>VWPU01016637.1:0-38257 GCA_013398955.1 Callaeas wilsoni | reverse complement strand
CGCCCGCGGGGGCGGCGGCGGCGTCCCCCACGCACAGACGTGTGGCACTGGGTCGGGATGGTGTGCCGCTGCTCCAGTGCTGCCCAGAATTCGGAGAGGTCTTTGCCGAAATTGATGCCTCGGGGAATCAGCCGGCTTCCTGCTGATGGGGCAAAGTGTGACTAGCGCACGGGCTGCCTCTAGATGCAGAGGCATGGCTTGTGAAGGAGAAGAATTTAAACGAGACGGAAATCTGCGAGGAAAAACGAGTTTGTGCAATTCGACAAGGATTTGTCTTGTCTTAATATTCTGGTCGTCATTTTCCATTAAAAGGCTTGCTTGTTATCCTAGTACTAGATCAGTAAATAGCAGCTAAACATGGCAGGAAAGCATTTGCCGGAAGTAAGCTTTAAGTAGAAACCTCAGTCAGTTTCAGCAAGACCAGAACTTCTTTCCTTTGCCACTATTCCTGACTCCCATATCTATCTCAGAATGGTCTAAGAATGAATTCGTGTTTCTTCAATAACACTGAGAAGATACAGCATCATATAAATGCTAAGTACCAACCATCCATCTATCCATGAAAGCTAGGTACAGTACTTCAGTGGTTACCAGCCTCTTGCTGTTCCCAGTGATCCTTTACAAACTTAACTTCATCTTTCTGGCAAGAGTCTAACAGCTGTTCAGAGAAAAGTAAATTCATCGTAGGACAGACAAGTATAATCAGGGCAAAGATAGTAAGTAGCAGGAGGAGTTACTATAGCTCCATCCTCTCCTATGAGGGGCACTTGAGAGGGCAGCTGTTGTACTATTTGTCTCTTCTCCAAGTCATGGAAGAACTACCCAAGTACACTGCCAGAGTGCTTTGAGGAGTGAGCAAACTCACTGCAACAGTGAGGAGAAGGGGAAGAGGATTTTTTTCCAACATTTTTGGAACCTACACAATACAACCTATCCAGGTTAAGAGGGAGAACTAGGTTCTAAAGTTAGTCTAGAAGTCTTACTGCATGTCTGTAGTTGCATGGACAGGAGGGGGAACACGTGAGATCACATCCACTATATCTGACTTGCCTCCTTACACAGAGAAACAAGGACTGAGCAAGAGCTAGATCTTGTCAGATCTTCTTAGGCACATTCTGAGAAAGTCTCTGTGTATTTATACACTGTGATAATTACAAGCATGGAAGCAAGAAGGAAATGCTGAGGCCCTTGCCAGCTTCGTTCATATTCATTGAAAAAACACATGGATCCTCCCCAAGTCACAGATGTTCAGATGTTCAATATGAAAATGCCTGAATTCCATTGAATCACAGCAAGTTTGGAAAAACAGCCATGTCCCATGCAGCCCATGCTGTCACCAAGAAAACATGTGAATCATGTTCAATCAGGCATACTCACTGAAAAACTAAACAAAACCTGCTGTTGACATGGTCAGGCAGTGCCTAAAGAGCAAAATTCTGTATTCAGATACAGCATGCATGAAGATAGCGGGGGAAAAATAAGACTGACGTAGTTATCTGTGGTTCTGGCAGTATTCATGTATTTTGTGAAGCCAGGGCACTTTAACAGTTTTATATGAAGTAAAGTCATATGAAAGCACTGCCCAACTACAGCATGTTTCCAGAAATACTACATCTTTGGGACAGTATAGGTGTTTTGCCTGCTGTGAGCATGAGCCTTACCTGTTAAGCGTTCTTCCACCACCTTTGTGTTTCTGCCTTCTCTGAGTTTCTTCTTTCCTCCATTCCTTTCTTAAACATTTTCTCCTCCTCTCTTCTGCCATGTTCATGACCTCATTCTTTTCTTCCACAAATCACAAACAGAAGTTTCTAAATCTTGAGGAGATGTTTGCCATCTCCTGGATATATTTAGTTGCCCCTGCTGTTCCCCATCTTCTCAGTGACATGCTGACCTACACAGAAATGAGAACTGACATTTGTAAGACATGAAGGGAAGCTGCCACAATGACATTATCCCAAGGGAAGCAGGGTGTCAAAGTTTTACTGCACTACATCCTCAACAGATCGCTCTCATAGTGAAGACACTTGCCAGCTCCTCAGATCTACCAAGTCTTCCAGTGTAAAAAGTGGACAGGAGGATAAACAGATTATGTGAAGATGAGGGATGTTGGTTAAAAGTACACAAAATGCCTGAGCATTCCAGTTTAGAAGGGATTGTCTGTTTGTGAGCCGGCCTGCTCAGTTAGATAGCAGAAAGTTACTTCTGCTGTTCTCCCATTCCTTTCCGGGAGGTGGCCACCTCTGACTTTGTAGGCAGGTGAACAGCATAGGAATCCACTTTCAAGCCATTGAAGTTTTGAACCTCGTTTCTTCAGGCAACCCTACATGAGCATCCCTATAATCCATTATGCAAGGCAGTGAATTCTGGTGCTCCCAGAGCAGCTCCACATGCCAAATTCAGCTGTCCAGTGGCAGGGACCCAACCTCCAGGAAAGGAGCAAGGAAGGAAACTGGAAGATGGTAGCTCTATCAGCTGCTCAAATTTAATCGGCCCATATTTGCAAATCACAATTTACTATAGCTTAATCCTCCTTGGATTAATTGGAATTTTTTTTCCCTTCAAGGAGAATTAAACTATAGCAAACTAAAGCTGGGTATGACACTAGAGTGCAAAAGATCGCTGAAACAGAGATAGTGTTGTTACAACCATGAAGGTCTATCAATAACAGAGTTAATTCTACCTACAAACATTGCCTCGCCCACGCAACAGCTGTGGCAGCTGAAGATGTGACCTTCCCATGCTGAAGACATGGCTGAGGTGGTAAAGCAGTATGATCACTTACTTTTCTGCAGCTCGCTGGCTCGCTGCAAACCATCTTCAGCAGCATTAGCAGTTTAAGCCAAACCACCTGACTTGGGGCTGACGCAGGGCGGGAGCGCTGCAGGATCCATTCCAGCGCTCATTAGATGGGTGGTAGCAGCCAGCTGAGGGCAGAGCGTGCCTGAGCTGCTCCAGACAGAGCTGAAGCAAATAAAATAAAACCTGAAAATTTTTCCATTAAGTTATTTCCTGCTGTTTGAAGACAGCATAGCCGCAGCTGCTTGTTACAGCCTTTCAGCTAGTGGGCATCATGCTTCCATTTCTGCCTGCCAGGTGGTGTTCCCTGATCCTCTGTGGGTTTAGTTTAAGGACGGAGATTAGTTTAAGCAATGCTGAAACAATGATTTCCATTAACCTCAGTGATTTTTTTTTCCTATGCTGGGTTACAGAACAACCATATAAATCAGCTTTCTGGCAAAACTGTGGCGTGAGGAAGCACTAATATTTTCAACTATTGCAGCTGGATCTAAGAAAGGATGTCTGTCTCCAGGCCTCACTGGCTGGGGTCACTATGGATATTCAGCCTGTAATACGTGATATATGGAGAAAGCGTTAACTTTGCAGAGCATCAGGTGTTTCATTATTTATAGTTCCCAGGGCACACGTATATTGATTTCAGCAACACCTCCTTGAAGGAGTGTCAGCTGCACAAAAGATTTGCTGGTGACCACATGGAGGCTGGTCACAGTTACTATAATAAAAAGCTGTGTAGGGACTGCTCTCCTAATAATGCAACGAAATGTAATTAAGAGTAATTTTTTTTTCCTCGTAGCCAGCATTTAACTCTTAATCATAAACTAATTTGCTGAACTCCTTTTGCTGTGAAATAATAGATGCTTTGCCTTCTTCGATGAAGAATCATGTAGTTGCCAGAATCTGATTGGAAATAATATACCCGAGTCTGTCTTCAAGGGTAGGAAAGACTTTCATACTGTTTGTGGTACAGATAGTAGTAGTGGGGTTTTTCAGTTTTGTTCCAGATATACCACATTGCCTTTGCTCTGCCTGTAGAGGATGTTGCTGCTGCCTTCTGTGGGCAACTACTTCAGGATTTGTCACTCAGATATAACCATCTAAGTAGGATTACTCAGATCAATATTTTCACATTAACTTTATTTCTAGTCCACTTATCTCGTATGCTCTCAACCAGACTTAATCATCTGTCCCAATTTTCTGTTTCCATTTTATGGATCTCCATTAATCTCTTTGCTGTCGATCCCATTCTGTTTCTACACACCTTCCCAGCTGCAAATCCAAGTGTCATATCACTTTTCAGAATGGTTGCTCAAATATATTTAGATTTGCCTGAAAAAATTGGCTGTGTCCTACACATGTTAAATTTATCCCACTATCCCCTGCAGGATGAAGACATTTCTTGTTACACACAATATATATAACGGATCTTTTATTACGAAAAAAGTTTATATAAAATATCAAAATATTAAAATAAATATTAATTAAATTAGATTCCACGAGGTAGGTGTTCATTCAGATTTTGACATACTAACCAATTTTATATCTATATCTATATTTAGTTTATAAACTTGCTCACAGATTTAATTAATGTAGCAATGAGATTTTATCCAAAAGTAAAAACCCCATATTTGATTGCTGCTCACTGACTCATTTGTAATTAACATGATATGAAGTTATCTTTAAAACAGAAGAAAGGTTTCTTTCTTCAGCTGTCTATTATTCCAACAAGCTGATGCAGATTTGAAGCAACCTCTGTAGGATTCCTTACAGGCCAGGAATAAACACACAAGAGCTTCCCTCTAAATGGGTTGCATTCCACATAAAGCTGTCTTTTGCCATCTGCTTGCCACCACTGAATCCAGACCTTAGTGGTCTCTCTAAAACCTGAAGGGTAGCTCCAGAAAGCTTGATAAAATATATCCCAGGCTGGATTTAATATTCCTTGGATATAATATCTCCCTTGACTACTAATTTTCACATAAAATGTGTGAGATTATCTACATTATCAACTTTTCTCACACAATAATAGATCACAACCTGCAATCAGATCCAGTAGTCAAATTCTATGTGTGTAGAAGAGCAAAAGAAAAAAAGACACAGATGTGAGAAACAAAATGGGACTAAATCCTGTTATCTGATGTGTTTGTCTGAACTGCAGAGGATACTGAAAGTATGCAATGACCAAACACATTTGCAGGAGCTCCAAATCCAGATAATCTTCATCTGGATGCAGCGTCTTAAATCAGGGATGTGAGTGCAGCATTATAGAAGTTATTCCATATATGCAGGATATGATATCCTAGCATTTACTATACTTCCCAATCTATCTCTCCCTAAGCTTTGAAGCTTTGAAAATCGAGAACTGGCTGAGAGCAAGCAAAACAAAAACCATTACAAGCATATCTTAAGACAGAAGTCATCAAGCAGAGGATTGCTCTGAATTAGCTCTTCCCAGATTTCCCTTCAGGGACGTCAGTTAGCTGATGTTAACATTGGCCAGCACTGTGCACAGCTCTAGTGGTGCCAGCGAGCCAAAATACAGTAGTTGGGAGTTAAAAGTCTGTTAACAGAGTTCAAGCTGCAAACAAGATGCAAATGGCAAGAACAATTGCAATGCCATGCCATGGGATAGGATGCACTTTCTATCACTTGCAGTCTTTAAATCAAGGTTAGACAGCTAACAGACATGTTTTATTTCAGCCACAAATGACAGGGCTTTAGGCAGGAATTACGGAGTAAAATGAAGTCAGGCTAAATGATTAGGCTGTTCCTTTCTGGCTTTCACATCTATGAAAATCCAGCTTCCCAGGGCAGCTGCCGTGCTCGCAGAAGAGCAGCCCACACAGTGTGCTTGAGACTGGAAACCTGCTGCTATCACCTCATCAGCTGAGGTCCCTGCTGAGGACTCAAGCTTGTGGCACTGAGAGGAGGGAGGGTCTACACGTAAAGCTGTATCCTAATATGCTAAGCCACTCTGCCAGCTGATTCCCTTGCTGCTTTGAGCTAAGTAATTATTTTAAATAGCTGTAAATCAGAAAAGAGCTTTGCTTTTATAAGTGAAATATACCATAATCCACGTGTGAATTAATGCCCCTGGCTATTTTCTCTCTGTCACGTGCACAAACACGAAAAGCAATGAATTCACTAGCAGTTTTTGAGCCTTTGTATTCCTTTTCCAGATGATAATTTCATAAAGAGTTTTGATGCCTGAGTTTTGGCTGCTGTGCTGCAACTGACACTACCATAATTACATTCCTAAAAGGTTCATATGTTTTCTTAAACAGTCTATTAAGACAAAGCTATAAATAGACAAGAACAAAGCAATCTTCCTTGTCCCAGTTATAAGTGCCCTGACCTGCTCATTTTCAGGGCACACAGTGTTAGGCAGTACTACGTATTTCTTTGGGGAGGTGACAGCTGGAGGTGTGGCTGGATGGGGCGAAAACCCCCCGGCAGCCATAGGGGAGCAGATGTTTGTGTTACCTCCTGTAGCAGGTTTGTTTTTGTTGGCAGCTGTCAGTAAACTGTTGCTGGGTAATTCTGCTCGTGTCGTTTTGGTCAGTGGTAGTGGAGCACCTAGCACCTTCTCATTAGGTACCCATTTTTACTAGATGTGAAAATACATTTGTACAAATCATAATTAATGGATCCTATTTGATTGAAAGTAAGGCAAACAGTGCTGGAGACAGAAGTTCATTGCCTGTTTTAATTTAGGTCACATAAGCTGCATCTAAAACCAGTTCTGACAGAATCCTCCAGCCTCTTCATGTCAGCAGGGGGAAATCCTACCTTTACGGTGCTGTCACTGAATTATCCAAGCTCTCATCGTTTTTTTTAATAGAGTTTATCACTACAGAATCTTTATGGGGCTGAGAAGGCTCATAATCACCATTCCAGAGAGACTGCAGGCAGATACTAAGTTATGTCTCCATAGGGCACATTGACATCCTGCAGTGGACAGAGAGCCCTGAGGTAAAACTGACCCTGCTCTTCAGCTGGGAGTGTCACAGCACACCCTCAGGGGCCCCAGCCTGAAATAACAGACCCAAGGCGGGGATTATATGCCGGAAAAGCCCAAACTATCTCATCATCACAGTTTCTAGTGCCAAACAGCCCTTGCAGTTTGCAGAGACAGTGTTCACAGCCACTGAATGCATTGGGGTGGAGAGCTCCCTGCAGATCACTTGCTCTGTGTGTGGAGTCACAGAGGGCATCAGCAATGCAACCTACACTTCCTGCATCCCAAGGCAGTGGCTTTGGGCTTGTTTTTACCTTTTACCTGCTTGCTTTTCCCAGCCTGTTCTAACTGTATTTCGCTGCTGATCTTTTTTTGTTTTGGTTTTTGTGTGTGTGTGTTCAAGAATAAAATAACACAGGCTTTTACCAATTTTAGCTACGTATCTTCTGCTCTGGTAGCTGGAACGTCAGCTCTGAGATGCTTGAGATCACAGCATCACAGCAGTGGTTTTAAAGTCTCAAATAGGGACATCACACTGTTACCCATAGCAGATTGTTCCCCAGCACAAAATAGTCAACACAAATATCTTTCTAAAAGTTTTTTGCATCACTCCTAGAATATTCATGAATATTCACATCTTTGACTGTGTTACCTTTAACATAGCATTAGGTAGCGGTTGCAATGCTTCCATGTATCATACTGCAGTAAATACAGAAATCAGCATGTTTCAGAGTGAACTCAGCCAAAAAAGATAAGAAGGAGAAGCTTCTTAAGCCTTTAAGTAAGGCATAAAATTAACTTCTGTAATGTATTTAGAGGAAAAAGAAAGACTGCTAGGCATGTGCAAAAGGAATGCAGGACTTCTAAACCCATGTACATTCACGCACTAGGATATGACTACAGGAACAAGAAGATATCATAGGAAGACAAAATTCCTACAGCTAATTTTAGGCAAGAAATGTCCGTAGGCCTAGCTTACTATTTCAGTTACACTTGCCATGTGTTCATGCCTGACTTGACCAAATTGTTTCTGAATTCCTGCATCAAAGGGTTTATGGCTGCTTCTTTCAAAATAACACAAAATGCATCCCTTCTCTGAACTGCACTGAAAAATGCCATCAAGAAAATGAAACTGGATTCCTAAACATGTTCATCAGAGTAGGTATCTTGGGTACAGCACAGCTGGGGTGGCTTCTCCAAGTGACACCATGCTCCCACCCTCAGTCATACTCTAAAACTGGGTGCCAGCGCTTTGGGGATTAGAGGAGTGTATCTATTTTAAATATATATTTTTTCCTAACAGGAGTTACTAGCCTTTTTTAGGTCACCAAGGAAAAGAATTAATGCTATGCTTTTCAGACTTTACCAATAAGAATGACATGACACTCTTAAAAGGAATTGTGAAGTGTTGAGGTCTAGAACAGGATGTGCAACGGATTACACTCTGCTGGAAGTAGACCTCAGGAAGATACAACTGCCTGGAAGGGGCAGTTTATACCAGAAAACCCAGTGTTGCTCACATCTAGCAGAAACAAACCAGCACTGAGAAGGGCATAAAATATCCTAGTGAATTCAAATGACATTGTTCCTCTACAGCACAATACTTAGTTGACTGAAAATTCAGAGAACAGAGAAACTGAGCACTCTGCTGACTTTGAGCTGTGCCCAGAGCATCATTTTCCTTTCACACAAAGCAGGGAAGGACCATATCTACAGCCAGTCTCTGCGCTGGTCCCTAGGAGAGGACCTCCCTGAGGGATGCCACAGCTACCCCACAGCCCCACTCTGCATGGGAAGAGCTGCTGCTGGGATGATACAGGTGGGCTGCCCACTGCCACACAGGGGCAGGGACACTAGGCTCCAGACCGTGCCTGCCTCACCTAGGGACTCACTCTGCCTTTCAGCTTCCCAGCCCTGACCACCATGTCCCTGCCTCTGCCCACCACAAACCTACACCTGCCTACCACCTCCCAAATGAAAACAGACAAAACTCAGACCACCACACAAACCCAAGTAATCAAGCAGGGCAAAGTGACATTGTCCCTTCTGTAAAACCTGCATGCTTTCTCCCTGACTCCAGTTTATTGCTGCATGGTGGGGAGGGAAGGGAAGGAGACCATCAAACTCGCTGTGGCTGTAGGTATTTTTCTAGGTCTGGGAGCAGTTCACAACTTCCTCGCTTATTCTAAGGAAAACAACACGCACAAAAGTGCTCCTGTGGGGCTGAATATGGAGTCTCTGTCAGGCTCAAATCTCAGTTTACACCCATAGAAAAAACCGTATTGCCAGCATGAGCTCATGACAGGGTGATCTCTCTCTGAATGCTCATTTTGGCTTACGCACTTGGAACAACTTGCTGTTTTCTCTGCAGCTCAGTCGTGCGATATTTCACATCGCTCTTCATCAAGAACCAGGAGGGGTCCATAGTGCGATGGGATGAAAAAATAACAGCAGTTTTAATTTAACGTGCATTTCTTTCATGAGAGGGCCTTTTGAAATGACAGACAAAATTTTTATTTTCATACACAAAGCCATTCTCTGCTAGAGGAAGTGTTCAGGTCTGCATTTTCTCTTTCTTTTTTCTCTCTGTCATGAATGAGCTGCTTTCAGTTGTTGACACAGGCTGTCAGAATTTCATTGCACTAAACAGATTGTTGGCAGCTGGTGGGAAGGTAAAATGAATTCATCTACATTGAAATAATAGTTTGTACTTTAGAAAGTGGTGTTCATTTACAAGCCCTAAAGCTCTCTACAGATGTGAATGAATGAAGCTTTATAGTGATCCTGTTGGAGGGGTAAGCAGAGCATGCACATTTCAGTCCCAAGCACAAAAGGAACCTGACTTGTCCGAGGTCAGACTAAATGCACCCGAACCAGGATCTACTGAAATCAATAAAATATTTCCTGCAACTTCAAGGCATGCTGAGCTGAGACCTAAGTTAGTGACAGAAATAGAAAATAATTCATAACCCTCAAATCTCTCTTCTAATTACTATTTTAGGCTACTTTTCTTCCTTCTGTTTTAGAGCAGGCTTAAACCAGAACATCAGCCAAACCACGAAAATTTATTATAAGACAATATGAAACAAGAGAATTTGTGTTAAACCTTTCCAGAAAAAAATCATATTGCAAGGACAAATAATAGTATTTTGTGGCCAAGATAATGTTTAAAGGAAATCAGAATGAGTTGAGATATTCCCACAGGCTTCTTTGCTTGAACACCAAAGCACTTATCTGAAATTTTTATTTACTGCAACAACTTCATGCCATTACTGCCTAGGTTAAAGGGACAGGGCTATAGCAGAAGTACCAGCTAGAATTCAGGACTCAGTAGTGCACCAGGGAAATGAAAAATCCAAACCACTCCGAACTGTGCACTGTTAGACTTCTAAACAGATGCAAGTCTTTAGCAATGAGCACTTAAATCATCTTTTAATTTAAACCACACCTTTTTAATTGCAGTAACAGCCATGTAGTCATAACTGTAGGATCCACTTGGAAATACAGATGTCTCTCAACTACTTGGAAGCAAATTATGGTGGCTGGGATTAGTCATGCCACAGCAACAGGAAGACACCCATGTTGCTCTGAAAAGACAAGCTTATTTACTTGCACACAATACCATCCGAACAGCTCTACTGCTTTTACACCTGAGCTGAGCAAAGCAGATCTGTCAGTAAGTTTGGGACTTCTCTACTCTGCAGTCAACAGCATCACCAACATTTCTATCCTACCAATTATTTGTAATATCTTCTCATGCTCTGATTTACACGGGCTTTATATTAGCTATGGTTTTATTTTCTCTAGGTGGTCACTTCACTGCGTATTTAAGCTAAATGCAGTTACAATAATGGAGGATTCCCCCAATTACCTGCTAACCACAGTCCTGCAACAGAAAATATCATGGCATTAACTTCATCCTCTTTCTCTCTTTCCCTAAGTTCCAAACCACTTATTCATTCCCTGGAGATGTTCTGACCAGGACAAGAAAGCAAGCTTCCAAGTCAAAGATCTTGAACAGAAAATGGCTCTCCAGCTACCCCTTTTCTCTCTTACATTAGCAGCCTTCCAGGCTGAGGGCCAGCACTAACTGGTGGCTGAGCCAGGAAAGGACAAGCTCCCTCGGATTACTGGAACTTCCTGGGCCAAAACTAACATATTCAAATCAAGGCAAGAAGTGGCCAAAGCAGACTGTGGAGCACAGGCATTGTGCATTCACAGGGGATAAAACCAGCTCATAATGTCCATGGGTACTGGTTTCTCATCAGGTAGAAAATGCATCTTCCTAAGGAGCATGTTGGAGGAGCCTGATGTTGGGAGGCGGAAGCCTGGCTGAAATGGCAAGGTCTGTCTCCACAAGGATTCTTCAGGATCTCCCCATGCCAGGAAACAAACCCCCAAAAGCTGTCCTGGCTACTAATGATGTCTTGAGCATTTAGAAATCCAGCCAGAAGGAGGTTGGAAGCCCAACTAGGCCTTTGGATGATAGACTTGGAACAACCTAAGACAGACACCCTCAAAGGGCAGAATACTCTGCTTTCTCTGCTGATTACAACCCTCATCCAGACAACATCACCTCAGCCTCCTTCAGATCTGGTTTCAAACATTTTCTTCCCATTTGTGCTTCTTTCTCAGATAACTGTGCAATGCTGCTCTTGATGGGTTACACAAAAGAGAGATACAAGATGAAGCATGTATTGTTAATGTAGTAAAGATTCTCCCATCCATACTTCTTTCCAAGGACCCCAATATAAATGAAGACTGCTCTCCCTAAGACAGAGAAGAACAATCCTCCTATATTCTCTACAGGACTATTTTAGTTCATTCACGAATTATCGTAACATATAAAAACATGTAAAAAGTATCGGGTGAAACGCCTGCCTGACTGGAGTCAATGGCAAATCTCCCATTTACTCTAAAGGGACAAAATTTCATCCATTAAGTTCCAAAATGAACATTTTCTGCCTACATTTTTTTGGATATGTGTATTAGCAGACGCTCTGTGTTTGCTCAACAGCTAAAGAAAGTTATTCTTTTCACGCAAAACTCTGTCTTGTCTCCCCACTAGAAAATAGACTTTGAATAATTTCTTCAGAAAATAATACCAAATTATCAGAGTTTGTACCGTCTAGTCTGGGTTTGGCATAACCAAGCGAACTCGCTGGCTGCTAGCCCTGCCATTAATAGTAACAGCATAGTTTGGGACTTCTCCTTTGGTTTTCCACTCGTACATGTCTCTGTGTCCAATTTCAAACAGTTAATCATGAAGCAAGGAATAAACAGCAAAGTGGAAAGGTTGAGGATTGGGAAATGCATTGAAACTCCTCTCAGTAAGTAAAAGGGCAATGACCTGAGCACCAGGGAGATTCAACTGGGGCAGAAAAATGTGTTCAGAGAGGATGCCTAGCCATCCTGGCAGCAGTGCATGACTTGCCTCTCACAGCTTTCTGCTGCTCCTCCCCACGGGTTGCTGCCCTGCAGCCACAGGACAAGACGCAGACCAGCATTTCATCTGCTCCAGTTCACGCTTCCATGAGTTAACCTCAACTGCCTCAATTTGCACCAATAAACTGGGCAGTGAATCACAACAGGCTGGGACATAGGCAGGCTCCTGCCAAGAGCTGCCTCCAGCCAGAGCAAGGCCAGGCAGGTACAGGGGTGACAATCCAGGGATTGCAGCCAGTCCTCCCATGCATTCAAGTCGTGGACAGCAACATGGGATATCCAAGGACATCAAACTGCTTCTGAAAACAAGTAAAAAACTTCCCAAGAGATGAAGATAACTGGGAAAGTAAGTATCTTTGGGGGAAGGACAAAGGGTGTTAAAATTCTCTCTTGGGAGACTTTGATTTCCTACTAAATTACTCCTCTGTGAACTCATGCCTGGCTTTCCTTCTGTCCATCAATTAATGTATTAAAAAGCCTCACCAGAGTGCTGGGGGATGCAATTCCCTCTTCAAAGCCTACATCTAAAGCGACCATTCAATTAAGGGAGTTTTTGTATGCTCAAGTTCAGAAGCCACTTCACATTTTTTGATCTGTTAGAGAGACAAAACTTTGACAAATATCTCAGCCTGGGGATTTTTTCCCTCTTTGAAGAAACGTAGAGAAAAGGCAAAGGCACAAAAATGAGAAAATGGTTCAAACGGGAGTTTTAAACAGGTGTTTAGACAAAACAAATATTGATCCCTCGGTTCCTCGCTTTCTGCGGTGGGAAAGGACATGAAAGAAGGAAGCGGTACATTAAGGCAGTTAGGACACTTCAGAATTAATTAAAACACCCCATCTCAGCATGCCCAGCTTACTCTCTCTGACTGCCTCACCCCAATAAAAATTTACTGATTGTAACTGATCATACTTTGAAATACAAAACCACTCAGTCTGGTAGAAATCACCTGCCCTGTTATGACTAGTACAGGTCAAAGGCACAAATGTGACTGCAGAATTTGCTGCAGAGGGCTTATGACCAAAAGTACTGGCAGAGAAAAGACATTTTAGAAAATGCAACCATGAGGACAATGTAATTTTAATTCCCCTGCTAGTGTATGCTGGGTGGATTTATTTACCTTTGTTCTGTGAGGCAAGACTTATCTGTTGGCTTAAATCTTTACTAGAGGGAAGAGAGGCAAAATTAAAGGTTTGATAGAGGAAGCTTTATAGTATGAAGTTTGGAAGGTTTGATCCTACGGCCCTACTTCTGTGGTGGGTTTATAGGACACAAAAAGCACACGAAAAGTCTTACTTCAGTGTTACTTCCCAATACTTACTCTCTTGTGCACTTTTTATTTCTACTTCCTTTTGTCAAAGGAGAAAAAGCCCAGAACAGATGTGGAAAATGTAGATGGATAGTGAGTCAATCAGCCAGCCAAGACAGATATTTCAAAAATGTTAGTGCTTCTTAACCACACCTTGCTCTTTTCACCATCTTGTCCCTGATACCTCCAGTGTCCTGTTCCCAGCACACAGCTGAGCTGGGCAGAGTCCATGGCAGACTTGGGCTTACACTGGGAGTTTCTGTGTGCAGTACCACACACATGAAAACACATTAAACGATGTGTGCATGAGCAAAGCTGGTCCAAAGAAATGAAACAGAGAGAAAAAAAAGGAAAATGAGTGAAAAGAAGAACATGAGGCAAAGAGGGCAAATAACACCAGTTTATCAGACCATTGAATGAGTGCATTTTTTCATTTAAAATGCAGTATTTAAAAATAATAATAAAGAAACTCATCATATTAACTGAGGCAACTAATGGAAAACAAATGCATGGCTTTAATAGCCAGATACAGAAAAACTGCCAAAGAAGACATTTTGGCAAGATGAAGAAGACTTCAGAGCAGAGCAAATACAAGAACACTTCCTCTCACTCCTCCTGTTATGGGATACAACAGCAAAGATCACCATACACACAGAGTGCATATGACAACATTCACGTCTTGATTTAAAAGGAGAAAAGAATTTGAAATAGGAACTGCAAGTCTAGCTTCCCAAAATTTATTTCCTCAGGAATGTGCATATGCTTTACTTTCTCCAGCTTAATATCCAGCATGAAAAGTAGATGCTTGTGTGGGGCTTGCATGGCCAGGTTGTGGTAGTGTGTGCTGGGGGGGATGGATGATTAGGCAGCAAACAGCCCAAAGAGCTGGCCCCTTTCCAAACAGTTGACATTGCCCTGCTAATGGTGCTGTCACTGCCACTAGTTCCTAGGAAAGGGTGGCAAGAGGTGGGACACGTATGGAGCAGCACAGGCTGGATCTACCACAGTACCTGTGAGAAAACCTCCAAACTGGAACATGGCCTCTAGGGCTGGTAGACTTACACCACCTTGAGCCCTGTAGGAAATACTTTGCTTTTTTAGCAGCAAAAATGCTTCAATACTAACATTTGGACCAATGGCCTGGATGCAAAACCATCGTAGCAACCACCAGAGATTTGTAAGAAACAAGCGTTGCAAGTAACTACAGTCATCCAGCCCCAGAACAGGAACTAAGCATAGCACCATGGGGCAGGATCCATTTCTAAGCCATGCTTAGTTACTGCTCAGGCTGTATATTTGTTAGGGACAATGACCACGGCAGGGAGGCAGTGAGCAAAGCAGCAACATTTTATATTCAACTGTAGAATTCCTGTTCCCTAAACTGCATTGATCTCGCCAAACAAAATTTAGAAATCCAATGGAGTGAATCAGTGATGCTTCTCAGTCCCATTTCAAATGCAAAAAAACCCCCAACAAAAACAAACAAACAAAAAAACCCCAAAACTATTTGGAGGAAAAATGCAACTCCATGCTCAGTGCTCATTGTGGCAAATTATAGATCACAACCATTATTTTTATTTTTGTGATGCTTTCAGACAGGAGAAACAACAAAGTTGTCAGCAAAACAGCTTTAGAGTCTCTACAAACTCCACAGTGAATTTTAGAAGACGTGACTCTATAAACACAACTCCAGTGTTTCCAGCAGGTGATCCCTTTCTAAACTCTAAGCACCAAGGGGAAAAAAAGAAACCCATTTCTTCTTCCCCTGTAATACACTCACTTCTCTGATGGTCTCTGGTGCACAGGAGGGAAACAACAGATTATTATTTTATTCTGCTCATGAGCCAACAGGAGACAAAGAGGCTTTTGGTAGGTCTGGAAGAAGGGGCAGAGCTGTGGGTTGGGAGGACAGTGTTGGGGCTGTGTTTCTGCCCACCACCTCCTTCCATTCTGGAAGGGACAGGCTGAGAATGAGGAAGGACGTGGTGTGCGCAGGAAGGAGGAAAGCAGCATCTCCCTATGCTGACCACTGTCCCAATCAGCCTCAGCATAGGGGGAAATTACAACAGCCTAAGGAAAACTAAAAGCTCTGAAAATGAATTTTAAAAGCTGCGAATCAAATGCATTTTTGCAAGAGGTTTAGCTGACTATAACTACTTATCAAAATGTAAGGCTAAGACATTTTAATTTTTTCCAAGGTAAGGTTTTCAGGGAACATTACCTTTATTCTCTCTGGCTTAATACAGATTTTGTTCCCGTTCTGCTGAGATAGAGAAGTGACTTTACATGAACTGCATGTGAGAACGTACAAGAAAGCCTTTCAACAAAAAACATGGGAGAAAGAAAATGAAAGAGGATGAGCAAAGTGTAGTCTTTATACAGGAACATTTCTAAATTCAACCACATACTACTTTGGTCCCGTCTACACTAGAGAAAAGCACCACGTTAAAAATGTGAGAACTGACAGGTCTTAAAACAAGGAAAACAGTGTAAAAACACAGTATTGCCCTGAGGTACAAGTGACAACAGCTGTGTTATTTTAAAACATGCTGGCTGCTAGTGGTTAAGTGTGAGGTTTGTCCTGCAGAAAATCACCAGTTTTGTTTGTCACATCCAACACACCTCTCCACACAGGTATCACTTATCATCAGAGCTATTTCAAATGAACTGCCTTGGTATAAGCAGGGTGTAAGGCATACACTTACATAAATGTCTGTGTGCTGTTCTGTATCTTATAAACACACCTCACCTCACCATCCCTTCTGTCTTCCCATTGAACAGAGCAACAACATTTAGGCTTTTCTCTCCCTTTTGGAAGACATGTACAAAGATGCAGTATTCTCCAGAGTAGAAAGTTCTCCCATTTCCTGCTTGTGACCATTTTTGGTAATGGATCTTTGTCTGTGATTTTTTTCTTTTATTTCCCTACAGGTACCATGTTATCATGAGATTTTTATATCCTGGAATATTCCTGAGTCCAAAATTTTAAGACAATTTAGAAGTTTGACCACAATTTAAAGGTATGTATTACCTGCAATACTAGATCTGTTTACTATTCATAGCAACTGTGTATGGGGTTTAAGAAACTAAGAAACTGTGAAACAGAAAAAAGCTAGACATTTTCTCATCACAAGGACAGCTTTTCACTCTCAGAGATTTTGGCATTCCTCCACCAGAATATCCCCTGCTCAGCTTAACATATACAAAGCATTTGCCAGGACAGTCAGCCAGGTTGGCCTGAGCATTTCTTAGTGGAATGCTGAGGTTTAACAACTGTTACTGAGCACACTGCTGAGCTGAACATGTTAAAAAAGAGAAAAAATGCAGACATGATTTACTTGAACATCTTCCTTACTTTGGTTTAGGTTTCCTTTGTGTGTGTCTCAATCTCAGGCTTTATCACCTGCCTATTTTCTGTCAAGAATGTCAAAACTGTTGTCAGATTTTGTTATTAAAACCAGTGTGCGGCGTTCTTAACAACCACTGGTGCATTTTATACACAGTGTGCTGTACTACTGTGATTTCTCAAGAAAAATCAAGTAGGGTAAGAGGAACTGGGAGGATGGAGGCAGAACAGTTATGAACATCAGGTTGTATATCAGGTTATCCAGTCAGTATTTTCTGTCTCCAAGAACAACTTCCCACCACAAAACACTCCCACTGCATAGTTTTGTCAGAGTGTTTGACGCAGCAAGGCTGAACCACTCGGGGACCTGAAAGAGCAATGTGTAGCACTGCACACTGCACCTGGACAACATGAAGGTCTCCAGGACAGCCGAGGATCACACAGGCTCCTCAGGGATGTTGTTGATGGAAGAAGGCCAGGACAAGTTTGGGGGAAAGGGAAAAAAGAAAGGAGTTACCAGGTCATAATTAATCAGGCTGGAGATATAGGCTAGAGATAGCTTCCAATTTCTTAGCAGTGTTTTCACCAATAAAGTTCCCTAAGAAAAAAAACTGAGAAATTGAAACCTGTGAGAGAATACAAAACTAAAACTGCACTGCCACAGGGTTATGTTTAGGAAAGTGTGTGAACCTTCTCTTCAGCGTGTGAATCTTTGAAACACACTGTGCCATTTTAAACACAGTCTTTCTATGTTAATCACTCCAGAAAAACTGCATCACTGAACTGGCAATTGCATGTCAACTAAAACTGCAGAAACACCAGGAGCAGTTGTCTCTCCTCTTATATAATTAAAGGACATTTACAACCTCACCTACAAATTAAGAAACAAACAAACAAAATCTAACAAACAAACAAAACCAACGAAAAAACACAGAAAAACCCCCACAAAACCAAAAATAATCAATCAGGATTGCCCAGAAAGACAAATAAATTGCACTTCACTACATTAATTTATGTAAGCAGCAAGCAATTTTATCTATGCTTTCATACCTTCAAATTTCCTGTTAAAGTTTGATTTAGAGGAACACAAAACTCCTTCACTGGGATTTTCAGTTCCAAATAGAACAAAGTCATTAACAGAATTAATAGATGCTGGTCGGTTTGCATTGCCAAGCTTTCTTTAAAAGAAACATGCTCATTACCATGGTGCATGGGAAGAAAAGAAATTGAATGAGCAGGAAAGAATTAATATACTTACAGGACATGAAATTTGACTCATCTGGCAGCTGAAGCCATGCTCAAATTTTTGTATGGAATTTTTATATACATAATCTATATGGCTGCTTTATTGAGAGCAGATCTCTAGTTGTCAATGCAAGAAGTTTGCTTGTCAAGGGGATTTACTTGGAAATAGTTAAGTCATGTTGTGACTTGTAGTGTCATTTCTCAGTTAAAAAAAAAAAAGGCACTTTTGGATGCAGCACAAGTTTTTCTGATTACACAAGCTACACTCTTACTTATCACAATAGTCTCCCAACCACAATGCATTCTGTCAGCGTGATATTCTGTGGCTACAAACTCATTTCTCATTCCTCAGCTCACCATTTACCTGTCAGAAAAAACTAAACTCGGTGTTGTAAGGTAATCTCTACGTTCAATCAGCTGTGAAAAAATTAGCCTTTTTTTTTTTTTCAAGATATTCACCATGCAGACTTTGGCTTCACTCTTCTCACTTTACTTTTAAGCCTTGTTTAGAACTGTGCTTGCAAGCACTTCCTCAGTGAAAATCCCAGTGCAGCTGCAAATCCCTCCAGACTTATCATTCTGCAGTGGTCCACAATTCTTCACCTGCCAGTGAATTTTCTGTAGTACATTGAGTTATAATTTGGAGCATGAGGGCACTGGAACATGCAGATACATACACCACCTCCACTTTTCAGAAATGTGTTTATAGCTTGCTGTAAAAAGATTTATTTGCATCAAGGTGCCCACATTTTCATTTTCAACATTGGCTGCACCCACATAACACACTATTACTCCTCTATTCTTCCATTTATACTCATCTAATCCAGAAATGCCTCCTCTACTCCAGCCTGCCAGGTAAATGTACCAAGTTTTCAAGTATTTCCCTTCAGACATCATGGTTCTAGTCTCCTTTAGTCTTAATTCTTCCACTATCCTTTTCACCTCCCTGAAAGGGTTCAGTTAATTACAGTTTTCTTATCTGGTCTCTGGGAAGCCTTATTTTCCTCTACATGTAGCCCTTGGTACTCGTAATTCATACTGTTGCTGCATCGACTCTCCCTTGCTCTGAAGGACTTAACCCTTCATCCCTTCTCCTAGCGATGCATCAGCTGGGAAAAAAAGACATTTGCAGAATCCAAAAACTCAGGAATTATTACTGAAGCAGAAAGAGTAAAGGTGACATGTCTTGCAAAGACATGCTCTCCCTAAAAAATAAAGCAGAGGTTGCAAAAACATGTTGGCAGAAATGAACATTTCACACATTACCTGCACTTCTCAAACACAGGGGTAAGGTGTGCAGGTTTTTTGAGGAAAGAAAAAAAAACTCAGCACAATACAAATTCCCTGAGCACTTTCAACTACAGTTTTCCTGTCAGTGATTTCAACCTTCCTTGCAAGGAGACAGATATTTAGCTCAATTATTTTACTGCTGAGGTCTAATTTGCAGGTGAGTGCCTCCAATTTATCCATGCTTTAGATACAAGTTCAGGGCTTGTGTATGCATTATATTCAAACAAAAACCCTAAAGAAAGGTTAACAAAACCGTGGTGCTAATATGCACCTGAAAGAAGTTAACATGTTACTGACTTAAGTACACAACTAAACATTACAAAGTCTATCCCACACAGATTCAATACAAGCAGCAATAGGAAGACAGTAGCACCTAAGGGATGACCCTGCAAATCCCTCAAGAAAAAATATTTTAAAGATTTTCAAGAGAACATTTGGAAAAGAATCCAAACAAGTCCACACCTAAAAACTCCACAGTTCCCACCTAACTACTTTATAGAGTTTTACATCTTTAAAACTACCTGAGCACTGCTTTACAGCAATTGGTAGATAGAATACATAAAAACAGATTAAAGACAAATTAAAGACAAAATTCTCTTGGTTAGATTCGGTTATTTTGCTGGAAAACCTCTCAAGGTAATTTTGCAGCATCAATATTTATGAATACTTACGCTGATATTTTTCAGGTTTCTGAAGCATCCTAGATGAGATTACAATACTGCATGACTGCTGATTAACTTTATTTTTCAAGATAAGCAAGCCTAGGAAAAATTCATGTGAAAAAACAGTGTTCACAGAAGCAATTACATTCTGCTAGCCCTGCAATCAGAGCTTACTTACAGATCCTTACTCAGTATCAAAACAAGAAATGCAGATTCCCCTCTGTGCTTCAAAATTCTTTGATCATCTTCAGACAGGAATGGCCATTCATTTTTCATCCAACTTATTTTTGACAGTTTTCAACCAATTTCTGTCCTAGCAAGCACAGAACCAAATTCACAAGACTTTGAGATGTAAAAGCCAGAGAACTGATTCTTAGCTGCTACCATTAAAGAAATCTCAGATGGAAATCTCCCGAAGTGACAAGCTCTGCCTAAATGACCACCAGTGAAATCTGTAGTTACTTGTCTGCCAAGTTTCAAAGGACCAGAGTGATTCACCAACTCCATACTATGCTTATGGAACAGGTAGTTTCAAGTCCTGTTAATCCAGTGTTCACTTTATAGATCAAGAGTACGGGCTGACCCTTCCTTAGCTGATCTGGCTTACTGACACAGATTAATTTCCAAAGATGCATTTTCTTAGGTGTGCTAATAAAAGTTTAGAAGCCTCATCTAAAAATTAATGATGACTCTTGAACACAAAAAAAATACACTCTGTGCAGGTATTTACATACATAACATGCCAGACTGATAGGTTTTCCAATTCACTGGAGGGAAAAAAAACCTACCAACCCCTTCCCTCCCACCCCCAAAAACCAAAACCAACCAACCAACCAAAAAAACCCACACCCAACCAAGTGGAATCACCACTTCAAAATTTAGTGCTAAAACCCCCACTGACTTCATCATGGCCAAATTTTCAGTTGCATGCCACGTAGAGAAATATCCCTTTAATTTGCTCCCATTAAGACATACCAAAATCAGTTTAAGCTTTCTTCCACCCACAAAACTCTCATCCAGAACTTGTCCTAGAACTCATACTTAACTCCAGAGGTGTTTCCATGTTTCTATAAAACACGCTAGAGAAAATGCATGAACACTTCTGTATCTGTTTTGCTAATCCCTTCATGCAGACAGGAAGCTCTCCATTAAATAGCAATCTATAGTTTCTCTCTCCCCATTACAGCTGATGTGCAAAAATACTGTTACTGTGCTATGGGAAACAGTCCATTTCAATCCTAAATTACTTTCATTCTCAATACAGTTGTTTTTTCTTCTTCTTACTATAAAAATCCATAATGGAAAAAAGACATGAATTCATATTGTACAGAAGGTTTTATTGATTGCTGAATTGCTGTCGCTTACATCAGGTATAGCACTTTAATTCCAATCCAACAAAACTAAAAAGAAGCTGCTATTAAAGACTTGTTTTGGTAAGCCTTTCAGTTGCCAAGTACATATTGTTCTGCACAACTCTCATGCTGCCAGCAACACAGCAGCATTGTAGCTGCACATCTTACACTGCATACTTCAGTATAAGCAAAGAGTGATCTGAAAATTCATCACTTTTACCAGTTACACTTTTTTATGTTACAAACAAAACCCCATTTTCTTACTTCTCTGCAATTATATATACAGTATAAAACAAATCTCAGGGTTTGTGGTAGAAATTACTTGATCCTATACAGAAGACAACATCGAATTTTATGAAACTAAGGACAACAGTTATTTTCTGCGATTAGACTCCCATTCAAGACTACTTAAACTGACATTGCATTGTGACTCTTTCCAGAACCATGGAAAAGACACCCAGTAGACCAGATCCTCCTCTTTTGCTTCACCTTATGACTCACATGGACAAAAGTAATGCCACTGTGTATCCTACATGATCGGGCCTATGTGTGTCACAACTGACCACCCAGGCTTATTCGGCACTAGAGAAGTACTTAGATGAAATCTGATAACCTTAATGCACCATAAATAATACTTACAGAAGAACATGTGAGGATATTCACATTACTGTCAAGTGGAAGAAAAAACTGCTGTGAAGGAAATGAACAAGAAAATCAAATGTTCAAGAACACGTTTTAAAAAAAGAAATCACATTTAAAACTGGGACAGCCTATCCTAGAGCCAAAAAGGAAACGTATTATCCCAAATAATAGTGCATGGCCTTTAATGTATAAACAAAATCTTTACTGAGGGCACAAAAAAGAAATTCTCTAGCAACCACTGCCCCAAGATAGCAGATTGCTGCAGAAGTCCAGAGAAGAAAACACAGGTTCTTAAAGAGACTTTCTGATCTCTCTTTCAAAGGATGAAGAGTGGAATAAATGCAGTTTCTAAAGCAAAGTGCCAGTATAAAAAAGACATGCTAGAACTGTGGGCCATAGCTAGAGCTGTAATTCTCCTTCCTCATTCCAAACTATCAAACGAAATAGACACTTCTTTAAAAAAACCCCAAAACAAAATGAAACGAAAAAATCCTCAACAATCCCAACTCTTTTCAAGTAAGTTGTTTCTCTCCACTCTGGCTTCCTAAAGAGGATTTCACTGTGAGCAACAAAATTCTCTGTAAGACCAATAATTCATTGATTTCTGGAATGAAGCATTAGTAGGAGTATACAACATGCATAAGTCACAACCTGTATTTTTAACTGTTATATTAGTTAATATGGAAAGAACTGTAATCAAGATTCAGAAAAATTCAAATTACCACTCAAATAGAAGATGCTTAATCCAACTCATAAATACCAAATATTCCCCTTCCTATTTTGTGAAGTTGCTTTCAACAGTAGCTGTCAACTAAAATTCAGTTATTTATGCAGCATGGACTCCCTTAAAATGACATTGTCAAACATCCAGATTATAAATACAAGACCTCCTATGTATCATAAAAAAGACAAAAATTGTCGTAATATAAACAACACTTAGTTTTACCAGCTTTTTGTAAATTACATTGCGAATAACTCATTTCTCTAATAAATCCTAGATTTGAAAGAAGTCAAACTGGCAGAGAATAGAAATAATTATTGTGAACTGCCTGACATCAATGCTTGATATCAATGAGGCCACAGATTAATTCTCAGCATCTACCCAGTGTAAAACTTGCCAATGCAGCTATTAACACTGCTGGCAAAGTTGCCAATAACGGAATGGCCAGATGACAACGATTTTCTCCACTGCCCTGTGAAGAGAAAGTACTTTAGAGCAGCACAGACATCACAGGTAAGCAGCAGCAAGGAGGCTTACATGTTTACTGCTTGTTATGTGACTATTTGTAGAGCCAAGGAAAGATCTGTCCCTTCAGAAGTACAAATTATCATTCAGTAACAGTTCATTTTAAATTCCTTCCTAAGATCATGTGAAGACAGCAACCTGTCAAATAAGGCTTAAATGACTTAAGAGCTTTTCCTTAAACTTAGTTTTAAAAGTTCACTGCACTCTACTGTCATATATGCTTTAGATAACTGGAAAAAACCAACGGTTCATCTACAAAGAAAGTCAACTGGTCCTAACCCTGCAGCGACTGTGAACAAAGTGATCTGACAGTGGTCCTTGCTACAGAAGGTCCACTCTGAAATAACATAAATGAAGATGAATGCTTCCATTTGAAAGCTTTCCTGGGGAAAGATACACTTTGAAGATCCATTTCATTCAATAACATAGCACCAGCAATGCTCAGCAGCCATGTTTAATAAAGCAAACTACCTTATTATTGTGTTGTCCTGCTTGTTTCTAAATTGCTCTGTAACTCTAATTTAGTATAGACTTAGCCCATGTACAGTAAACAACACTAGTCTAAAATCTGAACGTGTCCCCAAGGAATTTCAGAAGATGACTTCTATGCATAAATTTGCAATTAACTTTTGAGGTCAAGCAAGGATGTTTCAGAAAACCTAGATCATCAAAATATTTTTATAAGTATCTACTGAGTGTAAGTCTAAAAAAATAACCACCTGCACAAGTATCTTTTTCATGAACCACGAATGCTCCACAAAGTTAACAGATTCAACTGGTTTGCTGGAATCGCAACAAAATAAGACAAAAAGGAAAGAGAAATAAAATTTATTATAAAACATGTTGAAATAGCAATGACTTAGCTGACTTCTTGCTCTGCTGTTTTAGGCAGAACAAAATGTGACTGTATGCTCTCAGGAAAACCAACACAAAATTACAGAAGTATGTTGCCACACTAAAATCGCTTTCTCTTGATAATTTCTGGTTTCCAGCTGACAGGATGGGTTTCTTCAGTCTAAAGGGAAAAAAATAGTCTCATAAGGATTATTTTAAACTTGAAACTCACCTATAATTAAGATTTAGTTTAAAACACTACTTACGAAGTATATGTACTCTATTTCATATGTAGCATTATTAATACTGAATCTACAATGTAATTACTTCACCCAAATTAAATTTTCTATCATCTCACTGTCTGAAGTACATAGTACTACTTGTTCTGTTCTCGTCTCTTTTTTTTTCCAGCAAGGAAAAAGATCAGGTTGCCAAGGGCATTTCCAAAACAACACTGTGGTTATGAAAGCACATGAACAGGAGTTGCCAGTGACAGGCCTTCCAGACATATCTACATCAGTATTGCGAGATGTCATGGAGTGTATTTTGCCCAACTTCAAAATGGGTAAAACATTCCTGATTCTCTGTATCTAAAAGTTGCTCCAAGTCTAATTCAGCTCAAAATTCCAACGTTTAATAAAAGTCCTTCTCGTCTTTATATTGAAGATATATACTGATAAACTATCCAATCATCTATTGTCTTCTCCACTGGTAAATGAATTCAGATTTTAGAGTAACAGTTTGAAAACAAGCTATTTACTCTAAATTCTAAAAACTGTCAAGGCCAATAACTAATCCAGATCATATAAATAAATACAATAAACCTTTAAAATGCAATCCTTTTGCTGATTCCCATGTTTTTATCAATACAACCCCAAACAGTTCCCCACTGGGTTCAAAACTCAACGTACATTACTGTATTCAGATTTCTCCAAACTTCATTACAAAGGCTTTTGCAGAAGAGTTCACAGCCTGACACTTATTTGTACTACAGCATAGAGTAAGAATTAGGAATGCAGAACTTAGCTATGCAGAAACCTTAGAATGCAGGTCTTTCAAACCTCAACAAAATGGATTATGTAAGTCTGAGCATGTCCCCTACTGATGTGTTATATTTGTCTGAATTTTTTTGATTTTATGAAAATACTTTAAAAAGATACTTTGACATACCGCAGTATCATCTTCTTTGTATACTTTTATGGTTTTATCAGCTTCAGCCGTTAGCAATCTGCTTTCTGACTGGTCAAAAACACAAGCAAATATTCCTGATTCACTGTCCAAAGAACCCGGCTGTACAGCTGCATGTACTCTCTGGAAATTGTATCCAGTTCTCCAGTCCCAAAGATGCATAGTACCATTATCAGCTACAACAAACAAACAAACAAACTTAGTATTTTGACCAGTTAATTTCTATCTGTGTTCTAAAAACAGTATCATGAAAAACTAGTAAACACATCACATAACATTCATGTAGAATAGCTCAGTACACTCTACAAATTTTCCTATTTTCTGCTGTTTTCCTTCTTCAGAATCTCATCCAGATTTTCATCAGATAACTCAGAGAGATGATACACTACATCACAAGGCAATTGCAGCAAGTTGCTTTGGAGGCACAGTAAGGACTGGCATTCTGAATATCAAGTTCCCTGTTCAGTAGCTCCACTAAAATTGAATGAGGAGCCATCATCCTACCAGAGATTAAGGACACTAAGGACTCTTACTTAATGCAAAGTAGGTTTAATGTTTGCAGAGATTTTATTCCAAATCCAGTTTAAACCCCTGCCAGTATTGCTGCTACTGGCATCAGCTACAGGGCATTCACAGCAATCTGAACTCTCCATTCAGGAGGATGCTCTCAAAATAATTTTTCAGTTACCAAAACCAATACCCTCCCATAGCCTTATCTAGTCAAAACAGATCTATTAAAATTTCATTTTCTCCACAGCTGCCAGCTAGACAAGAAATCCACATGTTTCAAGAAGGGTGTTTCTGCAGTAGAAAACTCCAAGGTAAAATCAACTTCTTTTAATTCAGCATCACCTTCTTTGAAGCTGCTGTAGATTGCATGAGGATGTAAAGGGGAGATTTGACACTCGAATTTTAAATTTTTAAAAAGTCACAACTAATACTATTAAAATGATAGTGGGGGTTTTTTATGTGGCAAAGGAGAAGGTGTTTTTTAAGAATCAGCCACTACTAACATAAAAAAGTCTGTTCTGAAAGTGTCTTAAGTAAGTCCATTCCAGTATTTTGTGAAGCTCTTTTTCTTACTGGGAATGAGCCAGTTGTCAAATACAACTTTATCCAAATTTTAAAATCAAAGGCCCCTTTTACACATAGTTGGAAACACGACCAGAGTAAAGTGACAATGTAATTGGCTGTTTTCCTACTCCTGCTCAGCACATTTCCATCTTACTCTACATCCCTAGCCTACAGGACCAAGGGCACATGGGACCAAGAGCCTTATTCCCGATCGCCTTTAGCAAGATGTTTCTATATCCTCTATCCAGTCTCACTGCATCAACGTGCAGCTAACTCTTGAGGAGGCACTAATGATCAGCAAATCATAAAGGATGGACTCTGGAGCCTTGCAGCAGCAGCCAGCTGAGAAGAGGAAACCTCTTCCATGTAGAGCATTAGAAGTCCTTCAAATTCATTTTATTTGCATGCAGCTCAGAAACATCCAGGAAGATGAAAGTGGCCCTATGCACTACGAAATGAAATGGTGTCCTGCAGCAGGCTTACAGGCCTAGATAAAGCAGAGCTCCGTGAGCATCTCTGCCTAAGGACCTCCAGCCACATGTGCATGGGGGAGAGCAGAGGAATGTGTGTTTCTCATATTTACCTCCTGAGACCAGAACACCATCGGAATTTACAGCCAGTGTGTTTATAATAGCATTGTGACCAGAGAGGTTCTGAATGAAGTTTCCATCTGGGAATTTCCACTGCTTAATATTATCTGGAGAACCAGATGCAAATGTGTAACTGAAAGAAAATAAACACAGTATATTAAAGCTCTAAAATAGCTGTAGTGAGAGCAAATGTCCTTCATTAAAACTACTGCTAAATGCTAGTTGCAAAATTACTTAACATTAAAACTGCTTTTCTAACATGTTTACTTCCCATGAAATTAAGCAATTTTATGAAGTCATGAATTACCTATTCCTATTGTTTTCTTTCAGTTTCATAAGCTAAACTTTATAACATCCTATATGCCATAGGATTTAATATGGAAACAAATATTTAAGATGCTCATTATGTTCTCTTCAGTTGTTACTCTGGCAAATTTTCAGGTATTAGGGCACCACCAGCAAAGGTAACACGAAAAAAAGACAACAAACCCCAAGCACAGGCTAATGGCTAGCCTTCCAGAATTACATAAGCAAGGAAAAAGCCTTGCAGAAATGTAACTAGGAAAGATAATTTCTTCCATTGAGTTATCCCAAAATAAAAATTTCCTTTATTTTAAGATGTGCAAGCAGTTACATGGTTATTTGGGTAGCACATATAAAAGCCTGTAGGATTCAGGCTTTTCAGGATTTCATTGCCACAATGTCCAGGCAATTTGCTGTCTATTTAAAAGATACTACAAATAAAAAAGTAAGTATCATGAGAAAATACCAGAACATTTTAAAAAATAGAAATACTGAAAAATAGGCTGACAGCTGCTACTGTTTGACAGGAATTTTTGAAAATAAATTTGAAGCAAGGTGTGACTGATGAAGCTGAAACCTGAATTACTTTTTTTTTTTCCAGAATATAAGTAAAACTAGTGGTTTTCTCTGCTACAGCTAACAGGCTATACAATTTTTCAGGCACACATTGGATCAGCGCTTACTCATAGCAAACATTCTGAATTTCTGATAGAAATGATGGAATGCAATTTTGAAATTATTAAAGGTGCAGAAGTACTGAAGTTCCACATGAGTTCCTTTTCTCCATTGTTTTAATGGGGAATTATCCCAACAGGCAACTGTTGTGCATCAAAATACAGCATCTAAATTCAGAGCACTTCCAAGAACATCTGCTTCAAAGCTTCAGTTCTCACAATAAGTTTTTTTTAAGGCCAGTTAGATTGAAATGTCTTGTGTAGTGAACCACATATTCAAAACAAAAGCCATTCTATTAATCACTGTCTCCTTTAGCATTAATCACACGTCTGCAATGGCACATTACAAAACTACTGCACTTTCTGCTCACAACCATCCAGTTACGTACTTATTATTAGCCTTACAAGCCCTGTATCACTGATTTTTAAGGACTGAATGAAAGGCACACACATAAGTAACTCTGTGGGATATAAAACATTCTCAGGATTGCAAAGGTACACCAATGCCAATACTAGGGAAGCGCAATCAGTGCAGTAAAATGTATCTGATAATTGATACGTACATTTTGTATCATCCTAAGTGCATTAATTTCTCACATTCTAGATCTCTGCCCTTCTAGATTATCACTCACATTGGCTCCCTTCACTTCTCAAAGAACTGTGAAAGTGTAACAGAATGAGGAAAGCTTACTGTCTTGGATGTAGCACTACTGCTCTTACAGATTTCTTGTGGTTTGTTAAAGTAACACGAGTTTTTCCTGCCACCAAGTCCCAGAGCCGTATGGTAGTATCATGACTGCCTGCAATGAGAAGAAAATAAAAACAATAGTAAAAACCATCACCTTGATTTTATCATAATCATTACTTTCCTAAGGCAGCCAAAACAATGTGAAAGAGACAAAAATATTGTGCTAATGCCACCTCAGATGAAGAAGATTCTGGATTGCAAAAGTCTTTTTACTCAGTTTGAAATCCAAGAACTAAGAAGTTACACTGCAAAGCTGGACTCTGACATAACGGAAAACAAGATGAACATTTAACCATGGTACTGGACACTCCTTAACTGAAATGGGGAGAACTGAAATATCACAGAAAATTCAAGTCTCAATACATACTACAACAGATATGCAAATACCAGAAAAAAAAAGCGCAGAAAAGCATTCAAACAATGAACAGCCATATTTGCTTAAACATAATATTAACAGAATGTAATACCAATTGCATGGCCCATTTTCAACAAAAACTAGCATAAGATTTGAGAAAATTCACCAAGATAACATTATGAACATCACACAATTACTGAACAAACACATTAATCATAAGGTTTTTCAATCACATTACTCATTAAACCATGCCTACTATACCTGTAATAATTTGTGGTTCTGCAGCTTGGCACTTCACAGTTGCTACTGCATTTGTGTGTCCTGACAGTGTGTGCACACTGGCTTTTGTCCTTACATCCCAGATCTGTGAATTCACAGCAAATATGTGAGAGGTCAGTAACAGGTGCATATTCAATGTATTTTAGGCACTGTCATTGATTACATGACTTCCTTGCCATAATCCTACAGATTAAAAAATGGTATTTATGTGGTATTCTTCACCCAACCGTTTATCACAGAACTGCCTTAGCTGGCAAATTTCAAGAGAACCTGCCAGTGAACTTCTAGGCATATAGATAATTTAAGTCACCACAGTCCCATACCATCTTCTAAATACTAAACAATCCTCTATACACTATGTAGTCTACCTACTAAATTAAGAAATAAAACATTATCCTGAAGTGACACGGCATGTTCGTGCATTTGGGCTTCAGTTTTATCAACAATATAAGACAAAGCTAACACAAATCATCTTAGTATTTCATCTAAATTGATGTTAACAACAATGCTATACTTACTCGTGCTGTTGAATCTCTGCTGCATGTCACCAGCACATCTATTGTTGGATGCAAGTCTAAGCCATAGACAGCACTTAAATGACCATGGTAATGTCTGATAACCTAGATGAATAAAAAACACACAAACTAACAATTGAAAGAATATTCTAAATGCTTTGATTTCTGTATTTGCTACCACCAATTTCTTCAATTAAAGAAACTGCAGCATACCTTATTGTATTCAAGATCCCAGCACTTCACTTGTTTGTCTTCTCCACAAGAAAAGAGGTATGGACTTCTTGCGCTTACTATCACCCCTCGTACAGTACTGATGTGCCCCGTCAAAGACAATTTCAATTTGCCACTAGCAAGGTCCCAAATCTGCACCAAAATATGTATTTTAAAGTAGACAGGTAAAAGCTACACAGTGAGAGTCTGGGTAAACAGCCCAGAAGTAATTGACCCTGCTGCACTGTAAGTTAAAAACACAGTCACATAAACATTTGTTCTCCAAGTACTACTGTGTAATGCATGAAATCTCAAGAAAACAACTAGTGCTACTCCACAAATCCTTCATGACAAGGTCATAAGAGAAAAAATGTTCTGCAGTTCATTATTATGCAAACAGTAAACAAGAAATAATTTCCAAGGGCTGGAAACATTTTTAAATAAAAAGGGAACCAAAAATCCTCACCCCCCGCAAACTCTGTCAGTGATTTCTTCCAATCCCTTACCTTTATGGTTCTGTCAGCAGAGCCAGTAACAAACCACTGATTTCCTGGTTCTACTGCAATACATCTCACCCAGCCCAGGTGACCACTGATAACCTTCAGAAAGAACAAAAACATTTTCTAAATCAGAAATAATACATGTACATCTTTTGATGTAATTTTCCTTCTCCAACACTGAAATTTGCTAGTATTTACCAAGAAAAGTCAAATGTGAAATCAGATCTGAAGATGGCTTGATTTCTACTTCAGTTAGACAGAGAGACAACTAGAAATTTACACACATCAGACTTGGGGAACTTGCAATATGTAAAGATCCTGTTCCTATAAGCAACTTTTTCACATCCTTTTAGAGTCCCTAACACTGTGGCTCAACACTTGAAGCTTTGCAGAGAAAAGACTATTTGAGCACTGATTCCTTATGCTGCTGTATAGTGCTTACATAATAAACAACTATAAAAATATTGGCTATTAAATCCCATTTCTATATAATAACCTCTTAAAGCACACCATCACCTTCTATTCCCCAAAACAGGGGTAATATGAGAGTTAGACACTTTCCAAAAATAAAATAATGGAGACTGATCTCACAAGAAATACTTTGCCAATGCATGCTTTGCTTTCAGCAGCCTTTCTGTTTCTCTAAATTCTCCAAAGTCAAACAGCTAAAATCAAACCTGGTAACTGGTTTCACTGGATGTCATATTTCATGTACTGTTGTACAGCTCATTTCAAAAGATTTAAAACACGACAAAGCTTCCTAGGCAGAAATAGTTTGGAAAGCTAAGTGGACTTTTCTGATCACACGAGACCACAGACACAAGATTTTAAGATAACTGTCCAGATTTCTTCCTAATATCGGAATGGAAATGGGCTTTTCTGGGGAGAAATCTAAGAAATAATTCATCTGACCTATTTTGAGTTCACATCTTTCACAAACAACTTCAAGCCAAGCTTAGGAAAACTAGGCGACATGTAGATCTAAAGCAATAGATAGCTAGAACACCAAATGTGGGTTTCATGTATGCTTCTATTTCCAAGCTGTCTGAACAAGTTTTTGCCTTGTTGAGCAAGGATTTTGACAACAAACCTTCACTAAAACTATTTAGATGTAGAATTAGTCCAGTGACTTGAATTGTTATTGACAGTATTTCTCTGAAAAGAAAGTGCTCCTAACAAGTAGGCATTTTTCAATTTTTCATCTGTTTACCATAAATCTCTCAAGGGTTTATTTTGGTGCAATTTCTGTCAAATGGCATTTGTCTTAATTTTTTATAGTGAACACATTCAAATACTGCTGTATTTAGAAAACCTATATACTCCTTGGAGCTCAAGTGTTTTTCAAAAACTTGCTTTAAAGGTTAGCCTTCAGATTTCTGACTCATACAGCAAATCTAACACCAAATTTAGCTACAAGAGAAAAAAGAGGTTCAACGAGAGCGTGTATACAACTTAGTTGTGATCACTTTTTGATCCCATTATTGAATCGTATTTGATTACATTTCTGTGAATGAGAACAAAAATGATAATTTGAGGTCTTACATAAAATATGTTTACTTTTATATACACATTCATGTCATGTCACTTCTAACTTACTCTGTACAGTTTCCAAGGTGGATGCCACTGAGGTTTGGGCATGGTTGGAGCCTTCTTTGGCATTAATGCAGAATTTTTGTTTCCACCAGCTTCCACCATAGCCTGTAAGTTAAAAGAAAGGTTACTCTTCTGGTTCGTAGCTCATCTCTTTGCCCAAAGCCTAAAACCTTCTCATTCTGCCTTCTCAGTCTGATTAAATTCAGTCACCCAGGAGATCTCCACACAACACACACTTGGATCCAGAAGCAATCTGGTCAACACCACGTACTCTTCACATTAGATGTGCAACAGACTCACCACAGACATCCCAGGAGGTTGTGAACGCTCAGATATTCCAGCATGCCTGTAAATGTCACCCACACCAGCAGCTGTCCGATTTGCCTCCAGCCTAGGGTGAATGAAAATGGTTGATGAATTGCAATCCACTTTCTCCTGCTAAGTGATAAGGCATCACAGGGCTGCACCCAGCTGTGTGTTGTACACCTCTCAGGATGGAGCATCCACAACCTCTCTTGGCACCCTGTCCAGGGCTTGAACATCCCAAGGTACAGATACCCACAAAGCCTCACATTTTTCTCTTCTAACTAAACAAAATTTCCCTTATCCCAACTTCCACTCACTGCCTCTCATGACAATACAAACAAAAAAAAAAAGCATAAGTACAGGAAAATGATGCCTTTCCACGCTGAAAGCAGTTTCTTTAAGAATATCTGAATTACTCCAAGCAGCTCTCATCCCAGCTTCTGCAATTTGCCTTGAAATTCCCATAGATAACAGTGTCAATGAGGTAACACAGCAGTACCTGGACTGGGAAGCAGGAAGCGCTACAGCTAAGGACTGTGCTGCAGATTCACTTGGCATCCTCTGAACCTTAGTATCTGCTGTCAAAGCCACACCTTGGGAAAAAAACAACAACCACGTTAGAAACAAAGACAACTCCTTTAAACAGGAACTCCAAAGTGTATTATACAAACATATATATACACACACATATACCTGCAAACAAGGGCCTGACACACCTGTAATATGAAGTCTCAACCTTCAATAACATTTTCGCATCCAGTCGAAACCTGCTGAAATGTTTATTTTGGCCCAAAACCTTTCCATCTTGATCTACTACATATGTGAGTACAAAATTTCTAGATTATAAAACAGTATGTTTATGTCAATAGAAATAGAAAAAAGAAAAAGAAAAGTCTGATTAGGAGCAGCATCCATCTTTTTATCCAGCTTCACCTGCTATGGAAATCCAAACATCACAGAAATAAATATGATCTTGTGAAGCATCTGCTAATTTAGGCCCTTTAGTACAATTTATAATCCATCCCTCTGTGGTGTTTGGCATCATGCAGTGATGCCAGAACTACGAAAGGTTTAGTCCTATTGAAGTGAGAATTTCAGACTACATCTTTGGATTTTTAACCTTATCTCAAGAACAGTAGATATTTTCTTAAAAAAATAAAGAAAAACTCTTTGTAAAGTATAGTTTTGGTGCAGTCTGATGAATTTAACTCATTGCTTTATTTCTTTTCCTAACCAAACGTCTGACTGTTAACAACAAACTCAGTATTTGGGCAAAATAGTCAGGTTAAAACAAGAAACAGCAAAGAAAGAAATCTGATTTTTAACCCTGATATATATGATTCTATTAAAAAACCACTAAACTTGATGAGACCACTGTGAGCAATTCTTGACCCCACAGTTACAAGCAACTGTGCCTGGTTTTCTGTGGTTGAGGGTCCACTGAACACTCCCATCTGTTAACTTATAAATCCAGACAACAGATCTTCCACTATATTCGTAACAAAATTAAGCACAATGAAAGATCAACAGCTAAAACGAAGCTCTTACAAGAGCAGAGCAGGACTGAAGAGTGGCAATTAGCAATGGCCAATGTAACAACACAGAAACAAAACTCTTATAAGCGCAGGCAAAACCAAATGACACTAAAATTATTAGACCTTTAAGTCGCTTCCCCAGAGCAAGGTGGTGAAACCTGCACCTTTCTGCTCTGGTGATGAAAAGCAGGCTACATTCTGCTATTATCAAGTATGGATTCACATAAAAAGGATGCCTGCTCCTGCTAGGATGGAGGGTATCTTGTTCATACAGGAACCCAAAAAATCCATGCAAACACTTTCAAAATTTTACTTACCAGGCCCAGATGGGTATGGGTGTGTACCAGTTACCATATACTCAACTTCTTGTCCTAAAGAGAATGTTATTTAATAATTAAATTTTTTGCACTGCAAACAATGCACTCAAACAGCAAACAGAGGAAAAGAGAGCAGATTATACAAAGCAGAAGAAACCAGTAACCATCTCCAATGTATTTAGATATTTCTCATTTTCATTAATTTAATTTGTTCTGGTTATCTCCATTTTAGAAAACTCAAGTTGTAAAAAATAATTAATTTGAATGGTGAAGCTACCTGTTATCAAGAGGACTCAAGAAAAATCTTCATACTGCCTTTGAAGCAGATCTCATGGAACAGAATTCAAGCATACAAAGAGCACGGGTGCCTGAAATGTATGCTTGTCAACCGGTTGTCTGCGTTGTCAGAATTGAAAAAGGTTCTTTTCTTCTTGAAAGATTTTTCATTCTCTCTCAACATGTTTCACTTTCCCAATACTTCCAAATAAAGTACCTTGTGCAGAATCTCAAGATCAACTGAATATCAACTATCTCAACTAAAATGAGGCAGCATTTTTAGAAATTTCCGTATGAGATCTACCTAATACTTACACATTTTATACATCACAAAACGTATACTGAAAAAAACTCTACGGATTTGAAATAAAGTGTTTTCTGGTTTAAAAATTGCACAGCTATAGAGACCGTAAATATACTATGAAACAAAATTAAAAGAACTAAAAAACCACCCCACACAAACAAAAACAAACACACAAAAAAACCAAAACAAACAAAAGTCAACAAAAGAGCATGTCCTTGATCATCATGAACTTGCAAAAGGAAAAATACATTACTCATCTCTAACACTTAAGTACACCACACAGTAACATTACCAAAAATTATTCTTTTTACCAATTAATTACTATGAAAAATCCACATCACCCAATAACTCCTTTGTTAAAACAAGCTTTCTCCTTTTTCTGAATCACTTACCTCCTGTGGAGCCTAGCAAGGAAAATACCAATCAAAAAAGCTTTTTTTAAATTTCTGTATTTATCTCCAGTGGATTAACACTGGACTGCATTATTCAGATTTTACATCAGTGAGACTGTTACAAAAGAAAGGACAAATACACCACTAAGGACAAACTAACCTTGATTTCCAGAATACTGTTTGTGTCCATAGGGATCCCCGGTGTTGGGGGTTCCTTTCTCTCTCAGGTTCTCTTTGAGAGTGGGCATGTGTAGCACTGAGCCGTACTCTGTGCGCAGCTTGACTGCCATTTTCACCTTGTGACTGTGGGAAGAGCAAAGCATAATCCCCATTAAACCCCAGTTTCTGAACTGTTATTAAGTTTTGAAATATTTCAGAGAGGATGTCGTAAGACTTACTTTAGAACTCTAATACTTCTCTCCCCTCAAGATTACACTGTTAACACTACAGAAACATCTGAATTTCTGACTTGGGTGAAGCAACCATTGACAGAGCTCAAAACTTCACTGAGTGCAGTAGCTCTTACCTTTCTTCATCCAATGGGATAGGCTTGGCATTATCAGCTACAAACATGTCATGGGTTCTCTTCAAAGACCTGAACACAAGTGTGTGCACAGAATGCTTTTGGACTTCCTAAAAATAAAGGAAAGATCACTTATAAAGAGTTGAACAGATTTAAATGAAAAACTGAAAACTGAAATATAAATTGAACAGAGTAGCAATTTCAAATCTCAGTTCTGTTATATGACATGCAACCATTCAGTTCACAGAAGACACTAACCTTTTTGGAAACTAAAAAATTAAGTTAACCTGTTAATTGTTGTACTTCAGTGTTTATTCAAAATTATACTCTACTCCTTGACAACTTACAAGACTGAAAAGCAAGCCAAAAACTTTGATCAAACTTTCTGCACTGGTATCTACATGATAAGTCCATGAGTATAAAAGCTTTTATCCCACATCCTTTGCAGCTCTGTTTTTATATGTAGGCAATAAAGTAATCGATTCTGAAAAAAACAAACCCCTGTAAATTCTCCTTCACTACCACCATAAAAAGAACGTGGGCAATCATGAGTTTCTGTGCGCAGTACCACTTCATGTTTACGTGGCTAATTACCACTCAACAACAGCAGCTGTTGACACCACAAACGGAGGAGTAGGTAACACCATGTCCCTCCAGTAGGGAAGCAGCTTCTGCAAGTAATTTTTGACAGATGCTTTTTTGTAGAAAAACAGCTCATAGTGTTACATGGGGCAGCAGTTGTTGCTTCTTCTATAACCCTGAAAACCCCATGTGCTTTTTGAAGTGCATGATATTCACGCCACAGTAAAGATTCTACAACCTGTAAAACCAGTGGCCTTGTCCACAGCTGTACTCCAAAGCCCTCACAAAACAGTTGAGGTTTTCCTCATGGGCTAACAGAGTCAGTAACTCCCCACTGGCCAAACACCACAGCATGACGGCCCCACAACCACAGAATGTACTGAGTTGGCAGGGTCTAACAAGGATCATCGAGTCCAACTCCTGGCCCTGCACAGGACACCCCAAGAGTCACACCATGTGCCCAACAGCACTGTCCAAATGTTGACGGAACTCTGTCAGGCTTGGTGCTGTGACCACTCCCCTGGGGAGCCTGTTCTCGTGCCAAACCACTTTCTGGGTGAAGAACCTCTCCCTGATATCCAGCCTAAACCTGCCCTTACACAACTTTATGCTGTTCCCTCAGGTTCTGTCCACTGGTCACCAGAAAGATCTGATCAGATGAGATCAGTGCCTGTTCCTCTGCCCCCTCCTCATGAGGAAGCTGTAAACTGAAATGAGGTTTCCCTTCACTCTCTTCTCCAGGCTGAACATGGCAAGTGACCTCATCCACTCCTCGTAAGTTTTCCCCTCTAGACCATTCATCGCCATATCCTTCATGCCTTTTTTTTTATTTTGTGGTACCGAAAACGGCACCCAGCACTCGAGGTCAGGCCTCCCCAAAGAAGAGCAGAGGGAGACAATGCTCTCTCTTGACGGGCTGGCGATGCCTGATGCACTCCAGCACCAAATCCGCAGATGGCACAAGTCTGGCAAAGCAAATCCGCTGCCCGCTGCTCCCTCCCGCCCCAAACACGCACAGTCCGATGACCTGCACCCGCTGGGCCCTGCGCGCACCTCGCTGTCCCCGGGCCGCACCGGGCGGGGGCTGCGCAGATGGAGGGGCCGCCACGGGCCATTCCCACAGCGGCCTTTCCCACCCAGAGGACAGCGAGGGTGGCGGGTGCGGGGCGGCGCTTCTCCCGCCCGGCCCCGAGCCGCCCCGCTGACCCGGCCCCGCTCCCTGGCCTCGCCCGGGGCGCCTCAAGGCCGCGACAGAGCGGACGTGCGGAGCCGCTGCCCCCGCCCCTCACCTCCGCCATGGCGCCACGGAACTTCGCCCGCCGCCACCGCTACGGAGCCACTTCCGGCGCCTTCCTGCGCCGCACCAGAAATGACGCATGGAGGGGGAAGTGGAAGGCAGGGATAAAGCGGAGAGGTGGGCTTTATGGCAACCCCACCCCCCGTGTTCGTGGGGTCGCCGGTTCGAGACCCGCTGGCGTTGCCGTAGCAGGCGGTGCGAGTCAGTTCATCAGTGTGTATAAATATGTGAAGGGGTGGTGACAAGAGAATGGGGCCAGGCTCTAAGCAAAAGGACGAGAGGCAAGGGGTAGAAAGTGATGCACAGGCAGTTCCACCTGAACATCAGGAAAAACTTCGCTGTGCAGATGATAGTGCACCGGCACAGATTGCCCAGAAAGGTTGCGGAGTCTCCCTCACCGGAGAGACTCAAGAACCCTGCGGACACAACCCTGTGCTACGCGTTCTGCGGTGGCCCTGCTTGATCGGGCAGGTGGGACCCGGTGACCCCAGAATGGTCCCTGCCAGCCTGAGCCAGCCCGCGGCCCCGGGCTCTGCGTGTCCCCGGCGGTGTCCCGCCGCGGGGCCGGGC
>VWPU01016636.1:5225-20667 GCA_013398955.1 Callaeas wilsoni | reverse complement strand
TGCCGGCAGGGGGCGGGGCGGGGCGGGACCGAGCAGCCCGCGCTCCCCGCGACCTCCGGGAGCTCCGCACCGGCGCCTTGGACCCCGCGGGGTGGCCGGTGATGGCCTCTGTCAGCCCCTCAGTCCTCACCAGAATGGAAGCCTCTGTCCCTCCATCCCCCCGGGATAGTCTTGGTCAGTTCGCTCCACCTCCCCAGGACAGCCTCCATCAGTCCCCTCTTGCCCCCAGAACAGCATTTCCCTGTCCCCAGCTGGAGTGTCCTTTCGTGCTTACATCCATCACTCTGACAGACTTTCCCATTCCCGCTGGGGCAGCACCAACCAGCTTCCTCTGCCCCCCGGATCGGCCTTTCCAGGTCCCCTCCGTCTCTGCTGCGAGGGCCTTTCCCTGCCTGCGCAGGGACTTCCCGGTGCCACCACCTTGCCTATCCCGCAGCAGAAGCAAAAAGCTCTGGACTTTCCCCGCCCCAGCAGGCTCCCAGGTTGACCATCTCCTGCTTCTTCATTACTCCGCTCCCCCCTGCCCACAGCGGGGTGAGACAGTCCCTGTCTCATGTCTGCAGGGCGGCACCGACAAGCAGCAGCTGGCGTTGGGACATTCCCACAGCCAGCGCCCGGCGGTGCCAGAGCCAGCCAGGTGTTTCCATACCTTCTGGAAACATTGCGTTCCCAGCTCCCAGAGAGGAAATGCATAAAGAAAACTAATTGTGCGGCTCAGGTCAGTGTTAGTGGCCCTGCAAGTGACAGGTGCCTGTAGGAATTTGACCCTGGGTGTTGCTGCATGTCAGCCGGGCAGGGTGGCGGCTCTCCCCGCCTGGAGCCAGCGGCCCGGCGCCACAACTCTCCTGGTGGTGGATGGAGGTCAGCCCAGGTGGCATTTGGGATCAAATGGCAGTTTTAGCATCAGGACCCACTTCCCAAATGGATCTGGAATTTCCACTGACAAGGGGAAGCGTTTGGGCAGCACCAGGACATAGGCTCAGCCAGGGGCCAGACACAATGGCTGACCCCCGGTCAGCAGAAAGCTGTCACTTCCCTCTGCAGGGAATTCCAGCTTTTTAGTATAACCTATTCAGAGTCAAAACCTGGGAAGCTGTCTGGGAAACGTTAATAATTTTTTAATATTTACGATGAGGTGTTTTCTACTCTTTTGCTACAACTTGTTGTTCTCAAATAAAACATTGAAATTCCAATAAGGACCATTTTGACCCAATTTTACCCACTCCCTGTCTCCCAGTTAATACCAATTACTCACTATACCCAGCAGCAAACTTCTCTCAAGGGTTCTCCTGACGGATGTACAGCTAATTCTGCTCTCTCGTGGCTCCTGCTCCCTCAGTCACTGACTGCCCCACGTGTCGGCTGCCAACCTGCAGGCAGGAACAGGGGCTTTTGTGGGGTTTCTTGAGCACTGACTGCCTCTGTCCCCCCAGAGCTGTTGCTGTGCTCAGGTCAGTAGCACCAGGGAGGTGCTCCTTCCAAACCTAAACGTGCAGTTTATTAACGTGGGAGGGGAAATTGGTGCCTGTCAAGAGCTCCCTGGAGCTGGGGTAGCAGCAAGCGGGAGCTTGGAGCTGCGAGCCCTGGAGGCCTGAGGAGCTGCCTCAGGAGCGCTGTGCGGCCAGGAACGTGCCTGGGGACCACTGGAGTGCGTCACAAGCAGCGGGGCACTGCCTGAAGATTTAGGCCAAAACCCACTTTCCCAGCTCTCAGGTGCTGCCAAATACTGTCACGATCCAAGAGCCTGTGGGGACCTGAAGTATGACAACATCCTCCAGCACAAAGCATGAGCATCAAACTCCCCAGCTTTGCTCCTCCCATAGGATGCTGTGGGGACAGACTGTTGGGAGCCTGGCTTCCTGCAACACAGCCTCCCTCACAGGCCAACTCCAGACTGATCCAGGGTATCCTTATCCACCCCAGGGCCTGGGCATTGCACATACAGAGTGATACATAAATAAATATCCTATGATGCCTCCACCAGGAGAGCAAAGCACAGGCTGCTTATCCCTGGCTTTTGTCCCAAGGCAAGGCAAGCCTTGTTTTCCCCATGCCACGTCCCGCAGCAGCCCCAGCCCTGAAGAGAGGCAGGTCTGGAGCACACCCGTGTGCCCGGCAGCCCCTCAGCACCCCTGAGCCAACAGGCAATGAACGGCCTAGCAGCACCGAAGTGAGGGGTGAGAGGTGCCCATTGCCCCAGGCTGTGCCAGGTCAGCTGCTGGGGCTGGGACAGGGCACAAGAAGGGGCTCATGGTGAGGGGGGTTGAACCCAGCTCTGGCCCTGGCCTGACCCTGAGCTGGGGCTTGTTGCCAGCTGCTGTTGGGCCAGCAGCCGTGAGCTGGGATTGAGGCAACAAGTGCAAATATGAGGAAGTGAGAATTGCTCCGTTTCCCTCTCGCCTGAGTGAGTGGACCCATTTCCTTCATTTTTGCAGAGAAATAGCCCAATCCTCCAAAACAACAAAGTGTCTCCAACCACAGCTTCCCTTTTGACCTAAATAATCAGCCCCAGCGCTTGCTGGAACGTGCTTTTGGATAGGTGAAAAGCTGCAGCCCCTGCACCATGGCAGATATGGCTACCCCTTGGCCAGGGCGAGGCTCCTGGCCCTAAAGGTGAAGGGCTCAGAGAATCAGCTTGGGGCTCAGAGATCAGATTTACAGGAACAAGCATCTCTTGTGGTCTCCCATTTTCTTTCCTGCCTAGGGCAAGGAGCCAAGGCCCATGGCAAGCACCCACAGCCTCTGGATGTGATGGTGCTCACACCACGTGGCCACAGGTCCACTATGACTTCCAAGTATCCAGTAACACACCAAGGCCAGCCTGGCCACCCAGGAGAGGCCTGGGGCCACCACTGCTCACTGCCAGCCACCCCTGCAGCATCAGGAGAGCTCCACGTGCGATCATGGCTGAGGGAGCAAGTATGCTTGGGCCTTGCACATAGGAGAATGCAGATATATTGCAACAGCAAAAGAAAAATAACCTGCTGAAAATGGGAGAAAAAAAAAATCACCAGTCATCAAGAACCAAGATGTTTTTTCACATTGGATTTGGCCCTGTAAGGCACATTATCTGCCACTGCTACAGCAGCAAAAATACCTGGCAACAAAGAATTTACTGATTCCCTAATTACAGATAGCAGGGGCTGAACTGCAGCAGGAAGCAGAGAAGAGACATTACAGCACGCATTACAGGAACAGCCAATCTGAAGAGCACTACAGCCCTTTCAACACATCCAGTTTTACTGGATGTAACTGAAAATAAGTTACGTTTCCAACACATATGTCAATGTGGCAGAACCAAGACTGTGATTTTAGTATGGCTGTCTAGGTTAATTCACTTGAGGGCAAACACAAAACCAACACCATCCACAGGATATTTAATGTATGCTGCTGTTAAGCATGAATTGCACAATGTGGAACTAACCACCCTCAGATATCACACTCCCCTATTATTCCAGCTAGACCTTGGCACGAGCACAGCCAGTTTGAAATGCTGTGGCAGAGAGATGCCACATCCCACTCCTGATCCATGTGTACACCCCATCCACAGTCCCTCGAATGCTGCTCAGTCTTTCCGTGCACCCCACACTCAGAGGAGCTTCTGCACCCACAAATGGGCAGGAATCCCACATCTACTCCTTGCTCCTGGTCTCCTCAGTGACCCAAACTGCCGGCCAGGGTCTGACCATCTGCCTGTGTACCTAACAGAGAGGTCCTGTGCTTAATGGGGACAAGCATTTCACTGTGAAATAAATAACTAGTATTTGAAATTACCTAAGAACTTAGTTAATACTTAGCCAGTTCAGTCTTTAAAGAACAATTCTGAAAGCATGGAAACTTTAGTACATGTACTTCTTTTATATTAATTATTGAGTACCTGAGATTCATTTTTTTGCTTAAAGAGAAAACATAGCCCTCAAGTATTTCTGGACTAAAAAGGCAAAAATTACTAATTTTTGAGTCATGATTCCTAGCAATGCCATGTTGATCAATTTATTTTTACAAGGTGCACTACAAAAACCGAGTCCCTCGGAAGGGTTTTTCACAGTCAAGGGACACGAGTTTGAAAGTGGCAGAGGAAACCACACAAGAGGAAGCTCTCCACCAAGACAAACACAGCATCCAACGCCCCAGACCTTAGAGAAGGCTACAGACACTCCCCAAGTTGCTGGGTAAGACTTTCCATGGATGTTCCCTCAGTAAAACATCACCTGACTATAGCAAAAGCCAACACTGCCAAGTGTTACACACGCTGCCTTGTACTCAGGTGTGGTGCAAGAAGTGAACACATCTGGCTACGCCTGCTTCCTCCTAAAAGGTGCACAGTGCACATACCTCCTAAAAGGTATCCAGGCTGGGTAACACCACACAAGGGCTCATCCCACACACAAAGGTCAGTACGTATGCAGCAACCACAGCACTGAGTGCAGGCTATGTATGGTTAAAATAGCTTTTCCTTTTTTTGGCCAATCCTAAAAACGGAAGCCAAAAGTTTCAAAGAACAGGAGGGAAACACCAAACAAAAGCCCCATTGTGGCTATCAGAAGTACCACTTCTGTCCTTCAGAATGGCACTGTCATCCTGGTGGATGACACAGGGCTGTCCCTGCAGAAGAAAAGCCTGAGCAAAAGCAGCAAGGCAAATCTCATTCTGCAAAGTGTAAGGAGTGAAGGAGGAAATGGAGTTCTCTTAAGGAACGCTGGTTTTAACAAGATCACAAAGTTAGTCAAACTTGTGAACTGCATCAGTTTAAATTCTCTAAAATTCTGTGTCACGTCTCAGTATACACGTGGCTGTGTCCCCTCTTCTGCAAACTACAAACTCAAACTTAAGGTTGACAAGCTGGAGCCAAGTCCAGTTCAGCCTTTTAGAAAGGCTTACCCCACTTAAGAAATAGATGTAGCTGTACAGAAACGAATTTAAATCAGGCTCTCTTAAAAACAGAAATACATCTTTAAGAAATAATCTCCATTCTCCCAGTTTCCAGTAACCAGTCTGCAGTTCACAGAGCACAGTCAGATCACTATCACCTTGCTGGTGATTGGAATGTTCAGAAAAAATCAGATGCCTTTCTTCTTTTGGGAAGCTGCAGTAAATTGTCCGTGATGGATGTAGTATCCTGAGATACTGGTGTCTGAGATACTGTCCTAGACTGTGGGGTGCTCTGGGGGGTTTGAGGCCCACTGGTCGGGGTCTTGTAACCAGGAGTTCCTGTGTGGGCTGGGGAGGGAGTGTAGCTGGCTCGCAGGGCTTTGTCGGTGTATTTACTTGCAGTCCTGTTTACAAGTCTTTGCAAAGCTGGTGACATTGCTGGGCTTAGTCCTTTTGGAGTAAGGCTGAAACAGAATAAAGAGTTTTAAGAGATTTTACAGTAAAAAATCTACCTTTACCAGGAAAAGCATTATTTCCTCCCTACATGAGTTCCCCCCACAGAGCAGACCCACCACCTGCAGAAATCATTCTGCCTGCAGGTAAATGCAGTCTGTCTCTCTAGAGAAACAAGTGACAGAAAAACCTCCTACAGCCCTCCCAAACCTGAGTGGCACTGCCTGCCTTTTCCTTCGAGCCTATTCTACCCTTCCTGTGACCCACCAAAGCAACTCTTATCATGTCTCCTCTTTGCAAGGGGGCAAGACACTGATCCAGAGGCATTGCTGGGTGGCTGTAATGCAGAGCAGTACTGCTGGCAGAGCAGTAATGCTGACAAGCAGTGCCAGGGACAGCCACCAGCTGCTTTCCCTCAGGAATTACGTTTTTTCACTTCTAAAAACTTTCAGTCCGAATGTACCTCTTCCTGCTTCCAGTATCCTTCCTTACCATCATTCCCCCCTTTCTACAGATGCTGATTTACATCTCACCAGATAACACCCACCCCCAGCTCTGCTGTGAAAACAGAAGTCTCACCTGGCCAAGTTTTCTGTCACTTTTCGAAGTGCCTCCTGCTTCTTTGCTCGGTTTTTAGCCGCCACTTCATTGGCCATCTTGAGTCCTAACCTCTCACGGCGCCCGGGCTCCAGGATCTATAAATGCATCACACAGTTCAGTCGCCAAGGCACTCAAGAGTGCTGAAAAAATGACTCAAGGCACTTTCAAAGCTGGATTCCAGTGTACAGGGATCTAAAGCAGGGAGAAGTGGGGTCAGCCTGCACCTCTCTGCTGCTGCATAAAAGCCAGAGAGGACACAGAGACCTTCAACCTGCCTTAGCAACTAACAAAAATGGTAAAACCAGTCCAGCCAAGGAAGCAGCCATTACCTCTGGCATTTCCTCCTGCTGTTTCTCCTAGACAAACAATGTCACCTGTGTCTTGCCTGGCATGTAGCCAGCCAGCTCTCAGGCATACACAGACATTGCTAAACAGCAGGAGAACCAGTCAAGGCCTTTGGAGTCTGACAAAACAGAGGCACATACAGCAAATTACACCTTTCTTAAACTAAGAGTCTCAGACAGCTCACATTCAATGACACCAGCAGGAGATAAGTAGCATGCAGGGCTAGGTGCCATTAGCAAACCCAGAGTGTCTTTTCTGCTCTCAACTGATACACGTGTCTCAGGCTGCAACAGAAGATTAAATACAGAGGGAAATGCTAAAATTTCCACCTATTCACACATTAAAGTCAGAAAAATTGAGCATGTCTTCAGCTTCCTCTGAAAGCCTCACTGTCTGGACCCACCACCAAACGCAGAATCTCATTCTCCTGCCAGCAGTGTGTATTCCACCTCAGGTAGTTCCGCACCAAGTAGATTTCATGTGGATCCATGCTCACCTCCACCCTCCAAGCACAAACTATATTATTAGTCTCAAGGACTGGGAATGCCACCCAGAGATGTGTCACACTCCATGACAATCTATTACTTACTCACTTGCCCTTCCCTTCTTAGTTCTTCCCCCTCAGAAAAGAATGTCATGCTGACTTGCTGACATGAAATACCTTGAAAGCTGGTCCAGGTGTTCTGTCCACATATGGTCTTTCTGACCCTTCCAGACGCAAAGGGGTGCTTTCAATTTCACCCCATGTCATAAAAGGCGACTCATTCACACCTAGAAACAAATACAAAATTCATGCCCATGCAAGACATTTGACTATTCATGCACCACAAAAAGAAAAGTGAGAAGTAAATTAGGAAACACAGCAAATTTATCAACAAAGGAGCCCCTCCACTGCAGAGGAAATCACAGCCAATGTGAGCAGTAACATGTGGTTCCCATTAAAAGGGATTGCCTGTAGCTGTGTCACCCTCTCGGTTATAACAACCAAGTACCACCCTTTCCATGTCTTTATTTTTCCATTTGCAAAGCTTTTGATTAGTGACACTTTCATTTTTCCCTCTATAGTACTAGTCCTCCCCTCTGCTGCTGTACGAAAACTCCCTCAACACGGGAAACTCTTTAAAAGTAACAAAAGAGGCAGAGGACTTAAGGAACATGTAATAGCCAAATGTACCCTCCAACTACTTCAGGAGCAGCCTGTATCAAACAGCGACTGCACCTTGTCTAACAGGTGTAGAAAGGATTCTAAGAGCCCAGTTAAGTCTCTGGCTGGAAAACCCCGCTGTCCAGCGTTTGGAAAAGGCATTTACGATGGAGAAAGGAGGTGCTCCAAACGCCACCTACAGGTTTTCCAGAGGGAAAGCCCCAGTATGTTCAGGTTTTGGCGTAACCACAAAAAGCACAGGGAAACAGCACGGCTGGTGAAGAACAGCTACAAATTCAGACACCACGTTTCAACTTGAAGAAAAATAATCAGTTTGTTCTAATTGAAGGCACCCCACAGCTAGATGATTCCTGAGCAATGGCACGGCAACCTGCTCAGAGCCTCTTGGCGCAGTGTGGCTTCTCACCAGTGTACTGGACTAGAATTTAAGCCCTGCACCCAGCTGGCATACATGGCACGAGGTTTTACCTCCTCATCTAACCCTGTAATGACACCCTAGTGTTGAACAGAGCATCAAAGTAAGTGCAGTAATAGTCCTCTTAAAGCAGAAGAAATAAGAAAATCCTCTTACCTGGGGCAGGAGAGGGGGTAGCCACAAATCCATACCCATTCACTTTTGGAGACTCTTGGGGTATCAGTTCTTTCCCATCGGGTCCCACTTTGCCCTGTTTGTACTGAAATTAAAAAAAAAATGCCATTCACGTGGAGAAAGGTGTGAGTCAGCAGTATCCAGCACACACACACAGTTCTCCTGGGCGATGAACCACACCAGGGGGCAAAGCCTAACTAGGTTTGAGTAAGAAGAAGTAAAATTATCCAACCTGAGCATTGAGGGCTGCAGCTTGTTGGAGCTGTGATTTGCTCACAGCTTGGCTAAAAGGGTCCTTCACAAAACGGGTGTTTCGATGCACAACTTCCCTGGGTTTCTTAAAGACATCACTTTCATCAGGTACACCTTGAAAAGCAAAATGCCTTTTTAAAAAGGGCTCTTTTCTCTATGTCAACGGTTCACAGAAATTATCAACTGTACATTTATAGCCAAAAAAGGAACGTACATTTACAAAAATATGTATTTTTCTACAGCAATGAACAGACTAACAGATCCAAGGAGGAGTCTTTGAACAGAAGCAAACAATGAATGAAGATGACAACAAGTTGCTCATAAAGAAGAGAGACCAGGAAAGAGCTCTGGCTGCTGAAAATAAGTACTTCTATAACACAGAGAATGAGCTTTTCAATGGCAAATAGAACATCAGAGTTTGGAATCAGAGGCCAAGGGAGAAAAGGAAAAAAAAACCATCCCACTTTTTAAAAACAACGTTACAGAAGAAAAAACACAGCATTACTTGTAAGACCTCAGTCTTGTACAGAAATGCTGTAAGCACTGTTTGGAGCCAACTCCCCTAGAACCAATGCCTCACCTGTTGGATAATACATGAGGGTGTTTCGAGCTGTGTATTCCCAGGTATCCAGTCCAGCTTTCACATTCTCCAGAGCTTGCTGCTCGGCTGAAGGAAGTGCCAGGTTTTCATTTTGTCGCTGAAAGGGCAACGGAAAAAAAAATTAAAAGCTGAAAAAAAAGATCAGGTCTGAAGCAGCCTCCTGCAATCTTTTATTCAGCCAGAGACAACTTGGAGAGCTCAGTCACAAGCTCAGCCACTTGCCCTAGAACACCTAGCATAAGGCATGTAACAGACTCTGAGGAATACCTGGGATAGAAAAATAACGCTCCCTCAAAATAACAGCAGTAAACACCCACGTGTCAGTGCCAAACTTCATTAAAAGGCTCTGCATCCCACATGCATCAATGACACATCTGTGCCAGCTGCTCACTGCTGATGCTTAAAGACTGACAAGGCAGGCCCAAAACAGCTCCTGGACCTCCCCTGCAGATAGCTGAGGAAGGCAGCACAGCCAGCCATGCTCATGCAGTTCTGTGCTTCAGCAGCTGAGTGGGTTATTACTGACAACAGAAACAGAAAACTGAAATAAGATAGACAATTGAACTGCAAGTAATAAAGGGCTGATGGACAAACAACAGGAACTGTGCTCAGCTGCTCATGGAAGAGGCTGCCAAGGACAGCAATACTTGCACTCTGTGCAGTGCTTTGCAGTCTCAAAGCTTTCAGAAGAGACAAATCCTCAGCAACTAAGTCAGCACTGTTCTTGTGTGACAGAAGGGGAAAAAACAACACTGCACAAGGAAATGAAGAGCAGTCACAGGACCCAGGAAACTGAGCCTTAGCAGAAACACAGTGAAATGGTATTTCCCTGCTGTGTCCCTCTGAAGAGCAGGGACAGAGCTGAGGCAATTCCCTACCCGGGTGTACTCCTCCTCTGCACTGTACAGCCAGGCGTGCTTGACTTTCTCCTTCTCTTTGGCCACCTCCATGATCTGCTCAAACGAAGCATTATCCTCACTCGTGTGCTTTGCCAAGAAGGTGTCCAGGCTGGGAAGAGCATCTTTATCATCTTTTTCTGCTTCTCCTAACAAGAGAAGGGAAGAAGCCTGAGGAAGGTTAATGCCTCCCTTTCTGTGACAGCACTGCATCCACCTCGTAACCCTCCCAGCAGCGAACCTTCCACGGGCACACTGATAACCAGCTTGGTCAAAGAACTAGACCCACACAGAGTGGTGCAGTAATAAATCTGGTTTGGAACACACAGAACCAACCTTCTCATAAACCCTCTCACTGCATTTATAGCAACTTATTTTAAAGGTAAAATAGACAAGTGGCCAGCTGCTGGGAGATATTTTATTTTCTGAAGAATTCAGCTAGAGAAACATAATTCTCCTACCTTCCTCTGCAGTCTTGATGCCACTCTTAGATTTATTTCCCACTGGAAGGCCACCTGGATGCACTTCTGGGGTTTCAAACGTGGCTGGGGTAACATCTGCCACAAAAAGAAAAGTTTACTTGGTTACTAGAGCACAGAACAGGGCTTGCTGTAAGGATCATGTGCCAAACAAGCCACAGAAGGCATATCAAGAGAACAACAATTTAATTAAAAACTTGTGAAATGAACTCCAAAATGTTCTATTCAATTCTGTCTCAACCTCCAGACAAGATTTTGGCCTCATCTAAGACGTTTTTCTCCTGCTGGGAGAAATTCTCAGGACAGCCACAGCCCAGTATATTTGTGACCCCACGCCCTGCTTCTGCCAACAAAAGCAGCAGCAGACCAAACTAAGCTCAGGCCAGGGCCAGCACCTGCAGTGAGGGAGGAAGGGACACCACCTGCTGACACATATCCTTTGCCACAAGAAAGCCACTTACCCAAACCCCACTGCAGGAGCTCAGCCAGGGGCTGGGCTTTAAGAAACACCTGAACTGGAAGTGAAAGAAAACATAAAACAGAGCACTGGATATCTGCTGTGAGCACCTCTGATAACCATGAGCTTCCCACACCTTCTGTCCCTAATACATGAAAACCTCAAATGTCTGTAGATGCAACAAGAACCCCTAAAACTACAAACTAAAATAAGGACTTCAAACATAGCTTAGAATTTCTGATAGTAGAGAGCATGTAACATTCCCTAGGGAGCAGGAACTTAGCAAAAGATGCCTAGAAGGAATGGTTATTACAAGGCTGCTTTTTCGAAAACCCTTCCCTCAAGGAGTTATTAGACACCATCAAAGAGAAATTCAGCATCAGCCACCAGACCCTGGCTACTGTCCAAACTCGTACACTTAGTTCTCATGCAACCTTGAATCTTTGAGATAAGCATTGCCTGCATGAAGTGAGGTAGAGCAGAGCAGCAATATCAGATATAAACCCCTTATGCCCCAGAGAGACAGCTCTTACAAGGTGCAGGTGTGTCTCTCGACGATCTGCTCAAGGAAGAGCCAAACTTGATAGCGATTTGTCTCATTTTCTCCAAGTCGCCATTTTCTTCAGCCTCCAGATAGTCCTTCTGTGCTCGCAACTTCTCCACGTCGGGAAAAAAGTCCCGCTGGATGATTTTCTCTAAGCTCTACAAACAGAGACACAACTGCAATGCCACGCTGGAGTGCCGGCTGAGCTCGGGGCCAGCAGTGCAGAGCCTCGGGCGGGCCGGGCAGCCCCCGGTACAGCAGAGCACTGACAGCTGTCACCGCAGGAGGGCCGGGGGCCCGAGGGGCGGCCCCAGCGCTACTCTGACCCGCTGCCGCGGTTGCAGCGGGCGGCAGCCGCAGGCCGACCCTGCCGGGCGGAGCCCAGCCGAGCCCCGCCGTGTTGGAAGCGCTCGGCCCGAGCACCGGCGGAGCGCAGCCTCCCGGGCTTAGGCCCGGGCCCGCCGCCTTACCTCGATATAGGCTTCCTCATCCAGGATCTTCTTCGGCTGCCTCGAGGCCGGCGACACCACCTCCTTCTCCGTCAGGGCGGCGGGGCCCGCGGCGGCAGCCGGCACCAGGGCGGCGGGAGAGGCGGCGGGCACCGGTATCGCCTCCATCGCGTCGCCAGAGGCCCGACGTCCCTCCTCCTTCGCCGCCGCGGGTGCGACGGGCCGTGACGTCACATCTCCGCGCCACGGGGAGAGGCATGCCCGTCCCCGCCCTCCAGCCCGGGAGTAGCGCTGGCCCGCGCGCGCCCCCTGCTGGCCCGGAGGACCCGCCCCGTACCGAAACGTTACAGTGGCGCCACCTCGGCCCGAGGGTCGGGATGGGAACCGAGATGGGAACCGGGATGGGAGCCGGGATGGGAGCTGGGATGGGAGCTGGGATGGGAGCTGGGATGGGAACCGGGATGGGAGCTGGGATGGGAGCCGGGATGGGAGCTGGGATGAGAACCGGGATGGGAGCTGGGATGGGAGCCGGGATGGGAGCTGGGATACACACGGGATGGGAGCCGGGATGGGAGTTGAGATGGGAACCGGGATGGGAACCGGGATAGGAATTGGGATTGGGAGCCGGGATACACACGGGATGGGAGCCGGGATGGGAGCCGGGCGGATCCCCCCAGCGCCCCCAGGGTCTCTTCAAACCTCCTCAGAAACACCCCGGGCTTCCCGGGGAGCGGGACCCCGCCTGGCTGCTCGGACAGGGCGGCAGGGCAGTTTTATTGATCTCGCTGCTCTCCAGCTCATGGGTTCTCTTGGGCCCCGCCAGGAAGGCGGACACGGCTCGCTGTGACAGGGACTGGGCAGCAGGGGTGAGGCGAACGCTGCCTGTGCCACCCCTCTCACCACAACAGATTCGTCCCCTCTCCCCAGGGCTATGGGGACTTTGTCATGAAATAAATCTCTTGTCCAGCAAGTTCAACCCCAAAAGCAAATCGAGATACCACTGAGGTGCTGCAAACAGGAAACATTCATTTGCAGGATATTTTGCAAATCTACATCAATAAAATGAGCACAAACACTACGTGCACAGAGCAAAGACAGGAAGGGGACGCTCCCCTTCTCTTAAAGCACACACATTTAACTCCGGTACAGCTCTGTCCCCCGTACGTCACGCCTGCCGAGTTATTTGCCACGTGAACTAGGTTTGGAAGAGGGATGTGAAAGTGCCATGTCTGCTTTTACCTGTCCTCCTCCTCTGTGAATCACAGAGATTCCCTTTTGCTCCCTTAGCCCCCTCGGGCTCCCCCCCCAGAGCCTGTCAGCTACGGGCAGTGGGTGCTCTCGGTGTTCCTCTGCTGAGCTGCAGCCTGTGCCCACTAACAGCTCTCCTTGGGGGGCTGCTTGGGGCCCTGAAGGATCAGTGCTGAGGCAGTCGCCCTCTTCTGATGCCGCCACTTCGCCCGACGATTTTTAAACCAAACCTAGAAAGTGCAAAGCAAGAAAAGGGCTTTTGCATGTCCTGTGTTACTGGGAGGGGGACAGGCAGTGGCCCTCCCGGCCCGTAGGGTATGGGCTGTCAGATACTGTAATATAAAGGCTTGATACAAAATTTAATCAGTCTGCATCTGGGGTAACATCTGCCACAAAAAGAAAAGTTTACTTGGTTACTAGAGCACAGAACAGGGCTTGCTGTAAGGATTAAATTGCTCAAGACTGAGCAATGCTGCCGTCTTGCTCAGATACGTGTGAGGGGCACAAGGGAGTTGGGACCCCCCCATGACAAATTCAGAAGTCACACAGATCACTTAGGCAAGGAATACACACTTGGGTGCAGGGGATGAGCAGCAGAGCTGGGTGTGTCTGCGTGTGACAGGTGATTCTGGGAGAGAGGGACTCATGTCAGTCTGTGGGACTGGATGCCAGCACGAATTAGCCCAGCTGAAATGGTTTACATTCTTCCATTGCTCACCAAACCTAAACTCTGGTTTGTCAAACGCACAAGGATGGTTTTTAAAATGAGGCCCTGGGTCTGCAGCTCCCCAAAAAAGACAGCACAATGCCGCAGTCAGTGTTCCTGGGGGACTGCAGCAAGCAGCCCCTCACGGAGTGGCAGAATCTCACCTCCACCCTCTCCTCCTTCAGGTGAATGCGGTTTGCCAGGTGCTCGCGGGTGACGACGTCCGGGTACTGGTTCTGGTGGAAAAGCGTCTCCAGGGCCTGCAGCTGGTCCTCGGTGAATATGGTGCGGTGCCGGCGTGTCCGGCGCTGCATCTGGTGGAAGGTCTGCAGCTCGCTTGGCCTCTCCTGGGAGGTCTTACAGACCCTGACTGCTGGGTGGAAGAGCCGCATGGGCCAGGGGAACGGGGCATCTGCGAGGGGACGGGGACAGCAGCAGCAGCGTTAGAGGTGCGGGGCTCAAACACCCGTCGTGCTCAAGGCAGCATCCCTGCTACTGTTTGAAAGCAGGCAGCCAGTCACCTGCAGTGGGTGGCAAGCTGAGTGGTCACTATGCCAGAGGGAGAAGTGTTTAGGGCATGGCTCTGGGAGAAGGATGCAGGTGGTGGGCACTAGTTGGGTTTTATTTGTTCACTTACCAGTTGCACTATGGCCAGCTCCAGAAAATAACTGCAAACCCACAGCCCAGCAAAGTTGTCGGAAGCGGAGGGAGACAAGTACATCCTATGATGGTCGACAAGCCTCCGTTTATTGCTCATAATGCATACATTTTATAAGAAATTTAATAGGCTCATGCATATTGCAAAACTAAAGCTCAGGATTGGTTAGTACTCTAAAGCTCAGCACCTCCCAGACCTGCATTCCTGCGGTTAGGGCTTCAAGATTCTTTTCGTTTTTCTCCTCCTTTCCCATGCTGATATTGTAGCTCCTTGCTGTTATCCTCCTTTCGTTCAGACCCTCCTTTCGCATCCTGTTCTTGTATAACTTTAATCTCAAGAACCTGCTGGCTTTGTGCTTTGCTACACTTGCACAAGCTCGATGTTGCTACCGTAGCCCCTTTCACTGAGCCAGGCTTGTGCCAGGCTCTCCACACAAAGTCCTGTGTTTCAGTCCTGCCACAAGGGAAATCTGAACTTTCAGGATGCTCCTGAACTGCATTTTTAAGGGTCTACTACTTTTTTTTCCACAGTAATTTTGCTAGACGTAGCCAGAACTCTTTTCCTTAAAGGGTAAGTGAGGTTCCCGAGGGCTGGTGTTGTCAGGAAACACAGCTCTGCACATGGGCAGCGTGGCCATGGGGCCGCCACACTCCACAGAGAGCTTGCACCCCTAGAAGCATCATTTTCTCAAGAGTTTCACACTGAACCAGTAATATCCAGTATTAATTAGCACCCTCTGCTTTTCAAACCCGGGTAGCATGGCAGGTGAAAGTGCCCACTCTTAGGAGCCCTGCTGAGAACAGAACTGGGTTTGCTGGGCCTGGGGCCCGAGACCACCGTGGCCAGGTGCCACATTGTCACTTAACGCCCAGGTTTTCCCCTGCCCACAGCACTGGCACCAGCCCCTCCGCAAGGCCCATGGCTGAATCAAACCCAGGCCAGCACTCACCCAGGCCAGCACTCACCCAGGCCAGCACTCACCCAGCCCAGCATTCACCCAGCCCAGCACTCACCGAGCCCGGCACTCACCCAGCCCGGCACTCACCGAGCCCAGCACTCATCCAGCCCAACATTCACCCAGCCCAGCACTCACCCAGCCCGGCCCTCACCAACCCCGGCACTCACCAA
>VWPU01016635.1:0-72992 GCA_013398955.1 Callaeas wilsoni | reverse complement strand
AGGGCCGCCGCGGCCTCCGCGCTGCCGCCGCCGCTGCCGCGCGGCTCCAGGTGGCCCCGGACCAAGGTGACACCCGGCCGGCCCCCGCCCCGGGGCCACCTGCCCCCGCGGCCCGCGCAGACCTTCTTCACACCGCGCAGCCGGCGGCGAGCGAGCGGCGGCGATGAACCCGGTGAATGCCACTGCTCTCTACGTGTCCGCGAGCCGCCTGGTGCTCAACTACGACCCGGCGGACCCCCAGTCCTTTTCCGAGATTAACAAGCTCCTGCCCTACTTCAGGCAGTCCCTCTCCTGCTGCGTGTGCGGTGAGGATCTTTCTTTTGTTCCTGCACAATGAGCCTCCCCGGGGCTCCCGCACGGCCCTGGGCCCGCACCGGGGCTGGCTCGGCCTCGCCTCGCCCCGCCCGGTCCGGGGCAGCTCCCAGCAAAGTTTGCCGGGCCCGGAGCCCCCGGTGCCGCGGCCGCCGGGGGGGCGGCTCGGCGCTCGGGAGCGGTGGAGTGGGAACAGCCCGGGCTGAACCCGCCCCCGGCGCGGGGCAGCCGCGGGCAGGGCCGGTCACAAGGGCAGGGAGGCGGCAGGGGCTGTGTCTCAACAGCCGCGCACGCTGCGAAGGCGGTGGTGGCATGGACAGAGCGTTTGCCTCAGAATGCAGCGCTTTATTATGATCTCTGCTTCATCGAGGGTCCGGCAGTTGTTAGTGGTTATTGAAATACCTTGGTGTAGTGGAGTTAATCACTTTAAAAAAGCGGTGACTAAGAGCGAGTCTGGTAAAAGATACCCAAAACGATATACAGACCATAGAGGCAGGGAAGCAGGAACTTCGTAATTTTTTTTTTCCCTCCTTGAAATGTAAACAATAAGTAATTCCGATTGAAAGCTAGGATTTTAGAGCTAACAGAAACAATAATTGATTTTTTTTTTGGTGCCTAGTAGGTAATTGTTCTGTAACAAAAATTATAAAAAGCAAACAGGCTGAAAGTCTGCTGGGCTTTCCCCACTCCAGCCCCCCAGAAAAGAGCGTTCTGTGGGCAAAGGCAGTATCCGGAATTTCGGTGTTACAGTCTGGGGAATACTGGGAAGGAATTGCATTCTGCTGTGTTTATGGAGTGGGGGCATGTGTCCGTTCCTGGGAGGAAGCTCTGGAATAAACTGTTAGGTTTCCTTGAACTTCCCTTTGAAGCCTTGGTCAGTGTCGGGGGGGCGGGCTCTGACCTGTTAGACCTCTTGGTTGTTAAATTTTTTTAATTCTCCTTTTTTCCCTCTGGTAGTTTTAAGTCCTGCCCTCTTGGTGTTTGTGTTTTCCTGACAGAGTAGTTTTATGCCCACTGTGTTTGTCGATAGCGATGCGTGTGTTACACTAAATTTGAATTGAATCACGGGGGTTTAGAAAGTTAAATATTTTATTTATTTACAGGCTCAGGATTTAACTGTCGAGGCGGCTAAAGTAGCGTTAGATGCTTCCTATCCTCTCGCTATTGGCTCCTCCCACTAAAAGTCTTTGAAAATAGAGATCTGTTTGCACTGGGAAAGAGGGAGCCCGTTCCCAGGATCTCTGCATCGTCATTTCCTGAAGTAATTTGTCTTAAGGATTTTTCCTCATGGAACCCCGATGCCAGTATTGATGCACCTCTGCGTTTTATTTTTTAGCACCTTAGGCCCGGTTAATTCCAATCCCAGCTGTGCTTTCTTCCCATAAATTCTTCCTGCTTTCAGTCAGTCACCAGACTGCTTTTGCCAAAAAATATGCAAATATTGTTCTGATTTTTTTTTTTAATAAGATATTTGCATTGCTGTGCTCTCTGGCCTCTCCACTTTCAGCCTAGTCTTCTGAAATGTGTTCTTTGTTCTTCTTGCCTTGGCTTCTTCCCTTCTTGGGCTTTTGCAATCTTAGTTTTACACTCTGTGCTGTTGAAATTGTCTATCTTTAATTTGTCCCTGCCCAAATTCCTGAGCTTTTTTCCCCTTCTTTAGCTTTTCTTGCGTGGCTTTTCTGTCACTCCCAGTTTGGTAGAGCAAACCACGTTTTTGGTTTGTTTTCTTCTATTTTCTTGTGCCTCCATGACTATTCCTATTCACAAACTACCTCTTGATGCTTCTGCTTTCTCTCTTGATCCTTTGTTTTCTTTGAATATTAGAGTTATTCCTTTGGTGTATATTTTTTTTCCTACTGTGGTGAGCTTTCAGATAACTGTAGCTGCTGTTTATTTCAAATGCATTGCTTACAGCTGATTAACCAGTCTTATCTGTGCCTCCTGGGCTCCTGTTTGTGGTGTGGCAGTATCCAGAGGCCTCAGTAAATTCCACACTCTCTGTGAAGCCATGCAGTAAAACAGAGTTACTCAGGTGTCTGTCTTGAGCCTGAGGTGGTCGTGGGGGTGGGCCTGCCCCACACAGAACTGCCCACTCTGGTGTTCCCAGTGTCACAAACCTGCAGTTCACACTGGCAAAGGCCAGTCCATCTTTTTCTCATCTGCTTTTTCTGTTCCTTTTCTCCTGGTGCTAAGAGCTGTTACACCTTTTACACTTTCTGAATATTTAAGGTCGTTAAACCTTGTACAACCATCAAAGCCTTTTTAGCTTTGTTTTAAAAGATAAAATTTAAGTACTGAAGTAAAGGTTACATTGAGAGATCATGACAGTGAGCACTGTGACCACACAAAACTCTGCCAGAATCCCAGAATATTCTGAGTTGGAAGGGACCCACAGGGGCCATGGAATCCAGCTGTTAGTGAATGGCCTGTAGAGGGACTGAACCCAAACCTTGGTGTTCTCAGCACCTTGCTCTGACCAGCTGAGCTAACTGCAGTGTGGGTTTGGGTTGGGTTTTTTGTTTTAATACTTGGAAGCTTTTCAGATGCTCACTTCTTTCTGCCCTGGTTGTCTGTTTAGACCGTGAGACCCAAATACCTGGCTCTGGGTCCATGTACATGGAACTTGGAGTGTCTGGTACTTTCCTTGCACAGATCTATGTAAAGTGCTGAGTGCAAAGGTTTAAAAACTGCTTTGTTGGAGAAATGCTGCAGGAAGTATCAGTAGTGGTTAAAGTCTCAAGTGCTGGACTTCTAGGAATTCCCTTGAGAAGTTACTACACAAACTAGTGCTCCTTATGTCGTCAGCTTTTCCTCAGTGTGTAATCTCTCTTGAGTGCATTCTGTAATGTTTTGTTATGCTGTAGGTATTAATTCCGAGGTCACGATTGTCCCTTTAAAATTAAAGGGAATTGTTTTTAAGAGAAATGAGTGCCAGCTACATAAATCAGCTAACGTTCCTGGGCTGCGCTGTGCTCCCAATGCACGAGGCATAAGCCAGCTCATTTCCTTGTGATCCCATAGTTTTTTACACCAGCTCACATAGCAGGGGGTGGCAGAAGTTTTTGGACCCACATAATTATGAAGTTCTAATTAAAGCTCTGATTTCAGATTCAGATTGGCACACATGGAGTTGCAGCAGTAGAAAGCCAAAATGTAAATACAGTATGTCGGTGTAAGTCAGCTGAATCAGTTCTGGGTGGATTCAAGGTCTCCCTCTTGCCTCATGATGGGTGATAAGGGTTCAGTTCTGTAGCTGCAACTGCCATGTGTGTATTTCTAGGATTTAAGTGTGATCATGTGACAGTTTCCTGGACAGTGCTGTAGGTAATACATCATCCTTTTACAGGGATGTATAAGACAATATTTCCTAGAGCTTTTAAAACTTGAAAATAACTGCTCCCAAGTGTGCATTAGGCAAAGGGCTGTGCCTTGTGTGTTTTGAGGATGTGAAATACAAGTTTCAACCTCTGGAATAAAGTGATTTTTTTTAAATTGCACGTTAATATGACAATTAGTTTAAAAATAAACTAAATGTATAGTAGAGCATAGTAGAATTTATGCAACAAATTTCTGTGTTTTAAAGGTGCTGTCTTACGGATAAACAGCAGTGCCATTCTCTGGTTCAGATACCGTGCAGGTAACTGCAAAGCATTGGTCTTTTCAGCATTAACAGCCTTCTCTGAAATTCAGATGAAATGCTTGTAAGAGATACGAGTGCCAGTCAGATCAGCTTAGCCTTTTATCCATAGAAAACTTCATCGTGGAATCTCTGAAAGATATTTCAAAGGTATGTGAAAGATTGTTATTGCTGATTGAGAGAGTGCTTGGAAGCTGCCAGGGCTGCAGGACAACGTTTTATGCTTGGCCGGGAACCCAGCTGGTTGTGGGAAATACAGGATGAGAATACAGTTCTTGTCTTAAACATCCTGTAATCCCAGTAAGGGGATGTGAGACAACATGTGGCTTTAGGGAGATTAGCGGGGGGAGGAACAAAGAAACCCATGGCAGCACTGCCTGGTACCTCCCAGAGCCCCATCCGGTGTTCTGGGGCAGCTCTTGATGATTCTAGCCAGGGGGCTGAAGGCTCAGTGGTGCAGTAGCGTTGTGGAAGCAACTCCCAAGCATGGGCAATGGCATGGATTGCAAAAAAAAACCAAAAACTGTTGACTTTTTGTTTTTCTATATAAAGATTAGTGTAAGGATGTTGTTTCCCTCTTGCTCTTGTGTAAAAGCAATAGCGTGTTTTGAGAGTTTTATACTGCCAAAGTTGAATGGAGTGTATAATATAATTACATATTATAATCAATTATTCTTAGCACTAGATCTGAAATGTCTCCATAGTTGGTGGTATACAGTTGTGTGAAATCTTCCACTTCGTGCCATTCTGTCCATGTGAAGGCTTCTCCTCTTCCTCGCCTCTCTCTGAGCTAATTCTCTGCTCCTGCAGTTCCTGTGTCCCCCAGTGCCCTTCCCTGGTCGGCAGCTCCTGGGCTGTGGTTCCAGGTCCCAGGCAGGGCTCAGTGGTGGGAGCTGCGCTCTGTCACTGGGAAATGGTGTGAGCTGGGCCTGGCCAGTTGGACTGAACTTCCTCAGAGCAGGGGAGATACTTGAGAGACACCTAAACAGATGGAAACTTCCTGGAAGAGTCAGTTCCCTGTCACAGACGTGGAATAAGGGAGAGGAAACAAATTCCCATTATAATAAAACTTAATTCTATGGATGATACTGGAGTTTCCGTTTGGGATGTGAGCCGTGGCTGAGTTGAGCTTGGATAACAGAGTTTTAGAGCGAAAAAACGTAAAGTTTTTAAGTTTTGCGATGGAAAAGTTTAGCTTAGAACTTCTTCCTTGTCCATTCTCCCTAGGTTGAGGAGAGTGAAGGCTGATTCACGATCTATGCTTCCAGATCAGAGTTGTCTTTTGTGTTTGAAAATTGGTCTGGTGCTGTGGGGTTTTTTTAGGTATTTTCTCCACTGACATTTTTCTTCTTTCCTCTGTTTTCAGTTATGAGAAATACTGTAAATAAAACTAGTGGTAGTTTTTAAAAGTTTGTGATTTTTCCCCTTAAAAATGTCATGAATGGTTACCAAAACACTCCTGAATTTATGAAGAATGTGAAAAATAATCAGGATTTCTGAAACAACCATCAGGGAGCATGGACTAGGGGACTAAGTGCCTATCAGTACCTTCTGCTGCAGGTATTCTGTTTGTGCTTGGTCTGGGGAGCAGTTGTCTATAAAATGTCCAGTCTCACATCTCTGTATACCCCATTTTTTACTCAAGAACATGTTGGGTGATTTCCTCTTAAAATCTCCCTACTCAACTTCGTTTCCCTTTCCTGTTTTCAAACCCTGTGTATGACTCCTGGGAGAACTGCTTTGTCAAGGTTGTCTGCATTGTACTGCAGAAGTTTTGATAACATAAAGTTCTGCCAGTAGAATTTAAATTGGTTTCTAAACTAAAAATACTCTTCTGCCTTAGAAAAAAATTGAGTAGGAAGAGAAGTAGTGGTGGTCCCCTCGGTGGCAGCTGGTTGACAGTGGCTTCCAAAGCGGGTTGCGGTGCTGTTTTAGGCTGGGATTGGAGAGGAGTGTTCCTGCTTGAGGAGCTGGGACGTGATGGATGGCTTTGGTGGTGCCTGAGGATATTGATTAAACCTTGATTGTGTTCCCGAGTGTTTAAAGAGGAGTTAATGTGTTGCCAGGAGGCATCTTTATTGGGATGCCTGAGCTGTCCGGGTCCGTGGGCACGGAGCACTCCAACACGCCTTCCTCTGCCTTTGTTTTCTTTGCTACCTTAGGATTTACACGTCAGGCCGGCTAAATACGGACCGAGCGTTCCTGGGTATTGCGTTGGAGTCTTTAGCGAGGCCAGAAAACATTCCCTGGGGCTGGGCAATGACTCGAGAAGTGGTGGCAGTACAGCCTTCCCTGAGCACGGTGCTCTGCAGCGAGCAGAGATTGCCCTGCTCTGCAGGAGGAATGAGCCGTCCCCAGTGCTGTAATTTGTTATTCCGTGTCTCCTGAGCCTCGCGGTCACAGCCCAGGCTGGCTCCCTCTCACACCGTGGCCTTGGAGAGCACGCTTCACTCCGAGATTCTGATGTTCAAGCATTTTTGTTTGGTGTGGGGAAAAATGGTTTTCATTACTTTTTTGTTTGCTCGGGGAATGTGATGAACTTGATCTATAACTTCCAAACCAAGTTCTAACTCTTGTGAGTGTTTCTGCAGCTTAGAAACATGTTGTTATTTTATACCCGTAGGAGAAATGTTAACTTTGCTATTTGAAACTTCTCAAAATACAGCAATCTTGACTTTTGGGAAACATCATTATGTGAAAATTTTACGCTGCATGGTGAAAAAGATTAATTTCTCCATCTTCTTAAAGCCTCAAAGTTTGAACTTTACCACCTAGTTTGTTAAAAATACATTTAGAATTTCTGCTGTCAGGGATTTTGTAAACAGAAAGACTTTCAAACAGAACTGTAACTGACATGGGACTTGGTGAAAATGTTCTGTTGTTTCTTATGTGGGGGATGGACTCAAAGAACAAGGCAGTCCCTTCTGCACTTAATATGCAATTTGTTGTAGTTTTTTTCCTTGAACTTTAGCTAAAGAGGTGGACTGTATTTCTCCAAATGTAAAGAAAAATAGTCTAACTGTCTTCTGATCATGGTTAAATTGGGTTCCCATGGTGTTCAGGCAAGAACAGTGCAGTTTTTATTTTTTCAAAGAGTTATACAAACATTAATTCATTAGTCACAACTGTCCCTATATGAGGGTAATAATGTCTTTAGTAATTTTTTCATAGTTGTGTGTTGATGGAGGATGTGCAGAAATACTCAGTAGCCAGCAGAATGTTTTCTCTGATAAAATTTTGAAATAAGTGTTTTAGTTGATACGGGGGGTTTTTTAGTGCTTCTTTTGTGTCCCCCACATTTCCATTTCACCCAACGGAGAATTTATGAGTGTTTGTGGATGTCTTTGGTCAAATTCTGGCAATGTGGTTGGGGTGATCTAAGGGCAGGATGGTGTTTGGAGGAAGAAATAATTTCTCGTAGTTCACAGGAAAACTCTCATTGTTTTTCAGAGGTCTGTGCTGGGAGTCTTGGGGTACATTTTCTTATTTCTACTTTTTGGCTGAATTGAACAATTTTTGTGTACAGAACCTTGTCTCAAAGCCCCTGGAAGGATCACACATCTGTAGTGTCGTTGTGAAGTGCCCTTAGCTGCACACTGTGTTCTGTAGCCGTGGGTTCAGAGCTTTGCCTCTGGAATATTGCAGAGATGTGTTCGTGTCTCAGCTGAGAGCGCGGCCGCTGCACGTGTGGATGTGTTTTGGGACCTGTGCAGTGGGTGGGATACTGGGTGACAGGGCATCCAGCAGATTCAGTGACAGGAGCTGCCCAACGTCTTTCTACCTGGGACAGCTGCTAGGGCAGGCGTAGGACAGACACCAGTCTGGGGAATCTGGCTCCTGACTTTGGTGCAATTTTGGTGAAATTCATCAAATCCAGCGTGGTCCAGCCCATGCCGAGTGTAGGTTTGGAAGTGAGGGGTGTTAGGGCTTGGGATCTGTGAGACCTTTCCCTGCTGTCATGTCCATGGCAGCTGGTCCTTGCACTAACCTCTGTGAGTCTGAATGTGTTCCGTTTTCTAGGAAGTACCCAGATCTCCCACCCCTCTAAAACAGATCCCACACATTTGTTGTATTCCTCTGCAGATGGCTGACAGACCTTTTTGCTGCTCATCATATGCCTGCCTGTCTGTCGTCAGATAGTTTTGCAAATAGTGCTTTTAGGGGGTTTATCCAGCTCGGGAAACGCTGCTTTTGTGAGGGTATTTTCTCTTGTGTTTTGCCTTAAAGCTTCGTTGAGCTGCTCATTCTTCAGTGGGCTTCAGCCGATCATTTCTTGGGTGAGAAGATGCTGTGTGGAGCAGCAGGGAGCAGGTCAGGGAAGGTAATGGGGAGAGCAGGGCTTTTCCCTCCCAGGGTGCTGCAGCTGAAGCTCTGGAGCTGCAGGGAGAGGGGTGGCTGAGCACAAACCCCTGTGCAGTGGTGTCACAGTGGGTGAGAACCAGCTCCTGTCCTTCAGGAGCTCCTGAGCTCTGAAGCTTGGACGCGGCAAGTTGTTGGAGCTTTCTGGCTGTTGCTATTTATTTTAGTAGAAATAATCAGCTGATGTTTAATCCCGAAATGAAAAGGCTGACAATGTAGCAGTGCAGCTGTCAAAGCTCCAGCTGTGGACGTGACTTTGGGATCCTTGGCATGTAGAAGTCTGTGTGTGCCTCAGTTGGGTAGAGCTTCCTGTTCCTCAGAGCTTGGTAGAGGCTCAGCATTTCTGTTTCTGTAATGGTGGTTTAAGAACGAGCTCGTGCTCGCCGTGCTGTTTGATGGCACGGGCTGGGGCTATTTTACTTCATGAGATTAAGATTCAATAATGACATAATTCTTAAGACTTTGGGTTGTTGGAAAAGGCAAGATAATTTTCAGTGATTAATGTTCTGGTAGCATTTCCAAGGACCCTAAATTGGGTATTTGTGTTCAGCCCTTTCCTGCCTTGCTGAGGATAGGTGAGAACGGCTGGAGGTACCTGTTCAAGCCTTTCTTCCCAGTGAATTTCACCATTAGGAGTCCATTTGCGGGTACAGACACCTAACAATTGTTTTGATTCCCAATTCTTCTCCTCCCTTTGGTCTCAGAGACACAGTTTGCAGATGCTTCCCCTGTCCCTGCAGCTGTGAAATAATGCTCATTAAGGACCACAGCAGGAAGTATTCCTTGTGGTTTGAGTGACCTCGCTCCTGGGACAGCCTTTCCAGATCAGCTGGGATGTTTGGTAAATAATATATTAAAAGTTTTTCCTCTCTATATGCTCCTCATTAATTTTAAGTGCTGATTGTAATGTACATATTTAGCCAACCTTTCTGAAATCAGGATAGTTAAGAGCTGGTGTGGAAGGAAAGTCTCGTATTGGAGGCTTTGTAAGAATGCGATTTTGCTTTCGGTGTATTGATAAACCCCTTAGCAAAGAAGGTGAGAAAAGACAGGGCAGGGTTCAGTAACACCAGGCTATGCAGGGCTGTAAAACTGAAGGTTTGCAGTAAGTAATCGTGGAAGGGTCTAATGCAGGTGAATGGCTGCACAATAAAATAAAATGAAAAATTACATTTAACTTAGAGAAATACTAAATTATAAGCATGGAAGAATATTAAGTTCAGGGCTCACCATGTTGACTTCTTGGAGATCTATATAAATTTTTAAATTTCTAGAGAGGGGTAGCACTGATGGCCACCAGGTAAAAGTGAGATCATGGCCTTGCAGCTCAGATGCTGTTTGTGGACAGTGCTGCTGACTTAGTGCCCCTCCCTGACTATTACAAGTAATGAAACTTAATTTTGTGGGAATTAGCATCTCATGGTTGACCTTTTTTTTAAACTTGCCAATACTAAGACTGAGGAGAGTGATAGTGCCACAGAATCCATACAAGAGAAACTTTGAAGAATGAATATTCAATGAGATATGAGTTGAAACTGAAAATATTCCCACAGCTCAGGCATTCCTAATGTCTCTCCAGTGTAGGTTGCCTGGCATTTACTGGGAGTAGAACTTGCTCTGTTCTTCCTGTCAGTGAGAGCATGTGAAATGTTTTGTCTTGTCAGTCCGTCTGGTTTTTTCCCTCGAAGTCTCCAGAAATTTAAATTTTTCTGTATCCTCTTTTAGCATTTGTACTTATTCAGGAGTTTAAGCCAAATTTATTTTGGGAGAAATAAAACGCACAGTTGGTGATGCCTGTTTTTTAAAATCTAATTAAAAGTTAAGGTGATATCTTGTTTGTTTGGTGCCATCTCTGAAGTATTTTAGTTCTGTAAAGAACTTGGCCTTATTGTCCTAAGGAGCCAGGAGAGACTACCGGTGGACGAGGAGTGCACCCAACCACTTTGTGTCATTAATTAATTGGGAATTAATTAATGCTAGTGGCTTTTGGCCCTGTGAGCACTGTAGTCCCAGGGCTCTGAAGTGTCAGCACTGGCCAGGGCATGGCTTCTGCTGGTCCTGTTGGACTCAAGATCCAGGGGGGCTGGACCATTGTTGGTGAACTCTGCTGAAGGACAGGAGTTCTGTGAGGAGCTGGTGGGATGTAAAGTTTTGATTTTGTTCTCTTCAGAGAACTTTTCTCCTAAAATCAAGTCCCATCTTAGGACCACGATGGCCACCTCTGCCTGTGTTGTTGTTTATATTGTGTCATTTCAAGGGAACTTGGGAAAAAACCCGTAATTCCCCCTGCAGATTGGACTGTGTGAGTTCATGTTCCATCTGTTGGCTTTAAATCTTCCCGGCTGGATGTGATGAGTGTTTTCTGTGTGCTCGTGGTGGGGTCTTGTCACGCTCTTACAGCAGGGCTCGTTCTGTGCCGCTGTCTGTGCCACCTGCCAGCTTGCTGAACAACTGTGTTTCTCTCCAGTTATTAAAATTCCCAAGTAATGGCAACCTGAACACTGACTGTTGTGATTTGCTGCTCAAAACCCAGTTTACATCAAGCCACACCTACTGAAAGATGGCTCAGGTGGAGGGCTTGGAGCAGCCCCTTCCCAAAGAGGGATCAGGGAATGCAGGGAAAGGAGATCAGAGAAGCGAGCAATGAGAGAAGATATCTTTGATATTTTGGGGGTTTTATCCCAGTGTGATTTGATATATGCACTTTGCTTCCTCTTCCCAAGGTGTTTAATTTTATTCACTTGTTGCAGCAGATTGTTTTCTCTTTGGAAAATCTGGGTGGGAATTCCCTGATGGCTGTAACTCATCCAGCAGAGGCTCCTTATGGGAGAAAGGTCTGATCAAAGCTGAGAATGTGCTGCTGGGAGGGGAGGGAGGCCTGTTGCTGGGGATGACTATAGATACTCTGCAATTTAATTTAGGAGATGGAATATCTTTCTGGCCTAGAGCTGCCTGGAAATAGCAAAGCAATACTGTCACTTTCTGGATATAGGAACTAGTTGGGTTGTTTCTATACAGAATTTTGTTTCTCTTGTTCTTTCATGTTTTATCCTTAGGTAATATTTGAGTTGTTCTTAAGGAAACCATTCTTCCAGGTTTTTACAGTTTTGGGGATCTGCAGACAAAACCTTCCAGACTGTCAGTGCTGGGATTCTGAAACTTTCTGGGCTTTCAGGGGTGTGTGGATTCCTTTAGTAGCTGATCTTTATTAGTTTTTTATTTTAAACAATAAAATCTTGAAGAAAATCCTTTATTCTGATGGCTTCACTAAATGCTAAATGAAAAATAAAGTCTGCTGTGTCTTCTTCCCTTTAGGGGTGGATATTTCATAATTTTTAAATTCCTTTCAGAGTTTTCCCTCTGCTGTGTTACCATTTGTTTTTACGAATTCCATTAAAATCTCTGCAGTAAGTTGTCATGGGAGTTTATTACTGCACTTTAGGTAAATTCATAGAAATCTTGTGTGTTCTGTCAGTGTCCATGGACAAGGCTGAAGGGGAGAAGGCCATCGGTAGTACTGTAGTTGAGAGTGTTTCTAAAGGCTGCAGCACACAACAAGTCACAGTGTGATGATTTTCTCCTCATTTTATCTAATGTTTTAAAACCAGGTTGGCACTGTGAGAATTTCTACAGGTAGTTGTTTGGATGGGATGTTTTCTTGCGAATAACTGAACTTTTTGAGGCAATTTTTTTTGATAGTAAAAAAAATTCATCCCATAGTGTCCCGGAAACCTGCCTTAAGTCCATTGTAATCTTCCTTTTTCTTTTTCCCGTAGGAAATTTGCTACAAGACCCTATTGCTCCTACCAACTCCAATTGTCAGCATTATGTCTGCAAAACGTGTAAAGGCAAGAAGATGATGATGAAGCCCTCGTGTAGCTGGTGCAAGGACTACGAGCAGTTTGAGGAGAACAAGCAGCTGAGCATCCTGGTGAACTGCTACAAGAAGCTGTGTGAGTACATCACGCAGACACCATTGGCCCGGGACATCATCCAGGCTGTGGATTGCTCTGCAGACCTGCTGGCTCTGCTCAAGGATGGGGCACCACTCCACGAGGAGACGGAGAAATCCTCGGACGCGGCCTTGGCTCTGTGTCTGACGCATTCCCCGGTCCCTTCCACCTCGGAGCTGGCAACGGACGCCTCGGGGGGGTTCACGGCGCTGCCCGAGAGCACCCCCAACCTGGACCTGCGGGGCTCCGTCATCAACGGGCTGCCCCCCTGCAACGGGCTGTCGGTGGAGAAGCTCGGCGTGAGCATCCCCTCTCCCGAGCACGCCAGCGCCATCGATGTGTGCAGCACCGGCGACTACATCAAGACGGAGGACATCCCCGGCAGCCTGCAGCCCGTGTGTGACACGGTGGCCACCAGCGACCTGTGCCCCGCGGGCATCGACATCTGCGGCTTCAGCGAGGACATCAAGCCGGGCGGGTCGCTGCTGCTCAGCGTCGAGGAGGTGCTGCGCAGCCTGGAGACCGTGTCCAGCAGCGAGGTGTGCGACTCCAACCTGCAGCCCGGCTTGGAGGCAAACATGGCCAATGGCCCCTTCCTGCAGCTCTCCCCCCCTCCCCTCAGCCATAACATTTTCATGTCCACAGATGCTTCTCCTCATGGGCTCTCCTGCACGGCGGCCACGCCCAAGGTGGTGAAGCTGAACAGGAAGCGCTCTCGATCCGAAAGCGACAGCGAGAAGGTTCAGCCTCTGCCCATCTCCAGCATCATCTGCGGCCCGACACTGGGAGCGTCGGCTCCCGTGACAGTCAAACAGGAAAATAAAATGTCTTTGCAGCCCATTGCGACTGTACCTAATGGAGGAACTACTCCCAAAATCAGTAAAACTGTGCTCCTGTCTAACAAAAGCATGAAAAAGAACTTGGAACATGCCCCTAAGAAATCCCACCCGAAAGCCAAACCAGGGGTGCTGAAAACAAAAGACAAGGCAAAGGAGAAAGTTCCCAGCAGTAACGTTATGCCAGGAAGCCCAACAAAAACTGTGTATAAAAAGCCACAAGAAAAGAAAGGGTGTAAATGTGGTCGTGCCACCCAAAATCCAAGTGTTCTTACATGCCGTGGCCAACGCTGCCCTTGCTACTCTAACCGCAAAGCCTGCCTTGACTGCATATGCCGTGGCTGCCAAAACTCCTACATGGCTAACGGGGAGAAGAAGCTGGAGGCCTTTGCAGTGCCAGAAAAGGCCTTGGAGCAGACTCGGCTTACTTTGGGCATTAATGTGACAAGCATTGCCGTGCGCAATGCCAGCACAAGCACCAGTGTAATCAATGTGACAGGGTCACCAGTAGCGACGTTTTTAGCTGCCAGTACACACGATGAGAAAAGTTTGGATGAAGCTATAGACATGAGATATGACTGTTGAACCTTTCTTTCTTTTCCCTGCCATCCGTAGGGGAACTGCTACAGGTTTAAGGCAGCTATGGTTCTGTTTAACTTGCTGGAGCTCCTGCGTTTAGATCACTTGTATCAAGTGTTTTTCATTGCTATGTTCTGTGTATTAGTGTCTGGGAAATAGTTGCAGATAATGGAGGAGTTACCCTAAAACTGTTTTTAGTTCTTACAGCACCTCATAGTTTGAGATCGATTGCTGATGTAAATGATTTTATCACAAGATCTTTGACAAGGAATATATTGACCTCATTGTACTTGCTCATGCTTTGTGCTCAGTCAAAGCTTCAGCTTCAGTGTAGCATCCAGATAGTGCATCTCAACTGTGCTAGATGATGGTGTAGAAAAATAATTATTTGATGGGTTACAGTCACCATGAGCAGGAAATGACCTGACATTCCTGTGGGAAAGGCAGCACTGAGCTGGGGTATACACTCCGGAAAGGGTAGGTAGCGGTGACTCTTGAAAATTGGTTGTGCCCTCTAATGAACAGCATACAGTTAAAAAAAGATTCATAAATATACTGAGTGAGCTGGTGAGCCACAAGGCATCTCAGGCTGCAGGCAAGGCTCAGGAGGGTTGGGTGGATGCAAAGGTCAAGCTCCAGCTTGGATACCCCGTCGTGGTAATGACATCGTTCTTGGGGTTTGTCTTCCTGACACTTCCACAGGTCACGTCCCTGCTCGGTTGCCCCTCTGTGCCAGCCCCTGTGTGTGACAAGTCACCGAGGCGCTGGGCTGGGGGACAGCATCACTGGTACCCTGCAAAGGCTCAAGTTCTGCTAGCACCATCCTCTCTCTTTCCTGAGTTCCTGCTCTTTTACTGCTGTTGCTTCTAGGGAAGAGGAGGGGTTTTGTGGGTTACAGGGAGTCCTTGATTGATTTTCCCCCCTCTGGTGCTGATCAGTGCCAGGGCAACAGGGAGATTCCGCTGCACTTATCGCCACTGGAGGGGTTGTTTGATCAGGTTTGTAACAGAGCTGGGACCCTCCCGCGGAGGGGAGTTCCCCACTGAGGGCACCTCCCAGCCAGGGCACAGGACCCAGGGCTATCGAAGGTCAAATTTTTGGGGAGTTTGCTAAACAGAATAAGCTATATATAACTCACTCCACCCTGAACCTATCTCACTTTTTGCTAAAATGTTGAAAGCAGCTTTTGAAGGTCATTGCTTTTCAACCTGGGCTGAAAGGCTCAAAAATAGAAACATAACACAAAGTTGTCAAGCTGATCTGGAAAAGTGTTACAGTGAAAGAATTCCTCTTAGGAATTCAGCTTTGTGCAAAAATGGTTGATTTCAGCGCAATCCCTAAAAGAGTGCAGGCACAAGAGTTTAGTTGTGCATTCAGGGCTTCGTTGGAAGCCTAAAAAGTTGAGATTCCTTTGTGAAAGCAGAAATTTCTCCTCTTGGAATGATAGAGCACAACCCGAACATGGGCTGACTCGAACACAAACGTTACTGTCTGATTTCAAAGGCCATTCCTGTTTCAGCAGCATGTTAAATAGTGCGTGGATTTTTTTAGTTCCTTTCCTGCTTCCATCTTCCCTTTTCCTCAGGCAGAGCCCCCGCGGTGCTTTCCGGCCCAGCGCTGGGTGTGCTTTGATTTGGCACAAAGCACGTACAATGACGGTTCCTCACCGAGAAATGAGCAAAACCCTTTGGACACAAATGGCACCTCCTTTTGTTTTGTAGTGTACCATGGTGTCATTTTCTGTGAATGTGGTCAGAGCTTTTTGTTGGTTTTGGTTTGTTTCTCCCCCCGTCTTTTTTGTGGGGTGGGCAGGGGGGGGGGTTAAAGCCATAGGAAGAAAAATGTGATGTACGTGTCCAGTCTGTACTTTTTTGTTTTTGTTTTGCAAGAAGAGTTGAAAAATATTTTTGATAATGAGTAAATGGTGGAAAATGCTTCTTAGTATTCTTGTCTTTATTTGCCAACCCAAGTACCTAAGATCTGTGTTTTTTAGCCCTCATGAGATTTAACGATGTCCTATTAAAATGTATTTAGTTAAACTTGTATGTGATTTTTGTGTTGACCCAGAGGGATCCTACCAGTCTCTAATTTGGTGGTTTGATCGTGACCTACTAATGTAAATCTGTTTATTAGTCCACTACGTGTAAGCGAAGTAGCGACCCGGAGTCTGGGAGTGGCTGCACAGCACGGGTTGTGTCGGAATGCTTTTGCAGAGCTGTTCAGTTTTGCCGAGATTGTTGATGGTACATTTTTAGGACTTTCATTAAATTAAATACAAAGTACCTTTGCTCCAGAAATGTGGGAGTATTTGGAATCTTTACTATCTCACTGCTGCATTCAATGTGGTACCAAAAGTTGGAGAACTTAGGTCAAGAGTGTTTCGGAGCGTCAACAGGAAAGCCCTGATGGTTAATGTAAAACTGCAAATGGTAGATTCAGGTTGTTTCTAAAACCATTTCCTTTTATGCTGCCACATTCTTGAAATGTATATTAAAATTCAAATTGATTTAATAAATGTTAGTTTTCTAATTCTATTTTGCAACTGCTGAAGGCATCAGTGTGGCATATGTTGAACTCACTGTCTAAATACTACTTAGTGTGTTGATGACTAATTCTGTAATTGTTTAAATTAGGGTTGGCTTGGTTTGGTTTTCTTGCCCTCCTGGCTAGTTGTTCGTGAGCCGAGCAATGGAAAGGATCATCTTGGTGCTGACAGGAATTCCAGCAGCTCTAGCTGGGAAAGCATTCCTTCCACAGCAGCTTCCTGGTGTGGGGCCTTTCTGCCTTGGCTTGGGCGGAGAGCAGGGTGAGAATGCGGTCCAGCACAGCCGAGCAGGGCCTTGTCCCTGCTGCCATCCTGAGGAGCTGGAGAGTCCCTCGTCGGCACAGCTCGGTGATCCTTTGAGCTCCAGCCCGGCCCCAGATGGGCTGCCTGGAATTCCCGGCGTTCCTCCTGCAAGGCTCTGGATCCAGGAAGCTGCTTCTCAGCGTTAGCACAGAGGGAGCTGCTTGAGGATTTCTTACAGAGGAAGTGTGTGATATTCCAGCTTTCTTCCCAATCCCCTTGAAGGCAGGGATTAACTTCCAAATTTTATTAAAACCCTGTAATTTGTAGAGCAGAGTCAGAAAGAAAAAGCCATCGTTTGTGGTCACGTGTAGTGGTACAAAATCCAGTGCTTCCGACCATCCAGATCTGGACATGGTTCTGAACAAGGAGAAGCCCTCTGCTGTTCCACGTGGAGTGGAAAGGCTCTTCCCAGGTACCACATTAGGACATGTTCAAAAACGTTCAAACACAAGTCAACGTGGCCATTGGCGGCAGGGTTTAGAGGGCAGGGTGGAGCTCTGTCAAAGGTTGGATTTGGTGATCATAGAGGTCTTTTCCAACCTTAATGACTCTATGATAAACCAAGGGTTGGGATTAAATCCCAGAGGGGGGACAGGGAAACAAAAAATTAACCCCTGGATGTGTTACCTCGCAGCTCTCCCAGCAGGAGCTGTTCTCGCTCCTTGGCTTGTCTGACCACGGTGCAGAGCCAGGGGCACTGGGGGCACAGCAGCCTCTCCCTGCAGATGTTCTTGCCTTGCATGGGAGCTGAAGACATTCCCAGGAATGGAGGTGGCAGGGAACAGCTGCCTCCTGTGCAGAGGCTCCCCTGGGTGCCTTCAGCACAGCCCGGGGCTGCCCCTGCCAGCCCCAGCACTGGGTGATGCCAGAAGAACCTGCAGAGTTACAGGGAATAAACCCGAAAAGCCTGTTTGCCAGGGCAGGTACTTCTGGCACAGCAGGGAGCTGCGCCCTCAGTGAAACTGAGAGTTTCAAGGAACAGATCCCACAGCTGTGGCACAGGGATGATGCAGAGCTTCTGGTGTGACCCAGCACAGAAGCATCTTCTTACTGCATGCAAGAAGCACCCCCTCCCCAGATACTTCTTAGTTAAATTCTATACAAATCAGTTAGAAAAGAACTTTTGATTGCTAAATTGGAGAACTGAAAAGATACAAACAAGCACTTTTGTGAGGATCATTCCAAGTGTGTGGCACAGCTGAGGAAATCCCCTCTGAAAGGTAGGTGATGCTGTTTCCAGTACTACCAGGAACATCACAGGCACATCTTTGGTCTTAACTATTTAAATTTAGAAACTGAAGTGCTTTTGATACCCTAAAGAAAGTCACCAAAAGGTGACTGTTCTATAGACAGATTTAGGCACTCCTTGGTGAAGTAATACAAGAGCAGTACACTGACTCTGCTTGAGTATTTGCATATACATAAATTAGAAAAGGCATTACTGGTTTTCCTTCCCCCCCCACCCCATTCCACTTGTGAAAGATCCAGGAGATATCGCTTTCATTTTTTTTCAGGACAGGATAAAATGAGAGAGTTGGGTGTTCTGGTAAGTCATCACAGGGACACTGCTCCACATTGAGGACACAGATGTGAGGGAGGTAAGTGGTCAGATTGCTTTATCCCAGTATTTTTGAGAAGAAATCCTGGAATTTCGGCTTTGGAAGGCATTTGCTTGCAGGTACCTGGGTGGTGTGAACTCACCAGAGCAGGGAAGGAGAGTTTGGCACAGCAGCTGGAGATGAAGTGAGCAGTAGCACTCTACCCCACCACCGAGACAGGTATTCCTTTTTAAATTCAAAAGTCCTTTATTTGCCAAAAAAGAAGAAAATACAAAGTAAAAATACAAAGATCAAACCATGCCAGCACAAAATGTCTCCAAAACTACTTTTACAAAGTATGAGAACCTTTATTATTATTATTAAATATTCAGTTTCTAACCCCCTCACCCAGTGATACAGTGAGAAGATGAGCACACAAGGAGGAGCTCTGTTTATGGTTTTCTTAGAGTAGCTCCTGCTTGTGACTGAGGTTCAGTTTTGTTTGCATAGACCTAAGATACTGATGTAGAGACTCCAAATCCATACTGTTACAGTGATAGTTCAGTGAACTCAGCGTTGGTCTTTCAGGACTATTCTGTTTCAGAAACTAAGCCCAGTACCTTGGTTAGAGTGTCTTGAGTCAGCTTCCTTAAATCCTTAGTTCAGGAGAGCAGGAAGGCTTTGGAATCCCTTTTTTGCTGTCCATGTCTGTTCTGCAGCACTTGCCCCTCGGAGGCAGGAGGGGAGCTGGAGCAGTGCCCAGGGTTCACTGACAAAAACTGGGATGCAGTAAGTGCTACTGAGATTTTAGAAGGAAAAAAGAAAGAAAAAATCCAACTAGTACCATTCCAGCAGTAATACTGAGTCATGCCTCCCATCTTAGTACTGCAGAGAGAAAATATTTGTGAAACAACAGTAAAAAGCAAGGGGTTTGTAAGAACACAGGGCTTCATTTTGCTAGACAAAAGCAGACTAGAGAGAACAAATAAGCACAAACATATTTTTATCCTGCAAAACTGAATTTTACTCACTTTTCTGACTACTTGTAAGGAAAAAGCCTTGGATGTGCACTGAAAAATGCAGGATCTGTCCTCCCAGGGATGCAACATCTGAAGGGGCACTGACATGGAGTCAGGAGGCAGAGCCAGGGCTAAGGGACTCCTACAAATCTTCTGGGCAGGGATTCCGGGGCTGCTTCGCTCTCAGAGCTGGCTGAGCTCAGGGGCTGCTGTGGTGCAGCTGAGCAGCTCTGCTGGCTGGACACAAGCACCCTTGACTATCCCAGAAAAAAGCAAAGAAGGAGGATAGGAGTTTCTGGATTTACCTCACTTAAATCCTGCAGAGTTAGAAACCTTCCATCCAGAGCAGCTGGGGACAGGGCTAAGTCACAAATGAGGTGTAGAACACCTCCTCTATTATTAATGCAGGTGTGCTTGCTGAATTGTGGTTATTTTCAAACACTTTAGGGTCAGAGAATGGATTTCCACTCCTGGAGTATTACTGCAGGTTTTGCACTGCCACCACGGTAGCAGTGGCTTCTGCAGCTTGTCCTATTCACACAGAATGCAAAACATTTGCTGTGAATTGGAGGTTTTTTTAGACTAGCTTGTGTTGACCTACCAGAAAGCATGGATTGGGTTTGGATTCACTGTGTGTTGTTGCAGCAGCACTGAATATCCGTTTGTAGGAGAGAGGGGCTGGGTCTGGGCTCAGCAGAGCAGCTACCAGCTCCTGCCTCTATTTATTGAAGCAAACCTTGGGCAGGGAGCTGGTGAGTTCTACCAGACTCTGGGTTCTGACTTCTGCAAAGAAAGGCACCAGTTCAGGCTGGTGTGGTGTGAGGTGGGAGCCTGAATTCAGGGATGGGTTGAATTAAAGGCCCTCTGCAAAAGGCAGATGAGAAAGACCCTGAAGTGGTGGGTGACTGAGGCTTTCCAGAACTGGCAAACGAGACATTGCGGTACTGCTGCTGCCACAGGTCAAAGCTGGTGCTGCTGCAGGAGGACCACGAGGGTTCCATTTCAGCCTAGAATGGGGTCAGGTTCTTCTTGTTCCTTTTGAGGAATCTTAGTCTTTGGAGAGGTGTAAAGGGACATCAAACTGGAAGGCCCCTCTGGACCATGGCAGTGAGGGAAGGGTGAACTCCTGCTGTGCCCAGGTTCTTCTCAGAAAAACATGGCTGGAGCTGGTTACAAGCAGCAGGCGCGGGACCTCCATCCTGTGTCCATTCCTTGGTGGTTCTGCATTCGGGCATTTGTGGAATCACCTCCAGGGAATCTTTTCCCTTCGAGGTTATGGCAGTGATGGAGATGGGATCCAGACACACTGTGTGCTTGCTGCATTCCAGGGGCTTGTCTTGGTTTGGTCAGAGTGCTCCCTGCTTCATCCGTTATTACAGGATGCAGGTCACCTGGCAGGGCCTTTGCTAATAATGTGGGCATCCAGAAGTTTCCCAAATACCAAGTCCAGGATCCTGAGGGGTGTGTATGCATCTGGTCAGTTCAACTGAAACCTTTCTGTCCTCCCGAGTTTGATCGTGGGAGAGTTCTGACCCCAGGGAGGCAGCAGCACATCCCCCCGGGCAGAGGCAGGCAGGCCTTGGGCTTCGGAGGCTCCTGGAAAAGCCCAGACTGCACCGGAGCGAGTGGCCCGTTCCTCATCTGGGTACTGACCCCTGGAGGTACCGCAGGGATCCAGCCCCGTGCTGTCCGTGGGACACACGAGTTCTCCACCGCCCGGGTGTGCTCTGCCTCCAAGGAGGGCACAGAGGCCTGCTGGGAACAGGGGCAGGCATCTCCCGGGAATTCCGGCAGGAGGCACAGCTTGAGGCTCTCACAGCGAGGTAACAGGAGATGCAGGGCACACAGCAACCCAGCATCACAGACTGGGCACAGCCGGGGGCACTCGGACCTGTCCCAGCTGAGAAGGTAAGGCCCAGACCTGCTTGCGCATATATGAGGGCTAAAATGAAGAATTTGTTCCAATCACCCCTGTGCCGAACCACAAACAGTTCCTGCTGGCCAGGAGGCACAGCTGCAGCAGCAGTGTGTCCTGAGAGCAGAGGCATCACTTGTGATTCTAGGGGGAAAGTTGTTTTAATTTCGCATTTAAAGCAAGAATTCATTAGTTACAGCATTTCCTTCCTGAGACCGGGAGAAAAATTAATTTTGGCGATAATACAGACTAATTCCTTTACTAGTTAAAAGATGGGGTCGGGTTTTTTTCTTCATTATCTCAGCTTAGTCTCTTGGCTACAGATTAAAGAAGGCTACAGGAGAGGAGGAGAACACAGGAATGGACGGAACTGGTGCACACCAGGCACAGCAGTCTCACCACAGCAGCTGAACAGCAGATCCGTATTTGCTGTAAATACTCTGCAAAACACTTTTACAAAGTAGCAATCTACACAGACAAAGCTCCGGCCAGAGGCAGATCAGGACAGGAGGGGACACAGGACTAGAGCAGGTAACTCTATCCCAGACTCCCAGGGAAGGGGACGTGGCGCGGTGCTGGAGCTGCTCACAGATCCACGGCAGTCAAACAGACCAGCAGCCGCTGCAAGAGCCGGGGGCAAAGCACAAGGGGACTTCACTGTCCCCACGCACAGGCACGTTCCCTTCGTTTCCAGGACGGGAAGGAAACAAACAACTTCATGGTGACCTGTGTTTTAAAAGATTTCTAGACACACATTTAAGTTAATTTGGCAACTCTTTTGTCACTCTCAATATAAAGCCAAGGGGACAGAGTGGCACAGGACAGAACTGACGGAGAAACGACCACTGTAGATGTTCGTGCAGCTGTTACAGGTAATCATTAGATGCTGGCATTTATTGCACATCTGGGGACATAACAGAATTTATATATAAATGAAACAAGGTGCAATCACCGTTTTCAGTGAGTGTGCACGATTACACATTGTAAAAAGCCTTTTCATAGAAATTACCTTATTGCAATTACACAGGACGACAAAAAGGGGTCTCAAGTTTCAGTGTACAAAATAAAGCACATTGTTCCAATGACGGATTTAAGGAAAACCCCCAAGTGCCTTGGGACTGAATGCTCTCCAGTTTGAAAGACATGGGCTAAGTGTCTTCCACTTCTCTATGCTCAGAGATGTGAGATAACTAGTTTGTCTGACTTGTCTCCGGTTTCAGGGGGAGGTAAGACTTCATCTGTGTCATAGTCCTCTTCACATGATCTGCAAAGAAAAAAGGTGTGTCTTTAAAAGCTGTATTTTGGTTTTCAGGGCAGCTATTTCAGTGGCTAGTAAGCCAGTTGGCTAAAATGCAGTAGCATGTGAGAGGTGAACCTCGAGGAGGAGATTCCTGAGGCATGGGGAAGGGGGTGGGAGTGATCAGTACTCTGACAGCAGACATGGATCTATGCTCCCATCCAGCCTTGTCTGTAAGTTCCTGAACAAATTCTCACTGGTGCTCAGCATTAGAAAATTTGAATCCAGCTTCAGTAACAATTGTCAGGAACTCCCAGGGCCTCAATAGCTCAGCGTAGAAATAAAGTCATCCAACCACAGCCCCAGGCCCCAGAGGAGCCTTGGCTCAGAAACACCTGGTCCAAAGCATCTTCTGGCTGAAGTGTGTTTTGACAGACACAGAAGAACAATTGTGGCCACACTTTCATGTTCCTCTCTGCCTCAGTATGAAATCCAGAATTGAGCATTTATGGCCCAAGGAGGTTTGGTGGGAATTCCCAGCTCCAGCTGCACTATCCAGGCTGGTTGGGGTCCCTGCCCTGCAGCACAGGATATGGCTCTGGGGCTCTCAGCCCATTCCTAGTCCCAAGAAATGATGTTTTTAAGATGCTTCCCCTCAGTCACAGCATACTATGGGTTAGTTTTGCAGGGCTTCCAAGAAATTAAAGTTCTTGCTTTTGTTCTAAAGCAAGGTTGCTCACAAAGGAAATGCTGGAGCAGGTGCTCCAATAGCCAGCACAGGAATGGCTCTCGTGTTCAGTGGTAAACTGGGCTGCAAAAAGGTGAACTCCTTTGATAGCCCAGCATGGATGTGCCAGGAAGGAACTGTCTACCCCTTCCTGTGGTGTTTTTCCCTTGGCTGACCCACATGCAGGCAGAGCAAACCCTTGGGAGGCTGTCAGGGTCTGTCCTGCTGTAGGCAGGATGCTCCCTGGGTGCAGGGGAGACCAGCCCAGACCTTCCTGGAGAACACTGTCCTCTCTCCTCCATAAGGAAAGCACCTGCTTAGTAATTCTGCCACCTTCTGGATTCTTGCATAAGTGGGAGAAGGGAAACAGTGGTCTGGTCTGGATCCTGCACCAAACCTGTTCTGACCACGTGTGCAAGGTTGCCAAAATTTGTGCAATCTGCACCCTTCTTGCCTCAATGGTGCCTGTGGGACTGTGTGGCCCTTCCTCCCCGTCCAGGACTGGATTGGGAATGGTCGTAGGTGCCTCAGTTTCTCTAATCTCTCCTTGGTTTGAAGTGATGCAGCTGAGGAAAACTTTGTATTTCCATTTGAATGCTGTTCTTAGAATGTTCCTTTTGTATCTCCTTTACCTCCAATTCTACCACCTTCTGTTAGCCTTGTCCCTTTCTCTCCTACACATGGAATGTGACTTTTTCCCTGCATTGCACAGTCACCAGCAGCTGGAGCTCCATTATAATCTTTTTCTTCAGGCACCTTTTGCTTCTGCACTAAACCCTCTCATGTCTGCTTCAAAAGGGACTTCCCACTGTCCTTTCCCAGTGACTTACTTTTCCACTGCACTAGTCTGCTCCTTAAGGCTCAACAGTGCCTGCCTTTCCCATCTTGGAATAAATGCTTTCCATCTTTATAGCTAAGGAGCATCTCTGGGATGCTTTTGAACAAGATTAGCACTAAAGGTAATAAATCCCTGCTCTCTTCCCAGGCCAGTTTCAGAACTTCAGTCCCATAAAAACAAATATGGGCTCGTATAGGTTAAACACCCATTCCTTAAGACTCAACTGTGGCAATTCTAGGTTGTTCACGGGGGGAAATTACTCCTGGGAATTCCTTGCCCTGCCTTCTGGCAAACACACATTTTGGCTCTGGGTGGTTCGATGATGTCCTCATTCCCCCTTTCCCTTCCTTACACTGCTGGGTTCTGGGAATGGAGCAGCTGAGCCATCAGACAACTGGAGGGAGACAAGAGCAATCATCTAAGCTCCCTAAACCAACATCCTCTGATCCCATGCCTCTGTCCCCCCTCTCCACTCAGAGCAGGATGCTCTGCATTGTGCCCAGGGGATGTTTTCCCACCAGCAGCTGATAAAAGATCCTCTTCCTCCTTCTTTTCCTCCCCCTGTAGAAAGATCTCTTTCCCTGAAGGCAGCAGTGGTTTCCATGTCCATCAGCCGGCTGAGGCTGGGTTCTGGGACAGTGAACCAGGCAGTGCCCACTGCTGCCCTGCCCTGCAGGGAAGGCTTGGCTTGCTGCAAAACCAAGGCTTGTATCTGCATCAAGGGCTTGTGCTGGCCAGACCCAGCTGTTGGTGCTGCCTCCACAGAGCAGTGTGAGTGTCCATTCCCCAGGGACACCCCCTCTCCATGGAATCCCACACAGGTCAGAGAGCAGAGCGTGGCTGAGAAGAGCTCAGATCAGCTGAGCCTTCCAGTGAAAGGTGATGCTTTATTGTTGTCTCGAGCATGGCAAGACCTTCCTCTTATTTTTGGTGACTGCAGCTCTCGCTGGAGTCCAGCATCCTGGAAGTCACTGGGAGTGTCCACTGCCTTGATGACATTCCCATTCCAGGAGCAGGGCTCTCTCCTGGGCATGCCTCAGCCAGCTTTAGACTGACTGGCTTTAGAAACTTTCCTTCCAGAGAAGCAGGGACAGGGCTAATCACAGATGTGGGACACACTTACTAATGCATCTGTGATTGCTGAATGATGGTTGTTTTCAAATGTATTCATAAGACAAAGACTGGATTTCATGTTCTGCCAGCTAACCTAGCCAAAAATCTTCCAGTCTTTCCCAGAGCTCACTAGGAATTGTCTTGGTTCTGTCCCCGCTCCCTGTTTCTGTCATCCTCAAAACACAGCAGAAATAATGTATGTGCAAAAACTCAATGGCTCTTTCTGGAAAATTTGCCTGGGCATCCAGCTCTTTGGGGTTTTTTTTTCCTTCTTTTTTCCTTCGTGGTCTGTTGCTATGCTCCCGAAATGAGATCTAATCCTGCTGCCATGACTACAGAGCTTTTCAGGGGCTCTTAAAAGCAAGCAGCCAGGTTGCTGACATGCTCTTTGCAGGAAGACACAGAGCTGCTTCTGACCAACTTCAAAAATCTGACATCACCTGTCACTCTTCCCCTGGTTTTGGTGACTTTGGGAATTCATCATCCTGCAAAGCTTTGATGGCAGCCTCCTGTTTCTTTTCTGTGCTGAGGACACAGGCGTTGCAAAGCAGCTGCAGACAATGCAGCACTTTCATCTTCCATCCTGCCCTACCTCATCTTCCACTGTGAAGGCCACAGAAAGGCCAGGCAGCTCCGAGGGGCTGAGGGAACAACCTGTTGCTGTTTGGATGCACAGGCAGAGAGGGGAAGCTCTCAACAGCTTTGCAAATCTCTGTGCCTAATTAGTAGGTGCTACTGTTATCCCATGCAATTTCCAGTGTGGGAAGTTTTGAAAATGATGCAATCTTCTCAATACTCTACTGGCTCTATAAATACTGTTTGAGACTGGATGCAATACTGAATCATGCAGGATTAACACAGGGTAAGCATTCTTTGGGTGGTTGAAAGAAATATTCTCAAGAAGAAGAAGCCAACACAGACACAAATCTAAAGGAAGATTAGACTGAGTCTCCATTTATCTGCAGGAAGCCCTTGCACATGGAGAAGTTCTGGAACAACTGCTCTGCCTAAATTCACTGGCTAAAGATAGCTGGTGTGTCTGTCCAGAATCTTACAGAAGGCTGAAAACTGAGTGTAGGTATTGAAGAAACCAAATGTTCAAAGAAAAAGTCTCAACAAACTTACTAAATGAATGAAAATATTGAAGTATAACTTATGAAGAGCACAGACTAGTAGACATAAAGGTGGACTAAAGTCTCTCTCAGATATAATAAATGTAACAGAGCTGCAGCTTCTTATCTATGACAGCGTGACATGGTCAATACATGGTCAAGACCAGCAAAAGTAATTTGATCTCTATTTTTGTAGGGTGACCCAAAGAAGTAGGCTTTGTCCTTTTTCCCAGCTCCCTTCACTGGTGTGTGCAGCTGATCCAAGTGGCTGCCCCCCAGCACTACTCCACTCCTGCTGTAGGGAGCAGCTGTCCCGGGCCCCACATGCTCCAGAGTCCAGTCCAAATGTTCCTCCCACTATTCCCCTCCCTCTGCTGGCAGTGGCAGCGTGTGCCCCCACCAAAGCTCAGCTGGAAGCAGCTGTGTGTGCCCGGGCAGTGCCCAGGGCGGTGCCAGGCCCGTGCTCACCCCTCCTGGAGCTGCTCGTTCCCGGACTCCTCGGCCACCAGGATCTCGTACTCCTCAGCCGCGTACCTGTCCCAGTCGGAGGGCTCGGGGCCGTCGCTGTCCATGTCCTAGAGAGATCACACAGTCAGCCTCTAGGGTAGCCAGGAATGGATGGAAACAGCCAGGCAAAAACTGCCTTAACTGAGAAAGTCGCACCATCTTAGAGTGTTTTAACATCTGCACATAAAGGACTATGAAAAAATATCTCTCAGGGTCTGTAAAGCTCAGCATGTGATCTGAGATGCCAACAAACTGCATCTGCTCCACTTCAGAAATGCAACAACCACACACTTGCTGTGCTCTAGCTCAGTCTGTGCACTCCATACAGGACAGAAGAACTCAGCGATTTCAAATCTGTCCATCAAAGGTTAATTGTAACTGATCTTTTGAGGGACTCTACAGTTTGCTAAGTTAGGGCAAGTTTTAGAGAAGATTACAGGATATATATACATATATATATATATATATATATAAATACCTGGCCCTCTGCCATTTACTACAGAATGGGGATAAGAAGTTATCCCCCTGGTCCCACTTGACTGCTTTTATGATGATCCAGTTTAAACAAACAAACAAACAAACAAACACGGTTCTGTCTTGGGACATATTTAAGCCTTGAATCATGGAACCATTAAGTTTCTATTGGAGATTATGTGGGAACAGCTGTGAGGGAACCAGAGCTGGTTTTGGCATCCCCTCCACTTTTCTGTACTTTGAGCAGATAAGAGGCTTCTGGGAAACAATTAATAAGCTGTACTTGTGAAAAAAGTATTCTTCTATTCAGTTGGATTTTCCCATCCAGGAGCACTCCAAAGATGAGTGTGATATTTCCTTATTTTGAAATAAAGGTGATTTATACCTTTTGCACTGCAAAGGGATCCCTCTGTTCATTGTCCAGATATTTCTCTAAATTGAAGAAGGTGTTGAAGAACACATGAGCCATTCTGCACCTCTTCAGGTCTCGCAAGGTTACTCTTCCTACAGAAAAAACCCACATGGTTGTGTTTCTGAGTTCTTACAAAAGTTTTAATTGTAACACCAGTATGCTTCAATATCACAAAATTCCTTCCCAAGTCAGTCAAGGACTTTAACATTATTCAATTAATGGGTGTGTTTATTAAGCTTAAATCTCACACACCTATGGAGGCCTTTGACATTCCTGTGAAATGTGAAGGCATGTGAATGGGGATGGTTCTGTTTTACAGTGCAGACTGTCAGCACATCCCACAGCTGGAGTACACAAGAATGGTTGCTTCAGTCCCAGGCAGCTAATTCAGGAGCTCTCTTGTTTTAGTATTTCAGACCTCCTGATGCACAACACCATGGCCCAATGGGCAGTAATTTCTGCCCTGGGGCTCTCACACAGGGCTCTACCTGTAGATGGGTTTCACAGTGGCTTTACCTTCTCAATCCCCCACAAATGAAAGGGGATGAAAGCTCTGCCTAAACAGGACTTACCTTCCCTCTCTGGCTTAACGAGGTCCAGCATCTGGCACAGCAGGTCCTGGAAGGGCAGTGGCTCTATGCCCATCACCTCCATGCGCTCACACTGCTCCTCATAGAAGTATTCCAGCTCGTACATGGAAAGCACCCCGTCCCCATCCAGGTCCATGCAGCGGAACCAGTACTCGATGCTGGGAACAGAGCAGGGACACTGCAGCACTGCACTGGGACATCCACACAGCAGAGACTGCAGCAGTGCACATTCCCCCTACCCACCCCCCGAGGCTCTTCTGCCACAGCCGGGCATAAACCCAGGGATGACCAGACCCGTTGGGAAGGGTCAGGGTACAGGGCAACACTCCAAGCACCTCCTGTTAGTCCCCCAGGTGGCTGTGAGCAGCACAGCCACGCTCATGACCTGTCTGATCTGTCTCCAGTGTTCACTGTGCTGCAGCCCAAGGGGCTCATGTAGGGCAGAGAGTCCCTGTCTGACCCAGCAGCAAGAATTGGCCATATAGAGCCAGCCCTGAGCCCAGGACACTGCAGGGACCCTGGTGAGGGACAAGGCAGCTGTGTCACGCACTCGTTTGCTCCTTTATACACCAGGCAGAGCTCTCAGGCAGCTGCACTCTGCATCCCTCTTCCCCTCTGGAGGGTCCAAGCCTGCAGTTCCGGATTCTTCTTCTCTTGTTATGTGTAAGATTCCTCGTGCTAACACTCACGTGCACATCTGGATCAGCCCTGCACAGCAAAGCTGTTTGTACAGTACAAACCAGGCCACAGGCAGGTTTTACAAAGTGCCACAGTGAAGTTTCCCCACAAACCCTCCTTACATACCCACTCCATCTGTGACGGGATGTGCCCAACTGCTGCCAGCACCTCAGGAGTGTGTGCTCAGAGCAAGTGCCTCATGGCATGAGGTGATCAAAGGCACTGGTGACTACCAAGACATATAAAATTGCAAGAAAACTCTGCTTCTGCACAATTTTTCTTCAAGAAAGGCAAATGATTTGACCAACCATCACCAGTACAATGTTTTCTTCCTAACAATCTCCAGACCCCAAGCTGCTGTCTCTTGTAGAAAGTGGTAAGTTACAGAAGTTTCCATATCTCATTTGCTCATCTCAATGATTTTACTAAGACACAGAAATCAGTCTCACCTTGTAGCACTCCTTTTGTCTTCCTCTGAAATCAGGAGCCACACAAAATCCGCATAACTCATGCGCCCTTCCTTCTGAACTTCAGTGCCTCTAGAAGACACAGCAGGAAAAAATTAAAAATCACCTGGCCCCTAAATACTCAGGAGGTCATCGAAGATATTTTTCAAATCGTTAGTGAGAGAAAATGGGGCACTGTCATTCATTTAGCCTGTGCTCCCAGCACCCTGCAGCACCAGGCACAGCATTTGCTGCCTTTTTATCACTGCAGAGCTGAAGCTCATCTGCCACATCCCCTCCCACAGCAAGTCCCTCTTCAGAGACTTCAAAGCAGTGCTCTCCACCTGTCCCTGTGCCATGTCTTCCAGCTATGGCCCGTTATGCCATCCTATGGGATTTTTATTTTGTTTTCTTAAGATACCCAGAAGTCTCAGTCCATGTTCAGGCAGCTCCAGCTGGAGCACCCTGTTGGAAACCATTCTGATCAGGGGCATTTCTGAGAGTAACTCGTATTTCTCAGCCTGAGAAATTCCCTTCCCTTCTTCCCCCAAGCAGTGTGCTGTTCCTCACCTCACCACAGCACCGCTGAATATCCGCTCAATGATCCTGTTTGACAAAGCTGGAAACAAGGAAAACACACAGAAAATGAAGCTTTAGCTCACAGGAATAACTACAATCAGTTGTTCATGCTGAATCCACACAAAGCCGTTTCCCATTGTTAAAAGAAGGCTCTAACTACACTACCTGTCTAACCACTCTCTTTTTAGCAGCATTTTCTAAAACCCTAAGATGACTCTCCCAGTATGTCTGCCTTTGTATCCTTCCAAACACCACACTGTCCCACAAAGATGGCAACTGTTATCTGGATCCTTGGAAATGGGCATGTTGCTCCTACTTTGCTGCAGTAGGATTTGCCACATAGAAGAAGGAGACTATCCCAGTGTGTACTGCAAAAGAAGTTCAGTTACCAAGTGACACATCAAATCCTTACAAAACACTTTGAGGAAAGGACAGGCTGTGGCAAGCACGCTGCAGGGAAGACAATGAAACACCAGCATAAAGGTGAGGCTTTGCCAGCCAGGAGGTGATAGATTGTTATGGCAGAGCACAAGCCAAGCAGCAGGTACCAGTTCTGGGCAGGGTTTGCACAGTGACCTCACCCTTCCAGGCAGCCGAGCCCCACCTGGACTCCTTCTACACGTTCTCTATCACTCCTGTGGTCCTGGCACAGTCTGGCACTGCAGCCAGGCAGACCCAGCCTGCCCCACCCCTCAGGTGCCCTGGCACAGCTGACAGGCTGCTGGGCACTGCACCCACGGCTTCTCCCCTTAATCCTTGGCTCCTCAGCACCTCAGGGCTCTCAAGCCTCCTGTGCAACAAATACTCCATTCCACACTGCAGCTTCCCAGCAGGGACCAATCTCCCATATCACCCATCCCAAGGGAGGCACTCCTCCATCCTCACCCAGCCAGCCCTATGATCAGCACTCCTGAGTCGTGTGACTGCCACACTCACCCAGAACCCCATGCCCTCCCCATAAACGCCTGCACTTGGAACGCATGGGCATTTTAGCCCTTTGTGCATTTGTATTCCATTAATTTCTCTATGGCCCTTGAACCTTTGAAAACAAATAGCATCTACTCAACTTCTGGAAAGGAAGTTCCATGCTGAAGAGATACTCTCCAGAGTCCACCTGCAAGCTGAAATCCCCCAAGCTTCACTAGACTCTGGATTCCTCTCATGCATAACTAGACTGCACTTTAACAATCTCTGAAGTTCACACGGGCTCATCCTTCTTGTCCCTACTTCCAAGTTCCTGCAAAGCCCTCAATAAATAATAAACAAGCTTCAGGACATTATTTTAGCCTGTCCTCCTGGCAGTGACCCACACATGAACAGAAGCTCCATCTGTAGCTACTCATGCAGAAAATAGTGTGTCCAGCAGTTCTCTGTGTCTAAGCTTGTGCAACTCCTTCTCTAAATCAGCATTTATTTAAGAGGTGGGTGGCTCCATTGAAACTTCTTCTGAGGCATCAAATTAACCAAATTAAAGGCAGGCTTTATTCTTCAGTAGGAACATTCTATTTTCAGCAATGCCCTCATCCCACCGCATTTGGAGGCAGCGTACCTTGATCACTGTACCTAGCCAGGTCCTTCTGGCTGATGTAAAGGTCATGGTCAGTATCCAGCTCCCAGAATTTGCAGTATATAACATAAAAGTGCTCGTAGGAGAAGTAATCTGTGATCTGATTTATGTCATCCTCTTCTTCCAAGAGAGCAAGAGTCTGAAAGGTACAAATACAGTGGGAAGTTAAACCTGGATGAAGAGGCAGCTCAGCAGCTGAAGTGCTCCAGTTTCTCAGGAAGCTGGGTGAACACAGCCCTGAGAACTAACCCAAAGTACAGCCTTTCCCCAACAGATGTGGTTGCTGTATTCCTTAGCAGGCACTTACAGAGCACCTGGCTTGGCCATCCTGCTTAGCACAACATCTCTGCCACTCCTGTCAACAATTTCTGCTCATTTTCAGCTCTAGTGAAGAGCGAGGCAGAGAAACAGGAACACAAACTGCTGTGTCAGCTGGGATCCATGGTCTGGGAAACATTCCTGACCTGCGCCAGAGACTCTTAGAGCCACTTCCAGCAGCAAGTCCACAGTCTTCCACAAGAACTGAGATATGTCTTTACACATCACACATCCCGGTGTGCCTCCTGAAGAGCAAAATCAGTCTTGTTCCAGACTGACACCTAGACTGGGGGCAGGAGGGATGGACCCCAAACCAATCACACTGACTTCCTTGTGCTGTCACTGGCAGGAATCATTCTGGTTTAACTGGGAGGCTCAGACAGATTTCCAACCTTAACATCTGTTGACATGTCTTACTAGGAAACATTTAGGGCTACCACGCATGTTTCATTCCTGCTTTACACCTCCCTGTCCTTCCCAGCAACAAGAAGGCATTGCCTGCTTCCTAGTGCCACCTCCCTACTTTTCTTCTTGGTGCTGAGGCCACGAGACACCAGAAGCCTTCTTGAGTAATAAATCACGGCTCCAGTGAGCTGCAGGCCTGGCCTCTCCTGCCCTCACAGCCTCTCCCAAGGGAGCAGGCAAAACACAGCCTGAGCTATCCCAGGCAGGCTCAGTGGCCCTGCTATCCATAACCATAAAAACAGATGTTATGTGTTGGCACTGGTATTTCAATATCAACTTCCAGCCATGTCCACGTCCAAGGAATCCAAGTGAATCCAAACAAAACTCTCACATCCTGCTATCCACCACGTTCAGGGAAGTTTCTGGCAGGGATAACAGGATGGCACTGCAGACCTGCACTATTCTGACTTGCTGACACCCAAGCCCCAACACCTTTGATCCATCACCCACTGGCCTCTCCAGACTGTGTGTGTCTCTCCCTCTCTTTACAGATGATAATCACTCAGGGAGCTTTTGCCATAACTATTTTTTTTCCTTTGTAGCTCACACCCAAAGATGCCATTTACACATGCAGCAAGGAGCTGAACTTCCCTGCTGCAGGAGACGAAAGGCAGAGTAGATACGGAAGGAGGAAAATTGAGAGAACGTTTAAAGGGAGAAAATGAGTGAATAAAGATGCAGGATAATCTGGGAAGATTTATTTGTAAGAGAGGTTGGGAAGGAACTGGGATCCCAGGGCTTAGGCTGGCATGAGCCAATTCAAAAGAGGAAAGAGCACTCCTTTTTCCATTAGCTGATGGGGTCAAGTAGGGGAGATTATGTCTGAAAGGAAAAAGAATGTTAATTCATACTTGAGGGGTTTGAGGAAGACAGCACACTACACCTGGAAGGGCAAACAGGACATAGGAGGGAAATCTCACTGTCTTAGCCAAGTCCTTCACCTTTCAGCCTAAAGACTTTCTGGCTCTTTAGGCTGGGCTGGATGTGAGCAGCCTGAGACAGTTTTAACCTGGTGCTCTTTTGGGCAAAATACACAGAGGACAGAGATCCAAATCCTGACATAAGGACACACTGCAGGCACTGGAACAAGAACTAAGCTCCATTCATTATCCTGTGGAGATCAGCTCCCGAGGTGCCTCGTCCTGCAATTGCAGAGATGTTCCTGACCAGCTGTCAGCGGGCTGAGGGCTGCCTGGGAGGCAGGAAATTGGCTCTTCTGGAGCTCTTCTTGGCTGCTTGTGAGCCACTTCACATGGGTGCAATGCTATGTCCTGCTGGCTGGACCAGGAGCCAGGCTGCTCCATGTGGCCTCAGAGCTGGTGCACGGTCATGCCCTGACCTTCTCTCAGTGCTCTGGGGCCACTCCTGTCCCTGCTCTTCTCACCTCAACTCAGCCACAGCTCCTCCAGCAGCCCCAGCACACTCGTGGCACTGAGCACTTGGCTCAGCCCATGGCAGCCCAGGTGCAGCTCCCTCACCATCCAGCCACAGGAGCAAGGAATGCTGCACCCTGGATCCTGTTCCCACAGAAACCCACGTACTTGCAAGAAGTTGCTTTTCCTCAGCTCTGTTAGAGTGATCTTCCCCGACCAGGATCGATTGACTGTGTAGAATATCCTCTGTATAACCTGCAACATATGAACAGTGCTCTTAAATCAACTCCTGAAGCACAGCAGTTTGGGAATTTAAATGCAGTACCTTGGTTTATTTGCTCATCCTAAGAAGACTTCTTTTTGAAAACTGTTTTGTCATCTTTTCTGTAGATGCTACCAACTTTAATCGACTACACAGTCTGAAAGCAACATTTGCTTCTGAAACAGTATTATCCCTTTCCAGTCTGCAAACATTTTCACTGCTCTAAATTCACCTCTTTGGGCATGCAGATGTATTATGTCAGGGAACATGTTCAAAGTGCTGATGAAACACTTTGAGTTTTTCATGTTTAAGGGGACATAGTTTGCATGGATCCCCAATGAAGTAGGGTTCTGATTCTTCTGGCTCCTGCAGAGGAAGCAAGACATGTAAATGAAAGACACAATTAATGTCTGACCCATTGTAACTATAATAATGCCTCATGTTCCCAGTGCCTCTGCTGAAAATAAGTAGGAGAGGTTCTGTTTGCAATTATTTTGGGCAGGTGTTAACCTCATTTGCCTCCTTTCCAGATCTGCCTCTGGTGAAAGTGAGCAAAAATCACTTTGTGATTTGTGGGGGAGAGGCACAGAACCCTCAGAAGCCAAAAGCAAACAGCGCCCAGTTGTGAGACTGAGCTCACTCCCAAGCTCCTGAAAAAGCAAACAGCTTTCCTCAATCTGCTCCTTGTCAGCTGTCAAGTATCATCACAGAGTGGGGAAAACACAAATGTGTGACCAAGCACATGCAAGAATAAATCTAACAGGGCAAACAACAACAAATAAATATCACCAGCATGAGAGAGGAGGAATAGAATTAATTTGACTATCAGCACTGAAATCTTGTTGACCAAACCTACTATAAACCTTTGTTGTCTCTGACATGTTGGCACATTACCTCAGAATTTTGGTAACCTTTAGTGCATGCTGTTCCAACACAAAAATTAACTTTACACAACAATGTGGACATTACAGGGATTAATCCAGCTAGCAGATTAAATGGGATGGATTTCTCTTTTAGCCAGAACTAGTTTCAAGTGGGCAACCAGTACTGAAGGGCCATCTTTGGACTCAGTCACACAAATGCTGGTTCTTAGTCCAGAAGAGAACCAGAAACAAGTATGAGATTGCTCCCAACAGTCTGCTTTGGGATACACAGTGGGACAGTAACTGCTGATGGCACACACAACTCTGAGAGCAACAAGAATGATGTGAGCATTCAGATGAAGAGAGAGAATTGAGAGATTCAGCTTAGCTGAACATGACACCTGTTGGTAACACCGCAAGTCCTTCAGTACTCCAGGCCTAAGAGGTGGATGTCCTTCTAAAGTTGGGTGTTATTTTAATTAAAAACAAACCAAAAACCAGATCTATCCTAACTGAGCAATGCTCTGTGCCCTGTGTAGCACAAGAGGTCAGACAAGATCACAATGATCCTTTCTGGTCTTAAGCACAATGTTTCTTCTTTCATGCCTCTGGCAGCCACTGCCATTCTGGACTCTATTTCTGGACTTTGTTTAGCTTTTGCTCCCAGATTGCACAAGAGCTCAGAGACTGGAATGTGTCTCACCTCACACATCACCCATTATCACACCTGACAACTTTGTAGCTACTCTTAAAAATACAGGGTGTTCGCAACATTCCAAAGACTCAAAAATAGCAATCCAAAGAATCAGAAACAGGACCCCATACCAGTAATTCTTCTTTTCTTCTGCCTGTAGGGTAATAAAAGACAACAAACTATTCTCATTTTTGACACATAAAAAACTGTTTGTCTACCAGACCACATTGATAAAGATGTTCCATCTGCTCCCTCCTCACTTCTCTGTAAAAATAAGCCATTCAGAGGTAAAATGGGATCTCTTTCCATGTCTTTTACCATGTCCAGTCACTCAGTGCAGGCTTTATTATGCAAATAATGGCCCAGTTTCTGTGGAGAGTACATAGTATATACCTCACTATAAAATTTCAGTACTTCCCTTTTACTTTTCCAGGTTGTAAGCACAAAGCTGTCAAAATAAAGCATTTAGGAAACATCCTAGAACATCATTACCCAGCTTGAGATGATATGCAGCATGCAAGTCACACTTGTCACTTAAGCCATAACTGGCTTCATTTTTCTGAGTTCAGTACACAACCATAGACCCACAGAACATCCTGAGTTGGAAGAGGGCACAAGGATCATGGAGTCAAATTCTTAATCAGCCTTTGGAAGGAGGAGCCTCTTTCTCCTTACCCATTATCCTTATGTAATTGACCTCCAGGCCCAAACCATTCATGGATGAGTTCCAGACCCTTCCCCGATCTTCCCACAGAAGAACAAAAGCAATACCATTTCTGGACAACACAGGAACCTTTATTAACCCCCGTGGCCATTGTCCCCTTACCCATTTGCACTGGTGCTACTCTATAAGCTGCAGTACTTTTCCACAAGCTTTAATCTTTAAATTGTTTTTAGCTCACAGCTTCCCAAGAGCAGCATGCACTGCTAACTCTGAGCCTGGTTTGAACATTCAGGTAGAAGTCACACTAAAGCTTTACAACAAATGCTACAGGATATTCTGGGATGTTCTGCATCATCTTCACCAGCTTCAGGAGTTGTCTCTGTTGAAACAAACACAACTGGTTTAGTAATACAGTGGCCAATAAAACAGATATGATACAGAAAAAATTCCAGCCTGTTGTGTCCAAAAGGCCCCTTTAAAAGGTGCTGAGGTGGCAATAAGAACTGAAAGGTGCACATACATCTTACCCATCCTAGACTGTGAGGTCAGTGTCCAGGAGCTTTCAGCCAAGTGATGCTGTACCCAGCAATGAACACAAAGCCATGTGTCCTTGTGGCTCTTGCCTGTAACACAAACATGAACTGTAATTCTTGTGTGGCAGCAAATACAGCATTCTATCGCCGTAAGGAGGTATAAGGCACTCTACCTTGAAGCAATGAAAATGATCCAAGTGGCCTCAAAATCCAAGGACAAAGCTGTTTCCTTCATTGCCTCCAGGTGGAAATACTGGATTTTGTAACATTAAAGAGGGACGTGCCAAACTGTCTGTGAAAGGAGAGGTGAGCAATAGGAACTCCTGCTATCAGAGAGCAGAGCCACTGCTGCAGAGGACCAAGTGCTGCCCCTCCAGACGGGCACAGCCTGCCCAGCAGCCTCCTGCCTCCCCAGGTGCTGGCCCTGCTCCAGCCCAGGGCGATTCTGCCCCCAGAGCAGCGCTGTCCTGACAGCTGAAGGACAGCCCACCTTTTGTCAGGTGTGCTGCTCCACAGCCCTCTCCTCAGCTACAGGCACCACCATTCCCTGCTGCCTTTGGAGCAAGCCTTGGAATCCACCTCTGTCCCAGCACTGCCAGTAAGGGTGCCTGAAGGCTCCGGCTGCAGCAGGAAAGCACAGCAGACATACGAGCAGGATCAAGAAGCACTGAGGAGCTTCGTGTACTCATGAGAGTCTGGTTCTGTGACTGCTTTGGTGACACAGCACCGAGCCCAGGCACCAGGGAAGTGGTGGAAAAGGAGACACGAAGGAAAAGGTGCTGCCCTTTAGTAGCAGCCTGCATTTCAGTTATCTGGAAGTGGAAGCTCAGCTTCACACAGCTGGTCTCAGCCACACCGTGCAGTGCCCCTGGTGAGTTCAGAAAGGGCAGCCAGGGTGATCATGTGAGGGATTACTCTACAAAGACATTTGTTTCTTGCCTGAAAAATACAGGAACAGCGTGTGACTTAAGAGGAACCCATAAAAGCAGATGCAGAGAATTGCCTTTGTCAGCAGCCAGGGCAACCACACATGGCACAGATCCGTGGATACTGCAGTGAGAAACCAACCCTAGTGTGACCTTAAATCTTTCAGTCTCACTCCTCCATGCACTTGAAACACCAAATACCAGTGCACGTGCCACAGGAACTTTCCACATGCCTCCATAATTCCCTGGCCATTCCTGTACCTGCTCTGGCTTAATGTTTATGTTGTCTTGCTCCACAGGGACTAAACATGTTGATTATACACTGCTGTTCACTGTCATGTTCAAATGCATCTAAAACATTTAGAATGGATTCTCATTACACATTTTCATTAGTGTGACAGTTCAGGGTTTGCCCTGAAGAAGTGTCTTTGTGCCATCTGCTCCTTGCAGGAAAGGAACAAGCCTGTGTGTGCCAGGAGCCTCCCAGCTGCCATGTGTGGTGCAGCCCCAGGCAGGCCCTGGCAAGCAAACAGGAGAAACTTAAGCCCTGAGCCCTGCTGGGATACAGCTCCCACCAGGTCTGTCATTATTTGAATTTGTTACTGCTGCAGGGATAAAACTTCCCAACATTTATACCTTTTATCCAGATTCACACCCAACATGAGTCAAGCTCAAGGCTTAAAAAAAGTAAAAACATACTTAGGTAAAGTACCAGCCTAAGTGCTGACTGCAGAGCTGGAACAAAGCTACTGAACAAACCCCAGCCACAAACTCAGTCACAAAAGCTTGTGGACAGAGAGCTTGGACAGGCATCCTGGCAAAAGGAGGGTTGGACAGCAGATCCAAGGAACAGTCACAGATTCTTCAAGCCTCACTGACAGAAACCTTCAAACAGACAGACCTCCATGTCTCAGCAGCCCAGCACAATTCAGGGTGACTTAGCAGCTCTCAAAGACCAAGGAACTACTTTTCCATTCATCAGGCCGAAAAAGATGTTTTTATAGATTTGCTTAAGACCAGAAACAATCATTATTAACCTTTTGAATAACCCCTTGCACACACAAGGAGATTATTTTTCTTTTGGAAGCAGTTGTTAAAATACCTCATGGCCAGGAATATTAAAAACACCTATATTTTTAAATAACTGAAGGATTTGCTGGTGGGAACAGTGACAGATCCCAAAGGGAGGCAGTGGCATCACAGGGCATCAAACAGGCAGCCTACCGTTGTAATATACCGGGAATGGAACTCCGGAGCATCCTTCAGGAACGTGAGGCCAGGATGCGTTTCCACCACATCCTGCAAGGTAAGAGAAAATGAAATGAAATAGATTTTCTTCTCCTTTTAATGCTTAGAAGTTACTGGGTTTACTTTTGCTTACTCTTGAAACTATTTACAGCATTAACAATAAAACTGAAATCTTTTAATCTATCAAGTGAACCTTCTATTATTGTAATAGAATGCATTTGCTGGGCAATACGCACCTGGTGGGCCAGTTTGATTTACTTAAGGACAGAAAAACAAAGGAAGAGAGTTAGTGAGTAGATGAAAACTCATTTTCATTGAATGAGACAAAAATTATTTAGTTGACCATGCAACCATCTCCTCTCCAAGATTTTTGTTTTCCTCTATTCATTGAAGATATTAACATTTGTTAGAACTAGGTGTCAGAAATAAACATGCCTTGAGAAAGTCTCCTTCTGTGTCCAATGAAAGCTCTGTGAGCCTCAGAATGCTTACAGATATTATTAGTGCTTTTCCAAAATTCACTTGGACTACCTGTGGAGATGCCTCTTTCTCAAGACCAGCTTTTTGTAAGTCAAACACTGGCTCACAATGCCAAATCTGCATGATCAAATCCATGGAGAAACTGCTCAGATTCTGAATGAATCAGTTCAGATCCTGTGTGAATCAATGCTTGTGCAATTTCTCCATGTCTGACTCCTCTCCCCTTTAAAGGTATTCCAAGTTCTGCTGTGCCTGTTCCATGCCATGGTGCCCTCAGGGGTGTGATATGCCCAAATTTTGGGCAGTGTAACAGGATGTCTCAGATGGTGGCATAAATCAGGGTAATTCTGGCTGACTGACAAACAGGACTGTGCATGCCTTGGATTGCACCAGGAGCTAAAGAGCAGAGCTGCAATCCACCAGCAAAGGCAGCGTGCTCACTGGAGAAGAGGTGAAGAGCAACATGAGAAAATTTAGCCCAAGTTCTGTTTGAGAGACAGAAACTGCCAGTGCCGACACAAAATCTTTCCCCAAAGCAGCATCTCCACAGAGGTTTTGCCCAGAGAGCAACACAGTGTGAGAAATCTAGGGATGTGTGGAAAAGATCAGAAAAAATACAACAGCTGAGCAGAGAAGCAGATGGACCCGATTTATGGACATTATAGAGAAGCCCTAAAGCTATCCAGAGCCTGCCTAAATGGCCACAAATAATTAAAACAATGATACTTTGTTAAAAATTAATGAAAGGGAAAGAGAGATGTGAAATGAGGATGTGCAGATTTAGCCTGAATATTAGGAAAAAATAAGCAGTTGAGATTTGTGCACTAGCAGGTTTAGAGGCATATACAGAACAACTGGAACTGCAGAAATCTTGACAAGATTTCCATGTGATACTATATCTGATAGTCTGGCTAGACAAATTCAATTATAACTGTCTTGCCAAGCAACTTTTACAACTTTTCCAATAAGCTTTTATGTTGTGCTTGACTATCAACAGCAACAAGCATTTTTTCCAATATCCACATAGAGAAATGGGGCAAATTCCAGCCTGGTTACCAGGCACTGATAAATATGAATCTTGACAAGAGACCAGTCCTCAGTGCCTTTAGCAGGATTTGCAGCTGGTTTGGCACTTAAGCACTTAAAAAGCTTATTTCTATTTCACTCGAAAATGAACCCCGCCCAGGTGCTGCTCAAACCAAAGGTCTGCTCGTCCTTGGTAAACACTGAATGCCATGGAAATAAAAAGGTGCCAAGTGAAGGCAGCTCTGTGCCCATCCTCCCTGCAGAGCTGTGGCAGTACCTGGAGCAGCGGGATGAAGTCCTCCTGTTGTAGGCAGTCACAGCCAGGCTTTGCCAGAAGGGAAGTGAACCTGGAGGCATCGTCGTGGCAGTTCCGCAGGATTCTGAGAGAGAGGAGAGGAATTACCCCCAGCCCTTTGCACCTCCCAGCGTGCCAGGAGCCCTGGGAGGGTCACAAAGGGCCCCACCACACAATACACCTGCGCTGGGAATCACGCAAAAGCTGACCTCAGACTACCAGCACTTCCTTCAAGGTCTTTCAGCTGCACCAGGGCACCCAGCGGGGATTTTTTCCAGGTTAACACTGCTGTGGTAAAGCAGGTTTCTTACTAAGCAGCTGTGGAATCAGAGTAAGTAACCTGACTCTTGCCAATGCTGCAGGCTCACTCCAAGTGAACAGCACCAGACCAATGGGATGCCACAGGATGTGCTCTCCAATGTAACCCTTCACTATACTGCGATATTGGGGGAGATCACCAAAACACAGGGACTGAATATTCACCCAGAAAAATCACTTCTGAGAAGGCAAAAGGGCATCCCTTGTTAATGATGGCCCATCTGGAGCTGTCCACCAAAGCCACGGGGAACAGCCTAATGAAGGCATTAGTAGGACTGAGTATTTGGAGACGTGTGTAAACTCAGTCCCCTTTGGCTGACAGAGTGCATCTGACACACCAGTTCTCTGTCTTCTTCTCACACAAAATACTGCCCTGGCCAAAGGTATCACAGTTGTGTGATTCACTCAGGAGAAACTCATGAAGAGAGAAACTATGTGCCGTTTACCAAACACTGGTAACAGAACACAACATTTGGATATATCAAACACTATGCTGTTCACATTCTATTAGGGAAACTCAGAAAACTACACTGTTTTCTTCATTAACTGTGAAAATACAAATGCGCTGTAATTATTTACTGTGAGTGATCATTCACCACTTGCCTCTTCTGAAATTGTATGAACATAGTACTGAACTGGCTGTAGTTCTCCTGCAGAGATCACACTAACTTGTTTCCTGCTAATTCTCGCCTCATCACGCTGGGAAAGGCAGACTTTACCAAAAAAAAAGGGTTCTTTTAAATAAGCAAAAAAAGATTTAGCAATCCTGTTGGCTGCACATTCCTATCATGATAACTGTCAATTAACAGATATATCCTAAATCAGCAGCAGAAAGAGGTGCTAATGTTTTAGCTTAAAAAAATCTGGCACATAAAGATGTACCCCAAAGCCCTCTTGTAGCCACAAAAGAAAAGATCTGACATTCAGAAGTGTTTTATACTGAGCAATTCCTATAGACTTGACAAGCAGTGAGCATGTGGCATTTTGAGAAGTCAGTCATCTACTAAGAAGCTTGAAAATAGGCTTCAGCAACTAAAGATACTTAGAGTTACACCTGTGTTCACATAGCTGCAGTCAAACTTTACCAGAAATACTACATTTCTGCTGTCTTTCAGCTTTCCAGCAAAGATTTTGTAACTGCCAGAGGGAAAGAGAAGGGGATAAAAAATAATATTGTTCTAAAAGAGCAATTAAGTGAGAAAAGCATACAAAGCTTGGCTTGGAAATTGGGTGGTTAAAGGGATACAGAAGAGGGACATGACCACAGTCTGCAAATATCTGAAGGATGTGAAAACCATAGAAGTGAAAATGTGGTATCATACATGAGGGATTAATTAGGAGTAATTGGAGGAACCTAAGGAAGGAAAACATATTGTCTGTGTCAAGACAAACTTAGAGATCACAGTCACCCTGAACATTTTTGTAATTTTGCCAGGGTAACTAGAAGCTGTTTTGAGAACATCATCACAGGAAATACTTTGGGAATTCAGGGTTAAGGGCTATGTCAAGAATCTGAAGAGCAACCATTGAGAAAAAATTAGAACTCTCTCTGGAGAGGAGATGGAGATGCTGCTCAGGTGTTTCACAAAGTAGACTAAAGCCTAAATTGCCCTGGAGGGAAAAAGATTAGGCAAGAGAACAAGTCTCCTCCATGTCAGAGCTGACTCCAAGCAATGCATCCATCCAGAGCTCTCCATTCCCAGTGCGTGGAAGTGACTGTCAAATCCCACAGGTGAATTCCACAGCTTGCTTGGGGAAGGCAGCAACTATTAAAGCTCCCAGAGCATCGAGTTGTATGATGATGCTTATTTCCACATTCATCTTTCTGTCCTGTAACGCTATCACACACCTCCTCTCCCAGTTCCCAACTGGCACTTGCTTAGTGCACCAGTGTAGAGCTATAAGGCTGGGCACAAATATACCCCAAATCCACAGACAACTACCAGCTATCTCAGAACAGCTGATATTTCTGGGGAGCTTGTAAATATATTTTATACACTGACTAACTCAAAATCTTACTATCTATACAATTACTTCCAAGTTTGTGGATGTCCCATGGAAACAAGTGTTCAGAGAGTTTTGGGGGAAAAAAACTTATGCTGATGGAGATTTTTAAGCTACTTAAAGAAGAGAAAAATGATTTGAAAAGTCTGGTGGAAAAGAAGGGGGGGGAGAAAAAAAAAAAAGATTTGTATGGCAGGCTGATCTCTTCTTCCAGAAAGAGAGTTTTGCATTTGCTATACTCACTTTCTCCACATGGACACAAAGGAGTGCACAGAGACACGTCCTGTCCTCTCTCCCCCCGACGCACTGAACAGAGGTGCTTTCCAGTAGAGTGGGCAGCCACAGATCTGTAAGGAAAAACCAGGGCAAGGAGGAATACAAAAGCAGTCCCAAGAGGAACCTCCTTGTTTACACACCAGATTCACCACTGAGACGTTACATAAGGGAAATAAAGCGGTAATGGCTTTCTGACTCACCTGTGTGGCATTTACTGCATGCCAAAGTTGAGAATTCACACATTACTTTCTACCTTGCCATGTGCCTTTTCAAGTGGCTGAGACATACGTCCTCTCAGGCTAGGAAAAGGATCTGGACTACTCAAGCTCTTAAGCTTTGTCTGAACTGTTTAGCACAATTCCCTATGAAGGGGAGTGGAGACAGGCACCCCCTTCCAGAAGGACACTCACACCAGCTACGTCCCCCACCCACCCTAAAAGAGGAGGGCCCATTCTCTGTATGGGATGACCTCTCACAGGCAGCAAGGGAACCTCAAGTCTAATTAAAGACAATTAATGAGTAAATGCCTAAAGGTGAAGTAAATCCCATCCTGCCATTTTCAGTGCAGTGCCTTCCACCCAGCACAGTCCGTTATTTCCAACACTGCAAGATCTCAGCAGGGGAACACAAAATGAAAGCACACATGGAAAGAGACTGATTCCAGCCAAAGGACTCCCTGACCAGCACTTCTGAACCAGTCTCTGCAGAGGCTGCTGGCTCTCAATGGCAATCCATGAAAGCTCTGGCACTGTGGACTCTCTAAGGCCTTGGCAAAGCAGGCTTGGAAATGGTGTCAAACATTCAGCTGCTTACACTGTCAAGCACCTCCTCTTTACCACAAAGACCTTTCCAGCCACTGTCGTGACTCCAGAAAAGTTATCAGAATACCCAGAAAACACTGGCCTTGGAGGGAGCACAGCTGACTCAAGCCAGATCCAGGCAAGAAGAATGCTACAGCAAATGAAAGCAGGAGTATTTTGAAGAAGCAGTTGAGGCATCATTTCTGCCTCAAAGCCTCTTTCACCTCTTCTATTAAGCAGGACTGTCCTGCAAGTCCATTCTCTGCTTCTTGTCCAGGCCTGCATGTTTCTTTGGGAATCTTAATCAGCTCAAGAACTGCTTTTGGATTTATCCATTTCTATGACAGGCAGCTGTGCTTCTACAGGTGTTTGGCTCCTCTGAGGAAAGAATAATGTTTATTTTTTGTTGTTTTCTTTGTGCAGCTGGTTTTGAAGCATTTACTTCAGAGCCCCAAATGGCACCATTGTCAATAATCCCATGGAACAGAACCCAGCCTTACAATAACTAAGTGGCAAGGAGTGCATCCATGTAGAGACCAGAGAAAAGGCAGAGGTCTCTTCTGCACCACCCTCCTCTTTTCCCTGTTCAAACATTTTTTGGTCAAGCAAAGAAGATTTCCTATTTATATTTTCAGAATAGGTTTACAAATAATGTGACTGGATTCCTCTAAAAAACAAACAAAACCAACCTAGTCTCTCCTTTCAGGAAAACCTTCCTTCTTGGAAAACAAGTGCTTGGAGAGAGCATCATTGCTCAGTTTACAGTGCCAGAGGTGCATTCAGGGCAAGCTGAACATCCAGGATGTGTCAGATAAATGCTGGTTTTAGATCAGCAGCACTGCAAATGCAGCTGAAGGAGAGGGAAATAGAAGGGACCATCTGCAGTGTGCTCCCACCCAAGTGCTGTGTGCTGTCCCCTGAGGGCAGAACTCATCACCAGCTGTACCACTTGCCTTGTGGATACTGAACGTGTGCAGCTCAGGGGCTGACTGGACACTTCCCCCTTCCACGGCCAGGGAGCTGGAGGTTGGAAGCTGCTGTCTCACATAACATGCAATAGCACCTACAGCTCATGCTAGCTGAGCAGGACAGCTACAAAAAGCCACAAAAGGGCAGCTGATACTACCTGAAGCCACAGAGGCAGACAAGTTTCTGCCTCTGAGTTTCTCAGTCTTCTGGGCAGAAATATGGAGGAACAGAGAAACAAAAATGCAATTTGTATTTGCTAAGAAATCTTAGAGAACTGCTTCATAAATCAAAGCAAGAACAAACACACACATCTAATGTGACAATCGACAAACTGAGCTCATTTTTGTTTACTATTATCTAAATCTAAACAAAAAAACTTCAGATCAAAAGGATAATGGTTCTTTTTTCCCCCTACAACAGCTGTGAGATAGACTGAAACTAAAACAAGTATCTCTCCCAAAATTAAAAACCTAAAGAACAGAATCACAGACTCATTAAGGTTGGAAAAGACCTCCAAGACCATCAGTGGTTACCTTAGCAATTTTCCCCATTTCACAGATGTTTGCTTTCTCATCTTCAAACTCTGTAAAGGCCTCTTCAATCCTGGCAATGATTTCTTCGTGGTTAGTGCAGACATTTGGGAGTCCTTTAGGGAAGTAGAAACGTGGAATGTTTATGGGCACAGGGGTACTGCTGGTGGCTCTATTCACAGGCAGAGGAGTGCAAGGGCTAACCACAGGCTGCAGGGGGGCTGGGAATGAAGTTCCTGCCTTCTTCTCTTGTTTACTTTGAACCTGAAAATACAATGAATAACAAACACATTTTAACATCACGGTACACGGAACAGGAAAAAATAGTTTGTGCTTCAAGTGATTCGGAGAAAATTGAAGCCCACCAACAATTAAATTATGGCATGGGGATAAAAATGCATCTTAAATAGGCAGTTAAAAATTTCTGCATTATGAACCAGCACGAATTTAGGATATGTCACACTTGCTTTTATGCCATTTTTGAGCATTTTACATATGTAGCTGTGGATCATGATTTCCTATTAAGTCACAGGAGAACACACTCTGCAACTCAGTGGTATCACAGACAAGGACAGTGCTATTTCTTCTCATGCTGGTCCTGGTCTTGTCATTCTGCCCCATGAACAAAGTATCTTCTCTTTAGTATTTCCCCTCAGAATCAGAGCACCCACCCACACAAATGGCTTGCCTCAAAAGCATGAGTAAGCTTACATTCAAACAAAGACATTTTCTATCCCTTGAGAACATAATTAGTTTTGCCAAAGCACTGCTTCATAGATAAATTAAGAAAAGATTTTCAAGACTTCCTTCTCAATTTCAGCAAGCCTTTTATTCTGTGCCCAATTTAAACAGTCCCAGATCTGATTTTGTCAAAGGTACTAAGCATGGTAAATCAATTTTTCCATCAGGAATTAGGAGCAGCCAGCAGAGTGTCATTAGGCACTCACATGATGTATTTTCCTCACTCCTCTCCTGTCTGTAACAAACATATGGCTGATATGGTGATCCTCACCAGATCCCCTCTCCAATGGATCTCTGGTTCTGGCTCCACATCACAGACAGCATTTGTATTTAAGTACACAATGAGACCCTAAACTAGGGAATTTTTCAAGGGAGGGAACTATTTTTTAAACTTTGACAAGTGACTACAGTATAAGCTGCAAAATCAGCTGCTGGAATGCGGAGGGATGAGGAATTCCCTGCTTCCCCAAGGAGACACTCCTTGTGAAAAGGCAACAGGCTTTCCCACTGCACAATGGTTCCAAAGCAAGAGTTTTTATTAATGTAACAACATATGTGTTAAGGCTCAGAAGGCAACAGTCAAGTAAATACAGCTGTAACTTTCAGTTTGTTTATTCTAAGTGTTTCAAAACAAAATGGTTTCAGGATAAAGCAGCCAAGTCTAAGTCCACTAAATGCAGAAGAATGTATATGATGAACTGACTTTGCCTTTTCATTTTCTATAAACTTGGAGCTTTTTTCTTAACAAATACTGAATCTCCCAACTAACCACAGATTTGCTTTCAATAAGGTAAAGAAGTGAGAATTGTAAAAGCTTCTTTAAGCACTGTTTTTACCTGCAGTTTATAATACTTTATAACCCATTCATCAGAGACCCATGAAAGAAGAAAGAGAAGGATTTTCCTCCTCTTCACTCTCCTGCTTCATGGCTCTTTCTTTAAATGGGAGGACCTCTTTCTTCTCCCAAATGCTGTCCCATTCCAGGAGCAGGAACACTGGCACACACATGCCACCAGCCAGAACACACTTCTGTCCTTAACTGCTCTCTACAGAACACGTTAACCTGGAGCTTGGGGTTCTTGAAGTTGTCTTCTCCTCTGTCTTGCTACACAGGAAAAGCTGGAGATCATCCTCAGCCTTTAACATTTCTATCAATACCAGTATTCAGAGTTTGAACAGCCCTTAACCTTTGGAGAGCCAGCCTGATCACCAGTATCTGTCCTCCTCCTGTCCTCCTTGACTATTCCTACTCAGACATTGCACATCTTTGTGTCTGCTCCTGAGTGATGCTGGAGTTCAGAGGGGGCCAGCTCTGAGGCTCAGGGAGCTCCTGGGGCGCTCACAAGGGCTGGAGGATGGTGAGCATCAGCCCTGGTCACTCTGTCCCTCAGGAGGACAATGCAGGTGACCTCAGGTGGTGGCAGAGGTTAAGCTGCAGGGAGCTGGACACTCACTTTGGGAGCACAGCTCACTGGGTCAAGTGAAAGACAACCTTTCTCCTGGCTTCCTCCTGCCCTTTCCACAGTGGAGCACAAAAAGCAAAGCCCAGACCAACTGAACGTGTGTGAGGAGGGAGCACCTGGCCCCAGCTCAGGGATCACACAAATCACCACCTCTGCTTTTACCATCTGCCCTCACCCTGCCTGCCCTGCCCAGCCAGGGGCTTCTCCAGCCAGGAGCCAGCTCTGCTCAGGAGTTTGCCCTTTCTGGATCCCAGCAGAGGGGAAGTCCCTGCCGGTCTCTCACAGCACCATATTCATACAAACAATGCAAAGCTGGAACAGACGTTGAGGTGCCAACTGCAGCCACTTGACTTCTATAATAGGACTTCACATCAGTTTGCTCGAAGGCCACTTGTCACAAACAGGTTTATTGCTCCCTAATCTCTTCAGGACACCCAGGCACTCTTAGCTGCCAGCACTGGGAGGAACGAAGAGAAATGACTCAAACTTAACAAAAAGTTCCACAAACCAAGATGTTCTTTCAAAGGACACTGACTCTTCACTGTAAGAATACATCCCCTTCCCTTACAGTACAAGGGAATGATAAAATTGTATTTTTGTTTTCTTAGAAGATAAAGAGAATTCCCCAAGCAGAGCACAACAGCACTGGGCCATTTTCCTCCCCTTCTGCATGTTACACACATCCCAACATAGCACATGGCCTGAAGCTGGCCATGCTGGAACACAACTCACCCCCTCTGCCCAGGTCTCCACCTCCCAAAAACCTGAGCAACTCCTCTGCTTCCAGGTACTCCGAGACCCAGCTATGTTTGGTACCAGCTCACACAAGTCAGGACCACAGAGGATGTATTAATTTCCTGATCCACAACCACCACACGAGCCAGAAGGTCAGACATCTATAGGAGAAATACAGGGAATTCTGCTAGGCTTCGAAGGAGGGAGCCCGTTCGGACACCGGTTCCCAGCTGACCTTCCCAGTAAGTCTGACTCACTCACTCCAGCTGAGTCCGAGCCAAACTAGGAGCAAGCATTGCTCAGGGATAGCTGCTTTTCACATTCTGCCTCAGGAACAGAAATATAATTTTTGAACTTTGTCTTCTTCCTTCTCATACAAGAAACGAGCTGATTACGACGCAAAGAGAAAAAAGCAAGCAGCAACTAGTCCTTGAGGATTCTGTTCCCTAGAACAACCTTACAAATTAATACTCTGGGATGGGTATAACCAGATGCAAACCACTATGGAGACAAGAAGTAGTTAATTACAACTTTTTGTGAAAAAAATTTAGGAAAGTGGTATGAGGGGAAATTCTGTGGAAATTCCTTGGAAATAAATGGTTTCTTATTGCAAAAAAATTAGCCTTAAATGCTGTTTGCCTAGCAGAACACACTTCTCCAACAGGGATGTGCATTTTCAGAGAGGACAACTAAGAAAGGAAACTACAAATACTGTAATAAATCTTTAAGCTTTGTTACAATAATTAAAAGATAAACTTTTTTTTCTTTTTTGCTCAAGAGAAAGGTGAGATTAAAAGACATTTTTAAATACCACTCTGTAGCATTGTGTAATTTACCCTAAGTAAAATCTGTCCATCCACTAGATCACCTTTTGCCAGCCATACAATTTATTTACGGGCAGACAAAAATAGTGACATCTGTGTTATAAATAAACCAGACAGAAATACAGCCTCATTGTAGCTACACAAACAAAGCACAGACTAAACCTCTGCCACCCCAGCCTCCCTCCCAGGCTGTGCCAGTCCCAGCAGAAAACTCCATGGAAGGAAGCAGTATCACATCAAGTGCTCAAATTCTTTCTACTCCTTCCTTCTGGTTCCAGGCTCCAACAGGGTCCTAGATAATATATTTACCACTTTCTTGCTTTATTTCCAAACGGGATATTGTAATCCTCTTTTCTAGGGTACAGTGACTCAGCCTGGGTTCTCGCAGTCCACAACGCTGACTTAATGTCTCCTTTCATTTTTCATAGCTCCTGCCTTCCTGCAGTCTGATGGTACCTGGACACAAGCCACTCTTGTGGCTCATCAGTTCTCCAGCACTGCTTTGTATCTCTTGTCCAAGACTTTCTCTTCCTTTCCCTCCCTGAAGACCTTTCCCACCAATGAACCTTCCTGCCGCCTCTTTCTTACCCATTTTTAAGGACAGCAAGAACAAAGGCTCCAAACATCACAGAGCTATGAGAAAATGCATTTGTGGAGAGAATGTTTTCTTCTAGGAAACAAACTCACCAGCAGAAACAAAGTCCAATCACAGCAAAACAAAAACGAAAACAAACTCTACCTAAGCAACTCAGAAACCCAAAAGGATTTAGGTGGGAGTAGACACAGTGCTAACTGTAAGTTTGAATCAAGTTCCTCATGGCGTTATGCAGTTGAGTTTTGCAAACAGAGGCCTCATACACCTCTGCTGACAAGTGTGCTTATAGATCTCGGACACGGTCCTCAGCACCAGGTCAGGCTGGGAACCCACTGGCTGGGCAACAGCCCTGCAGAAAAGGGTGTGGAAGGGACAGTGTGCATGGGCTGAGCATGAGCCTGCAGCGAGGGCTGATTACAAATAAGGCACATGTCCTGGACTTCCTTAGGAGTAAGGCCAGGAAAACATGGGAACTTGTTATCCGTCTGACACTAGTGAGGCTGCATTTGGGTTCCTGGGACCAGTTTTGGGCTTTCACTTCAAAAAAATGATGGGAAGAGATCAGCCAGAGATGTAAAAGAGGGAAATCAGAAAGCTGGGATCAGGATCAGGCAGCAGGAGACACTGAGGGCTGGGGGAAGGGGAAGCCAAGGGATGGGCTAAACACAGTCTGCAGCTCTTGGCAGTGCAGGTACAGTGACAATGGAACCAAACTGCAGCTTTGGAAGGTTAGGCTGGAGGATACTGGGGGTAGTACAGCCTGTGAGAGGTCACCAAGAGGGGCTGGACAAATCCCTATCCTTGGGGAAAGGCAGTGCTGATGTGACCCAGTGTTAGAAATAGTATTCCTACAAGTGAGATGTTGGATTAGAGACCTCCCTTCCTCCCAATGCTGCTATGGGAGGCTCTCTGATCCTTCCATAAATAGTCCCGCAAAGGATAAGCACAAGAACTGAAATTTCCAGCTCTTGAGATAGGGGTTTACGAACACCCTTCTCCCCTGCCCTCCTGGCCAACATCTGTGTGTTCCACAAAGCACTTGTCATTCACCTCTCTGCTCCTTATCACCACCTTATCACCTTTTCACCTGCCAGCACTTTTGTTTTCTTACCGAGCCCAGTTAGCTCTACTCTCAGCTCATCCCAAGCCCCAGGTATAGCACCACAAGGCACAACACTTAACTGCTCACTGCTGCCACGAGGGAGAACTCCCATCCCTGCCTCCACCTCCAGAGGTCCATTGTTGCTCTGGGAACCGATTTAACCCACTTGGAAAGGCAGCAAACAGACTTGGCTTCGTTGCTGGATGATATTCTACAGTGTCGTGAATTAAGCCAGCTCACAGACAGACCTGTGGGGCCCAGGGCAAGAGAAGGGTGACACACGGTGAGGAGGTAGCAAGAAAAGAAGAAAAAGAAGAGGAAGACCATCTTTTATTGAATACTGCAAGTGCCCACTGCAGTATTTTACTTGCCTTGCAGCCCCAGAGCATCCAGCAGTGAAAGCGTTCCTGCTTCAGAGCAGGCAGAGCGCTCGTGGACCAAAGCCTCGTCCATTTATACAGCTCTTCTACCCGGAGGTCTCATCCCTCCCTGCAAACCCTACCCCGGTTATATCCTTAGAGATCCGACTAACTCTGGAGAGCGAATTTAGCTGTGCTGTGGTTCCTCACAGTCTCTCCGAACTGCTCGGCCCCGCCCAAGCCATTACTGCACATTATTACCTCATCCAATTCTGCCCCAGGGAGCGAAAAACACACGTTCCAGAGATTAACCTCTGAGATGTACTTTAACCTGTCACCAGAACGCATGAAAAAATGTGCCACAAATACGTTTTGGAGCAATTTTAATGCTGTTTCTTAGGAAACAGCTGCACTGCTCCTAATTTCAACTTTTTAACTTCCTCACTGGGTCACCCATTATTTAAATATAGATAAAGCTCAAGAAGGGCCGATTTCAGCATATTGTGAACCCTCTAAATCTGGAGTGACTACAGGACCATTTGGTGTCCTAGCACAGATTACTCCAATCTTTTGTCAGTTGTTCCGAGTGAATACAGCAGCTGGGATTTACCAAAAACATACAGCTGTGGTACAATTTCCATTTCTTTGGCTACACCTCTGTGATCTTCAGGATCTTTTCCAGACTAAATGATTCTATTATCTCCGTCAGCCACAGCCCAGAGAGGGTAGGAAACAGCACAAAGAAGCACCTTGGGATGGTAAAATCATAAAAGCCAAAGCCAGGTAGGCTGGTCTGCATAGATTTGTACAGTTCACAGCAGACAGCAGAACGTTGTGGTTCTTCCACATGCAACAACAAACATTCAGAGCAATCACACAAAAAAATCTCACAGAAAATACTTAAGTATTACACTACTTCTCCCCATTATTAAATCACTGTCCTTGCTGTTAATTTTCCCCCTTGTTTACAAAGACATTTTAACTCTGCAATCTAAGCCCGGAAGGTTTATTTTTAAACCTGCTGGTATCTAGCTGCAAATAACTTTCTGCAAATAGACACGCCTAGAGGGGACACAGATTGATTCTCTGATCCAATAAAAAATACAAAGAAAAAGATAAAGAAATGCCAAGCGTCCAAACCTGGGCCTGCTGGAAGGCCTTGAGCCGCCTCTTGAATCGAGATGGAAGAACAAAGTCACAGCCCTTGGCAAGGAAAGCTAGCTCCCCTCCCAGATCTGGGTCCCTCCGCAGAGAACTCTCCTTGATCATCATCCTGGGCAGCTCCTAAGCAGATGTTGACCTTTCCAGAAGGGGCACGGGCACTCTGCAGGAGACCACGTCAACACCAGCACGTTGCTTTCTTGGTTTTGATTTTTTACAGGCAAAAAATGCCAAATGGCTTCAACATATTATGTCTTCTCTCTCTTCACAAGGACAACATCTAGCGATTTTATCTCACTCCTGAAGCCAGAGCTCCCTATTTTAACCAATATTCAAAGTGTCTTTCAGTACCACCAGGATCTTCTGCCTTCTTGTAATACTTTAATTGAGAAACATGATCTACAAGTGAATCTATTTCCCTGCTGGCTACATGACAGACAATCTGTCCTTGGCTTGTAATAGGCCAGGGGTGACATGAGAAAGGAAGCACCCACCACCACTACCAAGAGCTCTAAAATTAGCTGCCCTGCAGAAGTGGCTAAATATACCATCTTCCCCAATAGTTCCAACTTTGTGTGCTCCAGTGCTGAGACCTGAGGGGCACCCCTGGGTCAGTCAGTCTCAGCTAGAGTTAAACCAGGCTCAGCCAAGGGCCCTGCCTGTGGGATGGCAGTGGTTTGAGATCCCTGCTGCTGAGGTGATGAAGCAGAGGAGCAGCATTAGTTCCCACTCTTGACTTAAGGCTGTAATTTTCAAAAAACATCATTTTTTCCTTCTTGCTGGAAAAAGCAAATCAACTATTTCCTTAAATGCCAAGCAAGCACATAAGGATGATCTCGGATAATAAGCTCAGTCCTTCCCAAGCAGCTCTTAAGAAAACAGTTTCATAAAGACATCAAAATGCATCGCTCTTGTTATTCACTTTCCCCATAACTCTCATGAGGCAAAGGCAAAGCAGTTCTCAGGGGACAACAGTCTACTTTTTCTCTGCACAACTTGCAGCAAGCAGACTTCAAACCCTTGCTCTAACTTTGTCTAGACTCGTTAGAAGTGTGTTCTCCCTCTCTTATCATGAGAATGGTGCTGAACGAGGGCCTAAATCCAATTCTTCCCATACAAGAGAGTCCCATGGAGTGCTTCCCCTACTTGAGTGTAAAATGTGAGCCGCTCTGCTAGGATGCTAAACTCAGTAACACAGAAAAACATCCAATTTCGAGCTAGTAGGGCTTGCTCTCATCAATGTATTGCATTTGAAATGCAAAGGTCTCAGTGAGCCTCACAACAGAAAGCTTTTATTAGACACGTGCCTCTGATGTCTTTTCCTAGGTTCCTGCAGAAAGCCCCATGTTAATACGAAGCCCAAATGAGTACAAACCCTAACAGTGGCACAAAAAGGATGGAGATGAAAAAATAACCTCCAAAAAGAAAAAGGCAGGCAGGAAGGTTTGAAGTGGAACTGCCACCAAGTAAAGGATAGACAGATCCATATGCAACACATTTGGAACAAATTTGGTTTTTCTTTGACAATTTTTTTCCTAAACATTAAGGCAATACCTAAAGAGCCCATGAGGCTCCACTGTACTGGGAGTGCTGCAGATCTCATGCAGCAGCATGTCAGGAGGTGATTTATTGTAAATCATCTGTGGCAAGTGATGAATTACTTCATGTCCTGCTTACAGCCTGCAGAGGAAATGAAGCCCAAGGAACCTCTCTGACCTTCAGCTGCATCCAGACCAGCTACAGAGACCTTTGACAGACGTATGCATTAAAGAGACACACTAATCTAGCAGCCACTAGTTCCTACTTTAAAAATCCAGCACAGCCAAGTACTTTTCATGCTCAAATTAACAAGTCACAAAGGATCTCAGAAGTTTGGGGGGTTTTCACTGATAACCTGAAAAAACCCAAGTAATCCAGAGGCAAGGTTCACTGTGTCTGTATTCCAATGTTTTGGAATAGCAGGTTTCCAGCATGATACTTCCTAACCTCAAAACACACAAGGTGGGTATAAATAAGGATATAAATATACAGTACTATGAGAAATCGACCATAAGAGAATCTTGTTTCAACAGCTTCAAAGTCAGCTGGACAAAACTCACAGCAGAAAAGTCTCGTCTCAACAGCCAGACCAACCGCACAAACCACAAATGCCTCCTTGTTGTAGGCAACCCAGGTTGAAGGTGAGATGTCAGATTGCCTCTGTTAGCTGCCTTTCATTCTGAGATACGTTAGATTCACTTAATATTTGTTTTTATTTCAGTAACTGTTACCAACAGAAAAAAAAAGCCTGTATTTATTCACTATTTGTGTTGAGAAGTAATGAATAATTGATGTTTGAAAGGAGTGCAGATTGTGTGTATAGCTTAAATGACAGATATTATCAATATCTGATCAAAACAATTTGTAACATATGTAAGATGAAAGCTGATTTTCCAGAAGGAGTTTTACATTATATTTTAGATGCATTTTGAGAATATACAATTATTTCAGAACAAAGTTACTATGACATTATAGAAGCCATTTTTTACAATTCATCATCCCATATAAGATCCTTGAGGAGAATATCATTACATTTGCAAAACAAAGAAGTACACAAAATTATGAGGGGGCAGAATTATGAAGTTGCCAGGTCAACCTTGACTTTCTATGATTCAGAAACAGTTAATTCCACTCAGAGCCTTCTTAGGGCTCTCTGGTTTAAGCACACAACACAGACATTTTGATACAAAAAAGCAGTGTGTGGCCTTGAGATGGTGTTTCAGGGCACAGGGAGTTAAGAACCTTCTGAGAGTCCCAGCAACACCCACCCCATCAGTCACTCGGGAGAGGCAGGATTAGACAGACGCTACCTAGAGCCCACCCAGAGGAAACCTGGAAACAGGGAGCAGCCTCTGGGTACTTCACTCAAGGCTCCACCCCCTGAGATACAGCGTGGTTATAAAGGTGGTCTTATCAACCCCAGAAACCCTCTGCTCCCAGATCCACAGTCCCTGGCCAGAAACGGTTGGATCACCCATCTGACCTCAGCTCAAGCTGTTCCACTTACTAAGATGGCAGAAAACAAAAATGTTAGTTAGGTTTAATTTGTATACAAGCACCATAGTCAGTATAACGAAGGATTCAGAACCATACAATAGGAAGTAGAGGCACGGAGGAGATAGAAATGGGAAGCAGAACTGCTCTTTCTGGCTTGCTACAACACGAGTAATCCTTTTGAGGAGATTCCGAACAGTGGAGGGAAGAAAACCAAAAGGGTCTCTTCGTATCAAAGCCTGCTCCCAAAATTATTCATAAACTTTATTCAACAGCTCTTAAAATACAACACATGAGCAGAAAATGCAGCAGAGCCCTGCACCACTCACACCTGATTCTGAAAACAGTAGGACCACGTTTCTTACAGACTCTTCTAGGGTTCTTTCACTGGAGCACCACTCCAAGCATTAGCTGAATTTACTTTGTGAAATCAGCCAACCTGTACAGCTGGCAGACCAAAGACACAGAGAGGTTATGGTCAAAAACATCCACCACTGACTTCTCCAAGGACTTTGCATATGACATTTTACTCAAAGGTAGCAGTCTTTACCTTCCAACACAGCCCAACACTCAGCATTTCTGCGAGTCAGCTCAGAGCATCCCAACAGCCCCATCTCCACCTTCTTCATTGCTTACTGGTCCCAGTTTCCCCCAATTCCCTCAAACCTGCTGGTCCATCCAGGATCCTTATAGCCCTCCTCACTACAGACAAAAATACAGATAAGTACTAGGGGGTATGCTGACCTCTAAAAGGCAACTGCACTGTTCTCACTGAACTATTTTTTTCAAAACCAACATACTAAAAAATCAGCTTAAGACAGGCACAGAGAACAGGAAATCCCAAAACAAATAGTTAGGAGGTTTAGAGATAAGCAACGGAAAACTGGATCTCAGAATGGGAAATGTTGGACAGTCTAAAAGTATGCAATGCTTCCTGGCCTGCCCGAAAGAAGCGTGATGCCCTCATTATGTGCTCTGCAAAACTGATGGACTTCTTAAGTATTCATTTCCTAGTTTCTAAATATTTGGGTTTTGAAGACGAAGGGGCAAGTAATCCTATTGTTCTCTGTGGAGGATCATAATTGGGTTTATGATAAAGAGAAAGTCTGTTGCTGATATAAGTTAGCACAGATTTAACACAGGCCAACTAAGCCAGAGAACAGCCTGGTCTGAAGGATTCTCCCTCTCCTTTTTCATTGCTCAGCATTTGAGGGATATTAAATCTGTCACAACCTTCACAAATGAAAGGTGTGCTGTGTTTTCATCAGTCTCAGAGCTCTGCGGTTTCTGCATGTGTGCCCAGCTATTTGACAACAGTTTTATGAGCCTTAAGAAAATACAACAACTACTTTGCATAATTGAGGTACACATGCAATACCAAATGAGAATCCACATGCAGCTTCAATTACATCCAGAGTGATCCAGGAATATGGATGTATTCCCTAGATGCTACACCTAGCAAGGGACACATCTGTGCCACAAATAACAGCAAACCTCAGGGCAAGAGCAAAGCCTTGTGCCCACTGCTGAGGGGACCAGCTGCCTCCGCATCCTCTGCCTCCCCAAAACACCTCTTCTCTCCCAGGGTCTTTGGTTCTGGGCATCTGCACAAGGCAAGGGTCGTGTGACTACACGGAGGAGCAGAGCTCTGGCAGCTGTGGAGCACGTGTCCATAGAAGGCAGGCTGGGAGCAAACTAACACACAGTTAGGTGGGATCAGGGGAACACAACCTGCCAAAGCCCACACTGAGGAGCCACTTGGCAGCATAAATGCATCCCATTTTCAAGCATTTTATATAATCTGCCACAAAGTCAGTGTCATACTTCATCAAACACATTTTTGTTTGAACTCACAAGTTAGAAAATTTTGTAAAATAATGTACAAGGCAAGATTACAAGGGATTACTTTAGAGATTTTGGAGCTGTTTAGTTCTACACTCTGAGGAAAAAGATTCTTTCCCTTGCTGGAAATATCAGAATACCGTTTTCTGTAAGCAAAGTTGCCCAGAGCAACAACAGAAACTCTTGGAGAGCCTGGTCTAAAAGGATCTCAGCGCTATCATGTAGGGTCAGACACAACCCACGCACCCTGTTTCAGAACTGCATCAAATTCTGGGGAAAAGTGGCCAGTTTTGAAAACATGCACATTAGGCTCCAACTGGAAGATGCTGTGAAAGTTCACTTACAACCTGGGCACTTTTTCAGTGCCTGTGTGGAAGGGGGATTTTGGAAATTGAAGTCCTCTCTACAGTTACTGCCTGCTTGGAAGTATGGCAACAAGTTTTCTTGAAACTTGGCAGCCATTACCAAATGAAAAGCACTGAGTGCTTGACAGACAGCCCTGGCTTCCCTCTAAAGCTGACTCCCATCAAGACCCTTTTTCCTGGGATAACCTACTCCTCATCTGAGATACAAGCAATGCAAACTCCGCATGATTCCATGCACTGGGGACAGGGAAAGCAAAACTGTATCCTCTGAGATCCTGTCCTTTGTCCCATGGAGAATTGCTCTCTTTAGGAACCAGTGATGAGGAGGACAACAAAGGCTGCTCAGAGATGGGAAAAGGAGAGGTGGAAGAATCCGTTTTCACTGAACTGCTGAGAGGCAGTCCAATAGTTGGTCCCAGAAATAAAGTACTTATTGAAGTAATTATTACTACCCCCTATTATAAGGGACTCATTTAAACCACAAGCAAACATTCTACAGGAGCACCAGCAGGAAAGGATCAAGCTCAAAGGTGAAACTTCATGTCAGGACCTATTTTATTTTCTCATGGGTTTCAGTTTCCTTTTTTTGTTTTAAAAAAGTATTTGTGTTTATTGTATTTAAATAAAGGCTACTTTTCTGCCAGGTTGAACACATTATTCCACACTGCAGCATTCAAAGCACAATGCATCACTTAGATGCAATTCCCCTCCCATCCTCCCACATTTTCCCATGTTTGTTTTACTCACTATCCCATCAAAAGTTTGGTTCTCTTACCTTTATTACTTCTGGGGCCTGCTGAATTGAAGCTGGAACAGAGTCTCTGGAGGCAGCCCCAACATGGCTTTTTTGCCCCGCAGGGAGAGACTGTGACGGAGTTGCTAAAGTTTCCTGGAGAATTTCCATCACTTCCCTCTCCTTGGACAAACTTCCCTTGCCTGTCTGGAATTCCACCAGCTCCTGTGCAAAGTCCTCAATGCTTCCCAGGATACGCAGCAAAAGGGCTTTGTCATCCTCTTCCATTTTATGACCGTTGGTTTCCATGATTTTCGACAAAGAAGAAGGGGGATCAGCAGGTTTACTTTTGGGTTCAGGAGCCAGAGGTAGAGCCTGCCCACCCTGCCCACCAGACACCTGCAGAGAGGCAGGTTCGCCCTCCTTCCGAGAGGGTGCCCTCAGAGTACTCTCCATTTTCTGTGAGAAGCACTCCAAGTCCAGCAGCAGTTTGTCTATCTCCTCCTTGTCCACCCTACTGCATGTCTGGGCTCCTTTGGGGACAGCAGCTTGGGCACCACACAACGCAGGATCTGACACTAGTTTTAAAGAAGCAGTTTTCTCAGAAGCATCTCCCGCCCTGGCCCACTCTGTTTTAGCCTCAGCAGGAAGGTCTGAGCCAGCAGCTCGCTGGTAGCTGCACTCCAGGCTCTGCCAGCCCCCCTTCTGCTCTGCCTTCTTCCCTGTCCCTGCTGTTCTGTCCCCATCAGACTCCTCCTCGATGTACAGCGCCTCGGTGGCAGATGCGCAGTCGCAGGGGCTCGGGGCCGGTGACTGAGGCAGAGCATCTTTCACGGCTCTCACGCTGCTCTCTGGAGGGACACTGGGCGGGGAGGTGAAGCTCACAGTACCTGTTTGAATGGACTGGGAGGTGCTTGTCACCTCATCCTGGCCCGGTAGAACGAGAGGAACTGCACTTGAGGATGGCAGCTGAATGATATCTTCATACCTGGGTGGCTGCTCATCACCAAATACCAGGGGAAAAGGAGTTTGCTGCAAGCTATGGAAACAGTTCACCAGCTCTGTCCAGTCACTCGCTTCCCTCTGCCCCCCTGGCTTCAGCTCAAGGGGCAGCTTTTTCAGGTAGGAAGAAAATCTTGTCATCAGATTCATGTATATCATCTCTGAATTAGCCAGGGGATCACTGCTGTTCCCTCCACCAACAACATCTGCAGACTTCTTCTTGATGCAGTGCTTGATTATGTCCGTGCACTTTTTCAGATCCTCAGAGCACTTGAGCAAGATATCCAGGCACACCTTAATATCCCCACCAGAAGAACCATCTAGCTTGTGTTTTTCTAAAATCTGGGTAATGAAGTTTTCTTCAGGGAAGGAATGAGGAGAGAAAGGAACCACAGGATTCACGGTGACTTCTGGAGCATCACTGCTCTCCTGCCATTTCTCCACAGGTGAGGGAGTCTGCAAAAAACCACATGGAGGGCAGTTCTCATCATTGTTGAAGTGCCCATAAATCAAGTCAAAATCAAAGGATCGTCTGCTGAAAGATTCTGACCGAACTTTCCTTCCTTTTCTGTAGGCCACATGACTGGAAGAGTTTTTGAGCTTTTCAAAGGAGAATTCCTTTATTTTACCACTGGCGAGGTTTATTGCCTCACCAGTAATGTCTTTTAAACTGCTGGAGGCTTGCGCTGAAGAGCCCTTCTTGATTCTTGGATTATTTGGGAGGATTTGGTTATAGTCCTCATTTCCAGCCAAGGCAAGACCATTTTCAGGAACAGGAATTTTATGGTCCAGGTTAGCATCTTGGACACTGAGCTCTGCACAGACACTGTGGTGAGCAACTATGCAGGTGAGTCCCTGTTTGAGCAGCTGGCAGGAGCCTGTGCAGTAGTGCACGGTGTGCTGGGAGTGCTGCTCTACCACCACGCTGCTGTAGCAGTTCACCGAAGTCACCATCAGCCTGTAGGTCGCTGCCATAGCACAGACCACGCTGGGAAGTGAGGCTGCAAAACTCACCATGAACTTCACAGGGGAAAGCTCACTTTTCAGAGCCACACCAGATCGGATGAAAACATTCAAATGTCAGTTGGAAACATCCAAACCATGTGAGGAGCTACTGCCTTGGAAAGCCCTGGAGAAGTCTGGAGTGGTTTCAGCAGTACAGTTACAACAACTAGTGCAACTTGCATGTGGTTTAACTTAAGGCACCTTGACCCTCGTATTCCATGCAGAAAGCCTTGCTCAGCAGAGGTGCAGCACAAGCTGCTCCATTTCCAATGGTCCAGGTAGCTTCTCCAGCAGAGGCCATAAAATCCAGTCAGTTCCTAGGCAGAAGTGACAAGTCAACAATTTCTGTTCTACCCTTTTTCTCTCTTTTTGGGTGGATCAGTAAAAGGTAGATAATCCAGTAGCATGTACAGACAAAAAAATCCACAGTGTGCTTGGGAGATTCCTCTCTCACACTGGTGACACAGGTCCCTGCAACAGAAATAAAGGTGACAGTCATGATGATTGCCATGCATTATGCAGCCTTGTCTACTACCAAACATCCGGCACCAGACAGAACAACCAGCACACAGGCCTGCACAGAATAGAGTAGACTGATATTCTTCCTTCACTCAGATCTGCCATATAAGAGCAGTGCTGAGGAGCTGGCCTATATTTATACACAGGCTGTCTGTGTGCTGCCATTTTAACAGCTCTATTTTAGCCACTCAGTTTTTTTCAGACTTGCTTTTTTCCTCCCAAGACCGAGCAAAACGTTACCTTTAATTCTAATAGAGCAAAACATTTTGATCCTGTTGTGAATTTCTGCCTTTCATTTTCCAAGCCTCTAAAGATAAAGCAAAGGGCAGTAGAGAAAAGCACTTTCAGGATTTTCAAGCTCTCTGGATTATAAAAAGCTGCAAAAAGCCTGCAGCAAAGTAGCTGAATGCCTCTAAGAATGCACAGTCTTTAGTAAAGGCCACATTGGCTTCCATTAGCTTTTCACCAAGGTCTCTGGAACCATAGCAATATATTTTAAGGAGGAATAATTGTTTCTCTTACAACCCATAAAGAACATCATATTTAATACCATAAGTCCACTGCTGTAGACACTGAGGGTAGTAATATTTGCATAAAGGTTAAGCCTATGAAAACTAGGAATTGAGTGTTTTACACTTAGCACAGTCATTTCCAGCTGCATTTCCTATCATCATGGTCAGAACTGCACCAGAAAAAAAACCAAAAGCTGTTTAACTTTGTTATGAAAAAAAGGAAATCTCAGATTTAAGGGTCTTGAATCTTAGACATAGTCTCATCTTTCTTTAATACATGAATAATCAAATTAAAACACCCCAGTGAAATTCTGAGCACCCTCTATTCCTGTACAAACAGAAATCAATTTAATAAAACATTATTGTATCACACAGCTAAGTCACTCCACAGCACGAATTTATTTTGGTTTCTTCAAAGGTAAATATCCAGCACTGTGAAAGGCCAGGCCTGCACCTGATGAAAGCACTGCCCTCCACACAGTTCCATCCCACAAACTTAGCTCAAAGCCTGGACAAACACAGCACACACAAAGCAAGTGCCCTAAGAGTTTGGTGCTGTTGTAATTACCAACTGGGGAGAGCACAAGTCTAAACATTCACATTTTACGTATTTTAAAGCCTTACTTTAAAATTGAGAAGCACGGATTCAAGAGCGTTCAATGGAATTTGTCATGTGCCATGTCTGCTCATTGCAGTTATGTGGAGTGGCACAGGCAAAGATCCCTTCCCACTTTGTTCTTTGGATTATATAAGGCATTGAAACGATGGCATTCCAGATGAAGAGCTAACTGCCACGCTGGGCTCTCTAACAGGCTGCCACCTGCCCATCCCAGCTGCGGGCCAAGCAGCTCCTCCTGTCCTGGCCTGCTCCCTCCACACCCACTGGCACTGCCCCAAAGCCCCTCCGGTGCGGGAGGGCCCTCCCGAGGGATGAGCAGAGGTATGAGGTGTGTCCCTTGCCCAGGGACGAGCACAGGCACCAGCTGTGCCCCTTCGTCAGGGATGAGCTGTGGTACGAGGTGTGCCCCTCGCCCGCGGACGAGCACAGGCACCAGCTGTGCCCCTTCGTCAGGGATGAGCTGTGGTACGAGGTGTGCCCCTCGCCCGCGGACGAGCACAGGCACCAGCTGTGCCCCTTCGTCAGGGATGAGCTGTGGTACGAGGTGTGCCCCTCGCCCGCGGACGAGCACAGGCACCAGCTGTGCCCCTTCGTCAGGGATGAGCTGTGGTACGAGGTGTGCCCCTCGCCCGCGGACGAGCACAGGCACCAGCTGTGCCCCTTCGTCAGGGATGAGCTGTGGTACGAGGTGTGCCCCTCGCCCGCGGACGAGCACAGGCACCAGCTGTGCCCCTTCGTCAGGGATGAGCTGTGGTACGAGGTGTGCCGCTTGCCCAGGGACGAGCACAGGTACCAGCTGTGCCCCTTCGCCAGGGATGAGCTGTGGTACGCGGTGTGCCCCTTGCCCAGGGACGAGCACGGGTACCAGCTGTGCCCCAGCCACTGCAGTGAGTCAGGGTGCCAGTGGAGAGAGGGTGTGCACAGAAGCCTTTTCACAGCCCGTGGTGCTCACACCATCACTCACAAACCCAGGGAAAACACTTCACACCCTTCAGTCGCTCCTCTCAGGCTTCACTGTCACATGTGCTAAACCCTCTGTTGAATCAGAGCCACGGTTTAAAAAGTGCTGTTGGCTCCCCAATGCCTTCATGGGCCCTGTCAGGAAACTCATGCTAGGCCTCCAAAAAGTCCACTGATCCATGGGCTCCCTTCAACACATCAGGGTAAGAGATCTGCTGCTTTTCCTTTTCTGAGCCTCCATCAACTCCAAACAAGCCTTCCGGCATTTCCTGCAATGACTGCTGTATAATATTTAGAGAAAGGAGAGGCCTTCAGGACAGCAGGTTTGATGAAGAACTAATATTGCTTCTCAAAAAGCATAGGACTTCCTGAGGGCTCCTTCCTCTCTCTGTGTCAAACACAGCAAGGAGAGACTTTTATCAGCAAAGAACAGTTGGGGTTTATACCTAATTTGGGCAATAATTACATTTTGATTAAGTTATTTCTTAATAAGAGTAAAAATGTATTACTCACTGTCTCCTTCTTCTCTGTCACTCCAAGGGTAATTTCCTCCCTCCACATCACTGACTAAGCCAGTTTCTCTAATTCTTTAAGCCACCTTCAAACAATGAAGTTTTTACATCTGTAAGGTTATTCCTTCCAGGAAACGGTCTCCTAAATTCCCAACCTAAATGGACTCTTTTTTTTCAGTTCAACCTTGTATTGCCAGCTATGCCCAATAACAATTTTAGTTGTTTATGCAATGATTGCTGCACTCTCTAATCCCTTTCCAGTTTGCCTCTATTCCTCTGGTACTATCACAAACCAACAGAATGCAAACACCGATTTGCCAAGGCCAACACAGGATTGTTGCCTCCTGCCTCTACTGTCAGCACCTTTTACTGCTGCATCAGAGGACAAAGTAATCAAACAATCAATACAAAACCCCAATATCCTCTTTTTTACCACACTAACTAATGTTTCTCAGTAATTATTTACTAATTGCTTTATTATCACTGTCTGCAGAAACATGCTCAGGTTATTCAAGGGCTGGAGCAGCATAAATCATTACAGAAGCAGAGTAGAAATTTCTCTCCTTTCCCACTGCCTTGCCCAAGGTAGGACATGCTCAGCTTGCAGCTTTATTTGAGTGTGATCCACTGAACATGATCCAGCATGCAAACCCAGTCAGGACAAAGCCTAAGAGAGGAGTATCCCTGTTTTCAGATCTGGGAACATGGCCTCAAGCTGAGCTTCAGTTGTAACACTTGGTGGGTGACTAAAACCTACTATTCAGGAGTAGAATGAAAAGACCAAATGCACCAAGAAACTTTCCTACTTGGCTCTCTCCAGGCTGCCACTTCATTCCAGTTCCACTCTAGGGCAGCCCTCAGTTCAGAAATACTGCAGAAAGATTCTGTAATTAGGGCTGCTGCCACGAAATCAACCCAGCCCCGGGGATACAGGACTGGCTTCACAACACAAACTGGGAATGAATAATGCTTCTTGTGTGACTGTAGAATAATGCTTTATGTCTGTCCTATCTCTGCAAAATGACATGAATTACTTTCCAAAGGAAAAAATTATTGCAGATACTAATTATATAAAAGGTTATTCTATAAGACACACAAGAAATTCTATTCATGCAAAGATTATGCAGAAGTTAAATAATTGAACAATGACAATCTGTTCAGATTGGGACTGTCAGCCTGCACTTGCAAACTGAAGTTTAGAAAGCTACAGGACAGGGCTCCAATACCTCTGAAAGTCTCTAACTCATCAAAAGCCCTCTTGAACCCTTATCTGCAGCACTAGCAACAGGAGCTAGAAACTACCATAACACAGTATGGAGTAAGCCAGCCTTCCTGCACCAGGACATGGCCTGAGCATCACTGTGGAACTGCTTGTTTCTGGGGGAAGGTGTGGTAGGACCAACCCTCCAGTTTGGCACTCTTGCAAAAGAAAACAAAGACAGAACAACAGGTTTGTCATTTGGACAGTCACCAGTATGACTTCAGGTATCAGATGTCAGGTCTTACTCCCTTAGAAGGTCTTGTGGTACCAAAAAGCAGCATTTAACTGTATCTTCTTATTAAGAAATGATTGGGTTTTGTTTAGAATTTACTGAGCAAAGCACATTTGGGAGCAAGCTATATGGATTATAGAAGAAAAAAGTAGGCAAACAACAAAGCAATGTTTTCTTTCAAAGAAATTTTTGTAACAAATCCAGTCCTGCTGAATTAAGTGGAAATTTACAACCAGACACTTAATAAATTATTTTGGATCCCATCACAAAGGAACTGATTAATAATTCGCCATCACTTGCACAACTTACTACTTTTCAAAAAGGAACAGGAGACTAAAAAGAGTAACTTTTCTTCCTATCCTGAAGAAGTTCAGAAGGAAAAAATCTGAGTTGTTCCTTTGTCCTATATTTCTTATATGTTTACAGTTTATAATATTTTGATATGCTTAATGGCATCAGAACTATTTTCTATGTAGGACTTAGGTGGGAAATGCAGCTTTTCAGTCCTCAGGACCAGCAGAAATTTGATGCACATGCACGCATTTCAGGGACAGTAGAAGAAACCACTCACAACTGCACCTGTACAGTTTGGGGATTACAGGGGCTTATACCACTGACACTGGCACAGCAACCAGACCCTTTAGAATCTTTATTTCTAAAAGGTTTTAGCTCCAAGCTATTTCCTGTTTTAGAAACTGCAACTAATTGTGGTGGCTACAAATCCCAACTTGCCTCATGACCCCGGTTAGAGAATCTGACCTACTCAAACTGAGCACTTTTACTTGAACCAGAGGACACTTCTTCATATTCTCAAGTGCTTCAATATTTAATTACACACATTTTAGAAAAAGGGTCATCGTTTCCCATTTAAGTATGTTCAACATCAGGTTCCACAAACAGCTATCCCACTTTCTTATGCTAAATTAAAAGAGCTTTCAGGAAGACAAATTTCCTCACCTACAAGTACTAACACAGTATAATCAAATCACCTCTTAGCCTTTTCCAGTAGTGCCAGAGAGAGTCTGAGAGAGGTCTTCAGAGTCATTGCTACAAATCCTTGTCCGAGTTCTGTCTGTAACTTGCTATTGTTCTTACAAAACCATGGCAGAGGTGGGATTCATCTCACCTACACAGCCATGAAGTGTTCGGTGGTGTCCGTAGGCAATGCAGATAGGGAGGCACCTCAAAAAGAAAGATCACCCCACTGAGTTTAACAATCTAGTTTTGAGAGGATGAGTTACATTAGATTAATCCCATCCTTCAGGATTACACAAGAACACAGGAAAAACCATTTCTGTCTCCAACAGTGGTTAAATGCCAATGCTCAAGGAGTGGTATTAGAAAGACATACGATATTTCCTAGGAGTATTCTCCTGGTCTCCAACTGCTCCCAGTTCATGAGAACTGTGAAGCTGGATGAGGTTGGAGCGTACTTACTAACCTTTGGAGGATTTCTCTCCCATGTGCTTGAGCATCCCTGGATTCAACAGAAATTTTCTGCATCCTGAACATCTTTTGATAAGACATTCTACCATCAACCACTCCTTTCAATCCTGTCACTCACCAGCTTCAGTATGTCAAGATCTTGTACTGAGACACTGCATGAACACTACACCTCCATGCACACTGTCCACAGCATTCCCAAGTTTACAGAACTCCATGTCATCCCTCTGCCTTCTCTTAAATTACTCAGTTCTCCTAGTGCAGAAGCCACTTTGCACCTCTGATCATTCCCACTGCCCCTCTCATGAGCTTTTCTGGTTCAATTACACATTTTAAGACACAGGAACCCAAAGTGGGCACAGTGTTCAGGAAAGATGAGAACCACAGGCAGAAATTAATTTTTGAGCTGCCTTTCAAGAATCAGTATTATCCCTATATAGTGTTTTCCCCTACCCAGCCTCACTGCTTTCAGATAACACATTCTCAAGTGTCTGCTCTCATAATCACCTCAGTTAACTCACTCTGTCCTTCTTCCTACTTGTCTTCCAAGAGGAAATAAAGATACTATTGTTCTTTGTAAAATGCTCAGAGATCTACTGAGAGAACACTCTATTCAAGAGGAAGGTGTTCACTTTTAGAGACCAATATTTTCATGCAGCCTCAGAACAAAGGTTCACAGATGGGCAGCAATAATGATCCAGAGGTCTTGAACAGCTATTCTGTGAGGAATGATGGAGCAGGACCAGGCACTTCAGGTTGGAAGAGAGGTGACTTCAGAGAAATATGATAATCTATAAAGTCATGAATGGCATGGAAAGGGCAGATAGGGTCTGACTGCTCACCTACTCAGCACAAGAACTAGGTAGTCAGTGCCACCAGAAGGAGGGTAAAACAAGCACACGCATGCAGCAAACCTGGGAAATGTCTCATCAAAGGATGCCACGGACCCAGAAAGGTTCTGGGGAGTCAAGGGGCCATGTTTTTATACCTCCTCTGTCAAAAGTCACCACCTTTTACATGGGCACCACTTGATACTCTTTAATTCTTGCTATGCTGGGGTGGCAAAATAAACAGGGATATTCCCATGGCTGCAGATTTCTATCATAATCCTTCCTACTTCCAAACATGTATTTTCCATGCTAAGTTCCAGTTTATTTGGTTACTCTTTTTACAAAAGCTCTTCAGTCATGTACTTTTCCATAATATTAACAACGCCTCTTTGGAGAGGGGAGAATGTCTGCCCCTAACTTTGGGAAGGTATGTTCTTCATTACATAAAAACACCACGGATTTACACCATGGCATTCTGGTTTGCTCCCTCTTCTTTTCCTAGAGATGTCATTTCTATTTGCCTTTTTTTGTTATTTTTGACTGCTGCTGAGCGAGTTTCACAGAGCCTTATCTGCATTACTTAAAAGATCTCTTTCCTGAATGGCACAGATTCTCATGAGCTCATCACTACACAGGCACAGGGAGTTGTTTATCCCTTGTGCACATTAGTTTACATCTGCTGGTATCAAGTACCTACAACCAAGTACTGTGAGAACCTTCTGCAACTGCAGCCAGCTTTTGTTTCTGCTACCCTAATTCTGTGATTTTCAGCATATACTGTCACTTCATTACTCAGCCTCTCTTCCAGGCCATTTATAACTGTGTTCAACAACACAAGACTTAACACGGATCCCCCCTGGGAGCGAAGAGTGATCACTCTTCCCTGGAAAAGCTGACAGTCCTTCCAATACTTTAACCAGGTATTAATTACTGAGAAAGATACACTCCTCCTGCATGGCAGTTCATTTCCTTTAAGGAGCATTAACAAAGTCCTTTGTTAATCTCTCTCTGAAAATCCAGACACAGCAGAATATTTGCTTGTTTGTCTCTCACGCCGCCTTGTCCAAGAGCTCCAGACCATCGAACTTTACCAGCTGTAGCTGGACTTCAGCATTCCTGCAGTGACCCACGGAGGTCACTGCAATGGGAACACTTATCAAGGCAGGCTTCCAAGCAGACGTGACCTTGAGCCTCACTGTCCGTGGCAGGACCATTAACACTGCTCTGCAGTCACTGTGCATTTGGAGACATCAGTTTTTACACTGAGAAATCTCTTTTGGTAGATTTACCCTAAAGAAAAATAATCCCCCAATACTAACTTAAATACAACCTCTCCACATTTACAGCAGCAACATAAGGCAAGCCCACCACCCAAAAAGATCTGGGCTAGTATCAATAATAATAGTCTGCACTGATTTTAAAAAATAAAGCTGGCAGTAGACCGTAATCTATTGTTTTAAAATACTGACTTGCAGTTAGTGTATGCAGTATTATTCAGCGTAACTCCTTCAGGTTAAGTGACAGGGTTATCTAATACTCCAGTGCCTCTATGCCCTTCACAAACACCAGCACACAGAGTCCCTGGGCACGAGCATACCAGAAACTGCTGGGGAGCCCCAGTGCACGGCCGTGCACAGCTTGTCACTGGGGGGGTCAGCTGGGAAGGAGAAGAGTTAACAGTACCAGGAAAGATGTCACCCTTTTCAGCTTTTCTGAAATACCTTTCTTCAACTTTCCATTTGCACAGTCTTGGAACTAAAACTGACCAGACAGGAATTTGTGCCCCATGAGACTGGTTTCCAGTTAGACAGATGAGACAGCAAGGGAGTAAAAGCTCACACGATTTTTCCACGTAACACCAACCCGTTACACATAAATACTTTGCCAACTAATTATTGTTCCAGCCCCATGTCCGTGTAGAACCACCAATCTTGCTCACTTAGCAGGACACAAATACATTCACAAACATGCTAAAGTTTAGCAAGGCACATGAAAAAGAATAATTAATGCCTGAGCTCTGACACACTGACAGAAAATAAGGTGACCAACCAGTAAAACATTGGAGGTGAACAAGCTTCAAAAGCACATAATTAGCAAGGCTCAGGGCAGAGGTGAGAAAGGCTGCTTAAGTAATGTGTCTCTTGGCTGTTTATAACCATATATGGAAAGAGATAATTTCCTATTAGCAAGATAAATTTATTGTCCCTGGAATGTTAATTCCATATTAACAGTATCCATTTGCTTTACACGAATTAAAGTAATTTTATTTAAGTGTAAAAATAACAAAGGAAGATTTATGTCCAAGACAGCATTCCCTTGGTCATTAACTTTTGCTGACACTGAGGTTACAATTTACAGATTCCCTGAAACTATTTTTGGAAACTTACTTGGAAGTTAAATTTCTCCTGTACCAGAGTACATCTGCTAGTGGTCTGCAGAATAAATACACTTTTAATTTAATAACAACTAAAACAAAATAATTGTTTTCATTTATTGCCCTTCTATTCAGAGCTCGTGCATTTGTCATTGCTGTCGTATCTAACTTCTTCAGGTCTTACATGTATCACATTGGAGTCACTTAAATCCTCAGGCATTCAAAATTTTGGGTAAAATTCTCTTTGTCTGAGGTGCCAGCCCATGTCTCCAGGGCAGCCTCAGCTCCCAGCCCATATCTGGCCCCAGCTGGAGTACCACAGCTATTCCATGGGTCAGCAACAAGCACAGAGACACAGACAAGCTCCGACTCTGTGCTGCATTGCCGCCCTCTCCTCTGAGGCACAGTCCCAGGAGCCAGGAGCTGCCATTCCCACCAGCCATACCTTCCACCAGCCCATTCCTGCCAGCCTCCACCTCGCACTGGGAGCAGCAGCAGCTGTCGAAATGCAACAAATTACACCAAAAGGTGCAGCACGGCCTGGCATCCAACACGTCTGCCACTGCTACAGATTTTTGTGCCTGTGCCTTCGATAAGCCACCCCAGAGGCACAGAGCAGTGTGCTCAAAGCAACACACAATTTAAGAGAGCATAACTTTTCTGTCCCCTGTCCTCTACCAGGAAAAACTAAAGGTGTTTTAGCTGGACTTCCCGGTAAGACCGAGGAAATAATTTCTCCTGTGTCTTTATTAACCCAGGGAGATTTATAAAACAACAACAAAGCAAAGAGAACTTCCATTAATTTCTCTCTTTTCCCTGTGTATTTAAATAGAAGAGCAATACACACAGAAAAAAAAAAAAAAAACAAACAGAAAACCAGACAAATGCAAAGATTCCCTCACTTTAAGTGGACACACATGTTCACATTTGTGAAGCTGCATATTCATTAAAATGAACTAATTTTTAACTAGCTTGTATTTTACATGTATGACCTCGGATATTGCCTCCTGCATCCTAGCCATATACTATTCTGCAGTCAGAATTATTCATTTCTCCATCAGCAGAGTATTTGTATGCTAATCAAACACTGATTAATTGTTAACATTGTTAATTATTAACATTGATAATATTTTCCAGTATTATCCTCATTTTACTCTGCAAAGAGAATACATCAGTTTCTGGTGCTCAGGCCCTGATTTTCCAAAGTATGTGACATTAGGGAGTGTTTCATACAGTCAAAGCAAAGCACCTGCTTGGTCACAACTGCCCTGGCAGTCCTAGCTCAGAAATTCCACAAACCAGATGCAGGGACAGAAGCAGCAGAGGAGATACAACTGTGAAGTCTGCTGGAAGAATCTTGTCCCATAACACACATGAGAACAGTTCTTTATGACAGCACTCAACTAAGTTAATAATGGATGAGAAAATTCCCCTCCTCCCACAGTTCTACTTTGCTGTCCCGTTTCTGACAGAATTGGAGCACAGAATCTAAGCTCAAATTGAACCTTCAGAAAAGTTCAGTGTAACAGGAGAAAGCCTGGGCTTATGGGGAAGAAGAACATACAGTCATTTAAGTCAAATCAGTATTGGAAAACATGTACACAACGAAGGCAAAGCAACCGCTGTCCTGCATCAGGACATGCAAAGTTCAGAGTTACTTCAAGACAGGTTTTCTGTGTAATTCAAGGGCAGAGAAGCTCTTTATGGAGAATGGTCCTTATTAAAAACAAAAAACTGCCAGCCAACACTCACTCCACTCATCAAAAAAAAGGGGAAAACAAATTCCACCACGCAGCATCATATTTATACCTCCAGGGCTACCAGCAATGAGTGTCAGACCGCAGGGCTCCACCACAGAGCTTTCTGAACTGCCTGAGCCACGTTATTCATCACCTGCTCCACAGGTTGCAGCTGAAGGAAATGAAATAAATGCTTTACCAGTAAATCTCTACAGTGTTTGGCAGTCACACATCAGTCACCTGTAATTTGAAGAGCTTTGCCCACAGCTACCTTTAACATTGCACCTCTGTGCAAATTACGAGTACAAAATAATATGACACGACAGTGGTTGCAAAGGTCTAGGTAATGGAAACTGGCCATTTGCCACCAGGGAACTTCAACTTTTCTATTTCATTTTCAGGCAACTATAAATGAGTTGCAACTGATACACAGTGTCACCCTTTCCAGATATATAAATACTAGGAAAAAACCCAAACAACCCACCACTGTCTCATGCTTCAGTTTCTCAGAATTCAGCAGACATTAAACACATAATTTTACATAACAAAGTCTAACAGTACTGACAATCTCCTCAAAGTTCTCACTAAAAAAACCTCCCCCTACACAACTTGAGAGAACAAACCTGTCAAGTTTGAGAGATTGACATGAAATAATCAAGAGAGAAGGTGGCTTAAAGAAATGGTTAAGTAAATTCTTGCAAGAGTTATTTCCTGAAGTAGGCATCACATCATGTGAGGTAAAGCCGTGAGACCACCACCAAGAGAAACGTGCCCTGCCTTGCAGGCAGCGCTTCAACAGCAAACAGCTTGGGGAACTACCTGCCCCTGGAATCCTTCCCTAGCCTGCATTTCTGCAAAGATGGGAGCACAGAGCAGCACACCTCCCAGGGTTTCCTTCTTCAGCAGGAAAAACAGAGGTAATATAATTAGTCCCAGGCTTAAAAATATTTACATTACTTGAGACCAGCGCAGTCTGATGACCTGCAGAGAGAATTACTCCGGCAGGAACACCTCCTTCATAAATCATTCCACTCGTTATTCAAACTCAGTTTACAAGTTTATGCTCAACTTAATCTCGAATCCATCTGCCCGTGAACCAAGAAGTCTCGTAGCCAAAGCTGCTCCCTTTCCTGCTCATGAAGAAATACATCGGGGAAAAAAAATTCAATCCTGCTTTCACGACCACGTATTCATTCACAGCCGCAGTGAAGATAATAGAAGGTCCAGCTTCCCGGAGTACTGGGGCAAGTGGTCACAGAAAAAGAACAGCCTGAGGACCCCTCACCGGAGTTAACCTCCAGCTCTCAACAGCCAGCACCTCCAGGCCAGCCCGGGCTGGGAACACGCTGTGCTCAGAACCTGCTACGCCTAAGCCCCTGGGGACAACTCCCCGGGGACAGCTCACAGCCCCGGCCCCAGACACCGCGGAGCGCCGGTGCTGCCAGGCGTGCGGGGCGAGCATCGCCTCCCGCGTGTGCCCGGCACCGCTGGCCCCCGCCGCTCTCAGCACACCCCGCCAGACCCTCCAGCACCGCGCCAGCGCCCACACCGGGACTCCCGCGCCGGCTCCTCATCCACAGACGCCGCCCGGGCCCCCACCGCCGGGCCCCGCGGGACCGACCCGCTACCCCGGACAGGACGAGCCCCGGGCCCCGGCGCCCGCCCGCACGTACCCGCGGGGGCAGCGCCCCGTCCCGTCCCACGCCCAGCG
>VWPU01016634.1:0-52786 GCA_013398955.1 Callaeas wilsoni | reverse complement strand
CGGGCCGCGAACGCGCGGCCCCGGGGCTTGTGTGAGGGCCAGGCAACCGCGCGGAAGGGCGGGCGGGAGGAGCCCCGACCTGAGGGCCCGGCGGTCGCCGCCGCCCCCTCGTCGGGGCTCCGCCCGCCCGCGCTGTCCCCCTTCGCCCTTCTGCGGGCCGGCAGATGCACGTAGGCTCGTTGGCCGCCGCGGCTCCGTCCCTTGCTTTTCCCCCCCTTCTTAAAATGCCGCCGGGCAGCCGGGTCCTGGGAGCTGCCTCGCATTAGCAGCGCAATTCGGAAGCGTCGCGTAAATTGAATTTCGTCGGACGAAAGCCGTGCTTTGGAGCAGGGCTGATCTCCCCGGTTCTGAACAAAAGCGGTGATCCCGGCCCGAGGGTGTCGGGCTGGGGATGATTCCGTGTTCTGCAGGTGCAGGGGGAAACCGTGACGAGCGCTTGCACCTGGCTCTTTAAGGAGAGCCCCTCACAGGAAGCTGGCAGAAATACGCACCTTCCCTGGGCCGCTTATGTTTGATTTATTTCTCCCCAGGTGAAACACTTCCGACGGATCCTGATGTGTCTCTTTCAATTTACCGCTAGAAGGTTGGTTTCCCAAGCGCATTGTGGACTTAAGGCCTCGTCTTCAAAGAAACAGAAGTTTTGCTTGGAAATGGCCCGTCCTAGTTCAAGTAAGACGTGTATTTGTTTGCTTTAGCACCCCGGACAGGTTTTTAAGGTGGATTTAAAGTGCTAGAAGGTTTTGTGTGCTATGTGTGCTAGGTGAAATCCGTGGCTTAATTCAAAATGTTTAAAACAGTGTGGTTGCTTTTTTTGGCCCCCAGCTAGCAAAATTACCTTTCTATGTCTGTGTTCTGTATAGTTCGAAAACCCCTTGCATAGTTGCAGTCAGCATGGTTGCAACATAAACATGTTTCTAATATTTATAATTTATGCGCATAAGTATATAATGGTTAATTGCATTTCCCTTTCATAATCCTAATGAGTAATAAAACTAATTCCTTACTTCTTTGTACAAGAATGGGCCTCGAGCATTTGTAATACCTCAGGAGCTGGGTAACCCCAGGAGCGCTGTTCAGGCTAGCAATTGTAGCTGTCCTCTTCTTGCTTATTTGGGGGTATTTTGGTTTTGTTTCTTAACGTGAGAATGTGCCTTAACTTGAAAACTGCACACGGATACAATAGCAACCCCCCTAATAGCTGAGTAGCAGAGGCAAATTTGCTTTTTCTGCTGCCTTGAGCATCAGTGTTCGGCTGCTGCCAGAGACCAGGCTGGGAGGGCTTTTGGCCTGAGCTTTACACATTCGGGGCATGTGAGGTTTGGTTTGCAACAACAGCAGGTGGGGCATCAGAATAGCAGCATTCTCTGCCCAGTCCTGTGGCTCTGTGCTGTGGGTCTTGGGACCTCTCCAGTGACTCTTTCTCCCTACAGGAACTTACCTGCCTTTGGGTGGGCTTTTTTTGCGTGTATGTGTGTGAAGTAGTTTTGGTTTTTAATTGGAAGACCACCTAGTAAATTGTGAGGATTAGGGTTGTGATGAGCAGCTCAAAGCTGCTGGAAGCTGGTCACTAATGGGGTACTGTAGGAGTCCATACTGAGGCCAGTATTGTTTAACACCTTCCTTAATGATCTGGATGATGGACCAGATCGTATCCAGATAGTATCACGGTGGAAGGAGTGGTTGATACTCCAGAGAGTCCTGCTCCTGGGGAGAAATAGCCCCAGGCACTAGGACAGGCTGGGGTGACCAGCTGGGCAGGAATATCCCTGGGGATCCAGTGGGCACCACATTGACCTGAAGGCAATGATGAGCCCTTGTGGCAGTGAAGGCTCCAGGGCATCTTCTCAATGCATAAAAACACTCCATGGTGTTTGTCTGCCTTGAGTTGTGCAGGAAGGTAATGGAGTCGTATATCAAAGCCCACCCCACAGGACACTGTCCAGGGCAGTCTGCTCTGGCTGACCCTTCTTAAGCAGAGGGGCTTGAACAAGACAATCTCCAGAGGTCCCTTCCCACCTCAGCCATTTTGTGATTCTATCCTATGTTGCTTTAAAATTCATATCTGAGGTAAACGCCAAGAGATTTTTTTTTTTGCTTCTTGTAGCTAATCTGTCCCTTTTTAATCTTGTCTTGACTCACATAAAAAGGCAAAGGAAATTTTCCATCTTTTTCCCAAGCTACTTTACCATGCAGGAAAAAATGGAGGGAATAACACATTAAAAATATAAAATACAGCTGCAAACCTAGAAAACAGGAAAATTGCCTCACAAGAAAATATGTTTTCCCAGATTACCTTTATTTTGAAGGTAATACTTCGTGGGAAAAAACCAAAACAAAACAAATGTATTTTTTTTCACCTCAGGATCTTACCTAACAATCAGGAAGTAAACTGTTCCTGGGTGGTGGTGCCAACAAGTTGTTTTCGGGGTAGCATCTAGTGTGGGGTTTTAGTTAAAGGCTCTGCCTTTCGAGTATTGACTGTGATCATGTTGAGCCCATGTTGCCCTACTGAACTTGCTCATACACATATTTTGAGTATCTCCAGGAACTGCCCTTTAAATTCCAACATACAGAAGCTCAGGAACCAGTTGGTATCCTGAAGTTAAAGTCATGGGAGGTGTGTGAAAGCTGTTTCTGGATGCGTAAGTGCGGCCTCTCAGGTCAAAGTGTGAGCGCCTGAACAGCTCCTTGTTCTCCCTGCCCTGGCACAGACATGGCTGATTTCCGAGAGGTGTTTGCCAAAGCCAAGCACATCGCCATCATCACCGGAGCCGGGGTCAGTGCTGAGAGCGGTGTCCCCACCTTCAGAGGGGCTGGAGGCTTCTGGAGAAAGTGGCAAGCCCAGGTAGGTACTGGTGGCCTGTGCCTGCGCAGCTGTGCCTCTCCGTCCATCGCGCAGGTGAGTGTGGATGGTGAGGAGCAGCTGGGGGAAGAGGGTGGAAGTTCTCCCATGGTAGTGCAGCAGGGACAGAGCCCTCCCTACAGCTGCCTCTGCAGCTCTTCCCCGTGCCCTTGGGGATCTGCTTCTGTCCTTCAGTTTATCAGTTGCTTGGGAAAAATAGCATTCTTGCAGGCAGCTCTGGGTCTTTCTACCATCCATGTTTTCCTACACTTCAGCTGTTTGCTCATCTTTTGACACCCTTACTGTTTTCCTACCTTCTGGTAGGAAAGTTCCTGGTTTGAGCTCTTTAGAGGTTAAAACAAACCAAAATAACAAAAGAAGAACTGACAATAGAGACTGGTAGTTTTCTTTTAATCTTGGTGTCTCATAACACCCTTTAAAATGCTTTAGGACTTGTTTTATTTTGGGGCAGGTTCTTTAACTCTCCCACAAGCTCTGTCTCTCTTGCTGGAATGATCTCACCAGCATTGGGAGCCACTGGGGTGGGAGAGGAGGTGGGAGCAGACACTGGGAGTGCAGCTGAAATCACCAAACGGTGTGAGCTGTACGGGGGCCTCGTGACCCTCATCCTGCCTGGTGCTGCTGGTGTTTCAAGCAGCTATTATGCTGTCAGTACCTGCTACTCCAAATGCTGCAATCACACCTACTTTCTTTGTGGTTTCTAATTAAAGCATTCTTGAAAGATCTTATGAAGGGCCAGAGAGATGAGTTTTTTTAAGCTGGTTTGAATCTAAAGGTGAGATTTTTTTCTTTCAGTGACCATCAATTCAAATGAAGCATGTGTGTGTATAAATGTGTGGTCCTGCTGCATCAGAAACTTGCATTCAGTGTTTCTGTGTCAGTGGAATTGTGCACTAAGGCACTGGACTGAGCTGCGCCTCGTTTTTGAGAAAGATAAGGCAAAATTACTGTGAAAAGCAGATTCAATTTTACCTGCACACAAACTACAAGACATTAGACTTTGGTTTTAGCAATGGGTGTAATTTGGTTTGTGTTACACTTAAATTAAAGCAGAAAAGAATTCACTAGTGAAGGAAATATATTCACATGATGCTGAGTTTTATGGCTGCTGTGGAAAAGAGAGTTGTGGGTGCCAAAAAAATTGTGTGCATTGGAATATCTCATCTTGCTTTCTGCTAAGCTCCTAATAGTTTTTTAGGGCAGCGCAGAATACAGTTGGAGTATAGTGTGAAGCCATATACCACACTGTTGCTGTAAATTATTTCCTCTTTTGATCTGACACTTTGACTTGTCACCCTTGTAAGGGCTGTGGAACAGCATTCTTATCACCTGCATTTGGTTATAAATAATCTGCTTTTGATGACCTTGTGATGCTGGCAGCAGTGTAACTGGCAGAGATCCAGCAGGCTTCATCTGGAGAGGGGATTCTTTTGTTGTAGGATGACCCGTTATGTCTTTTGCAGGAGCTGGCTACTCCGGGGGCTTTTGCGCGAAACCCTTCCCGTGTGTGGGAATTCTACCACTACCGGCGGGAGGTGATGCTGAGCAAACATCCCAATCCAGCACACATCGCCATTGCGGAGTGCGAGAAGCGTCTGAGCAAGCAAGGAAGGAGCGTTGTGGTCATCACTCAGAACATTGATGAGCTGCACAGGAAGGCAGGCACAAAGCACCTCTTAGAAATTCACGGTAAGAGTTGGCTCACTTCTCTGCCACAGGCCAGGAAACCCAGGCTGGAGAGTGGGAAGAAGGGAAAGTGGGATAAGTACAGAGAGAAAATAATTGTGTCTTTGAAATTATAATAACTTGCATAAAGTAGTTTACAATAACACCCTGTTCTCTTTTGGACATTGTTTCAGGTACTTTGTTGCCTCTCTTTATTCTTCATCTTTAGAATCACAGAGTCTCATCTTCCTGTTTTTAATGGATTCTGACAGTACACAGGAACTGGTTCTCGCTTCTCACTTGCAGAGTTTTCTGCAGATCCACTTGAATTCATGTGGCTGTGACACCTGACTGATTTCACTTAGAAAAGGGGAAAAGAATCCCCAAGGACTTTCACTGTGTGGTAGTGGCGGTAGACTGCCACCAGAACAGGGTGCATTGGCCAGCCTGGCCTCACCAGCCCTGGTGCTTTCCCTCTTTCCTGTTCTCTCCTGTCCCCACCTGTGCAGTCCTTGGCTACAGGAGGACAAAGAGACTGCAAACAATTGAGATTCCTTACTTTTCTTTCCTGCACCCAGTGGCCCTCCCTCTCTCTTCTCCGTAGTCAGTGGCCTTCCTCATTCCCACAGAGTGTCAGAGGAGCACAAGGCAGGTGCAGTACCTGGGTGTCAGCAGGGCTTTTCGACCTAAGGAGATGTACAGGTGTGGAGAGAAAAAGGGTAGGGAAGCCTTTCTCCATCCCTGGAGATGCCCCACTCATTTCTCTACTCCTCAGGCCCTGCTGCAGGGTGGAAGTCTCCCAGGACAAAGACCCATCCTGGCCCTCCAGCACTGTGATGCTTTTTAACTCGAGTATCACTAAAGGTTTAAATGGGATTTCCCACCACTACTTTTGTGATTTGGACACAAGAAACCTGCCCAGGCTGTTTTGCACTTGTGGACCCAATGATGAAGCCTTGGCAACAGATGAATTTTGGTAATCTGTATTCCTTACAAAATGGACACAATTTTAAACTCTAGGCTATATTGCACATCTTGACAGCATGTTAGTAATGCTAGAGAAGTTTTGGGAGTGGAGTTTTGCGTGAAACAAAATTGTGTTGACCAGCATATTTTATTCTTTTTAAGAAAATGTTTCTGAGGTAAGAGGAAAAGCAACAAACAGAAATGATCTCCCTCTGTTGTATTTTAAATTACGGTTTTCCTGCCAAATATGTTACGGGACTGTGTATTGCTCATATCCTGAGGCAGAACAAGGTGACACAGTGGGACTGTCTTTGCTGTTAGGTTCCTGTAGTAAGTTGCCCACAAGGTGCAGCCTTCAAGGTCTGTAAATAAAGGCTGCCCAGGATAAACACAACCACATCTCAGAGCCATTGCTTCATCCCTGATGTTTCCTCTTCGTGTGTTCCAGGTAGTTTATTTAAAACTCGGTGCACCAGCTGTGGAAATGTAGCTGCAAATTACAAGAGCCCGATCTGCCCTGCATTGGCTGGGAAGGGGTAATCCATCCTCTTTTCTTTCACCATTAAAAAAGGAAGTAGGCAGGGGGGTGGGCCAGGCATATGCTCAAAGATTTTTTAGGGTTTTTTTTCCCTTTACATTTCACCAGAGCTTTAGATAGTTACATAAGTAATTGTGCCTTTGACAGTCTTGGCCAGCTTACTACAATTGCTCAGCTCCAGGACAATTCTGGACAAATTCCTGCCTGCCTTATGTATAGTATTTTAGGATTGTAGTAGGTGTTCAAGTTGGCTGAAGTTGCAGATTCCTTGATTGGAGGGTGTGCTTTAGAGGACACAAAGGTTTTTAGAAAATGTTCAGTTTTTATTAATACATAAATTAGTGCGTTTTGTACAGCTGGACATGTATTTCCATTTTGTAACTTCAGGGCTCCTGATCCTGACACACAAGATGCTGCAATTCCAGTTGAAGACCTTCCTCAGTACGTATGGACTACTTTGTTTGGGCTGTTACGTGCTTTGTGCATCTCAAAGCTTCATGTTACTGTTCCTGTCATTTTGGAAGGACATTCACAGGAGATAAGGGTGTGGGACTTTGTCCTGGAAAACTGAGTCTAAAGTTACAGGGGCATCAGACAAGGAGTCTGTAGGAGAAGGTACCAACTGTGCTAAAGGCATCACACGTTTGTGTGCTTGAGCACCAAGATGAAACGTGCTCAAATTTGTGGGGTTTGTAGTAAGTGAAGTAGTAGGAGAATTGCACCAAGAAAGTAAGTGCGATAGCAGTAAATGTTTTCGTACTTTGCGGGTGCCACCCACCGTTAGTCCGGGATCCTGTGCCGGGGTCCCTCACAGGCAGTGAATGTGCCACGATGCTTTTTTACACTGCCTAAAGCTTTGCTTTGACTAGTTGCAGATGGAAAAAGCCACCACATTTTTCATCTGGTTCCTAAGGAAAGAGAGGCTAACATGATGCTTCTGTCTTTTGGTTCATTTTTTCCTTAGAACCCTGCTAGCCAGTTTGTTAAAGCTGATGGAGGCCGAGGTTTTAGTTTTCACGAGTTTCACGGGCTGAGTAAGGAGAAGACACAATTAAGTATCTGTGCTGAACAACTGTTCAGCAACCCCTTCCATGTGACCAGGCAGCACATGGGTACTTCCAGCACATGTATAGCATGGAATGAGCTGCCTTCTGTCCAGCACGTGGTAGAAGAGGGTGTGGGGAGGGCTGTGAAGGAGAAGGGAGAAAGAGTGATGGCAGGTAAGACGCCCAAGCAAGAATGAAAAGTGCTTTGCTGTTCTGCAGCCTTAAACGTCCCCGTCAGCAGCGTGACACTGTCCCTTTGTGGTGTTTGAGCAGGTGTGAGGAGGACGGCTGCAACGGGCTCCTGCGCCCCCACGTCGTGTGGTTTGGTGAAGCCCTGGATCCCGGCGTGCTCACGGCGGTGGAGAAGGAGCTGGATATTTGTGACCTCTGCTTGGTCGTGAGTGGCGCTTTCCTTACCTGTCCTCTGAACCGGCAGGGAGGCCATGCTAAGGAGGTGGCATCTCATGGGTAAAGCAGATGCATCTGTGCTTCCCTGAGAGGACTAGAAGCCCCAGAGGGATTCTGGTGTCCGATGTAAAACATTAAAAGACCTCACAGTTTGAAAATGTACACAGACTACTTAGAAGTTAACAGGTGCACCGGGGTTAGAGATTAGACAATGTTGTTTAGCTGTTGAATTTCACTCCCTCTACTCTGCTCTGGCAAGACCCCACATGGACTCCTGTGTACAGTTCTGGTGCCCTCAGCATAAGGACATGGACCTGTTGGAGCAAGTCCAGAGGAGGGTCAGGAAGTTAAGGGGACTGGAGCACCTACCCTGTGAAGAGAGGCTGAGAGAGTTGGGGCTGTTCAGCCTGGAGATGGGAAGGCTCTTGGGAGACCTTAGAGCAGCCTTCCGGTACCTGAAGGGGCCTGGAGGGAAGCTGAAGAGGGACTCTTCATCAGGAACAAGGGGTGATGGCTTTAAACTGAAAGGAGGTGGATTTAGATTAGATATACAGAAGAAATTCTTTACTGTGAGGGAATGAGGCACTGGAACAGGTTGCCCAGAGAAGCTGTGGATGTCCCATCCCTGGAAGTGTTTAAGGCCAGGTTGGATGGGGCTTTGAGCAACCTGGTCTAGTGGAAGGTGTTCCTGCTTGTGGCAGAGGGGTTGGAACACAATTATCTTTAAGGTCTCTTCCAACACAAACCATTCTATGGTTCCAATTTCTCAAACAGTTCAAATTTCTCAAAATTCTCAAAAATTACAATTATTTTGATGCTCAGTTAAAAAAGAAAGTTATAATCTGCTGCCTTTTTGCAAGGTGGTTTACATGCCATGTAGGTTTCAGATCCCTAACCAAAACACTTGCTTAGACTATTGTCTTCCATTTACAGAATGATCTCAAGTAACAGAAGGAACGTTTTGTTGGGTTATTTTTCCTGAAGACAAAGTGTGCCATTTTGTTTCTGGGATTTATTTTCATCTACAGTTACAAACTGGTTTCTGTGGGCTGCATCAGAGAAACAATTCCTGATTGTTATGCTAAGTTAAATAGCTACATGTGCTAATCAGAAATACCGATTCGGTTTTATTTCTGTAGGGATCTCCCAGGCTTCAGTGCCCATGCAGTGTTGTGAGAAGGGCCCTCACCTCGGGGCTGGGTTGGTTTGGTCTGTTTAAGCGCTGTCCTGCTATGCTTGTGGCTTTTGTCCCGTTGCCCGCAGGTCGGGACCTCGTCCGTGGTGTATCCTGCGGCCATGTTCGCCCCGCAGGTCTCCGCCAGAGGAGTCCCAGTCGCGGAGTTCAACATGGAACCCACTCCTGCCACGAACAGGTTCAGGTAACGCTGCTCAGGCAACCAGCCTTCAGTCTCCTCCATCCTGCCTTTTGCGTCCAACTGCTGAAACGCTGGGTTTAGACAAACACGGTCTAGTTTTCTGCCCAGCGCTTACAAAATACTACGTTTCTGTAAATAAGTAAGAAATGAGGATTCTTCTTTCACGCTGGAATTAAGTTTCACTGAAGACACAAACCGTATTGTTTTAAGGGTGAGGCTGAAGTCTGTCCCTACGCCCCACAAGGCCTAAACCCCTCTCTCCTCCTCCCCTCCCTCCCTCCCGTCCCCCTGCCAGGCTCGCCAGGTAACACAGCAGCGAGCAGCGGCTGCCCGCGCCCTGAACCTGCCGCTTCCTTCCAGGTTCCACTTCCCGGGCCCCTGCGGGACGACGCTGCCGCCGGCGCTGGCGCGACACGAGACGGAGATCATCTCCTGAGCCCCGGGATCGCCTCCGGAGCGCCGGGAGCGGCCCGGCCCTGCGGGGCCCAGCGCGGGGCGGGCGGGCCGGAGGCGGCGGCGGGACTCGTCCCCACGGCAATAAAGGGGCGGCGGCGGGAGCCACCTCCGATGTCCTGTGTCTGTGCGCGCATCCGGGCGGGGCGGGACGCGCAGGCGGGGTGTCCCGGCGCTCGGCATTCCCCGGCGGAAGGCGGGAGCGGTTCCGGGGCGGGCGGCGCAGGGGCCGCAGCCATGGCGCGGCGGCAGAAGGCGAAGGCGGCGGCCGCGGGCAAGCGCAGGCCTCCCGCCACGCTCCCCAGCCCGGCCTCCTCCTCGGAGGACGAGGCGGACGAGGCCCCGGAGGAGGTGCCCTTCGACGTGGCGAGGGAGGCGGCCGAGACCGAGCGGAAGCTCGTGGGGGAGGCGGCCCGGAGGTGCGGACACGCCGCGGCCTCCTGCTCCCGAACCGTGGCTCTCACACCAGCGCTTCCCTCCTCTTACTCCCTCCGCTTAGCCCCACTCTTCTCCCCCTTCACGCCTTGTACCTCCCCTTCACACCCTCGCTTACCTCTGTAAACTCCCTCCACCCCTCTTACCCTCTTTTTATTCCCTTTTTAACCCCCGTTCACGCCTCTTGCCCCTTGTTATCCTCCCCTTATTCCCTCCCTTATCTCTGCTTATTTCTCCTTGTTGCCTCCTTTTCCCCCCCTTATCTCCGTTTTTACCTCACCACCCCTCTTACACCTCCCAGGCTTCTTCTCCCTCCTGATCCCGCCCTTAACCCTTTTTACCCCCCTTTCACCCTTCCTATCCCCTCTTCCTTACCCCCTCACCACCTCCTTTGTCCTTCCAAGCCCCTCCAAGCCCTCGTTCACCCCCTTTACCCCCTCCCGTAATCCCCCCTCTCGCCCCATGGGATGCTGACGGTGGCTCCCGCCTCCCCGCAGGCACCGGGAGCTGCTGAAGGAGAAGCGGCGGCGGCACCAGGAGCTGTTCGCGGAGCAGAAGGTACCGCGCTACCCTCGCCGGGCTCCGGGCGGGCGCTGTGTGTCTGTGCCCGCCTGACTCCCCTCTCCCCCGCAGAAGCGCCGGCTGCTGCCCGAGGCCGTGCTGCAGGAGCTGAAGGAGCTGCAGGATGTGTCCGCACGGTGAGGGGGCCAGGGGAGGCGGCGGTGGGTGTTGGGAGCCCGTCTCCACATCTCCCACCCGTGGGGCAGCCCCTTCCGGTCCTGGCTTGGGAGGCCGGGCTGGAGATGGGGGCTTTCGTGGCTTCGGGTGAAGGGAGGGAATGTGAGTTGAAGAGTAACCTGTTGCCTTCCCTTTGCTCCCTAGGCCCGCTGAGCAGGCTGTGGCAGATGACCCAGGTACGCTACAGCTTTGCTGACAAGGTGCACATCTGGTATTTCAGGAGTTCATTCCTGTGCCAGAGCTAAAAAGGGGAGCTCTGGTAAAGACACCTTCTGCAAGTCTTAAACGTGAACAGACTGGGCAGACTGTCTCTTGCCAAGGAAAAGAAATAGCTGAGGAAAAATCTAAAGTCAGGTTCAGTCTAATTCTTACGCCTTTTACAGAAGTCACTTGCTGTATGGGGATTTCAGTCAAATAGCCTGAAGTGTTTAAGGAAATCATGGGCAGGTGTTACAGCAGAAAAAGGATGGATTACCCAAGGTGTTTTAATATTTAGCCCTTGTTTAAGTTACAAAGGCTATTCCTGGGTAGAGTTGTTAAATTACCTCAATACTTTACACACCAAACTACAGTTTAATAGCATCTGTAAAATATTAAGTAACTTTTTTCAAACTCAGAATTACAAACTCAAGGGTCTAGAGTGTTTATGACTGCTGTTCTTGCTTCATCTGTATTTTGAAGTACTTCACAAAAAATCTTCTATTTAAACAGTTCTCTCATCCAAACCTCACATACTGCTGGATGGTGTAACTGCTGCTTTTTCTTGCTTTTATTTAAAAAAGATCTGTTGTATTGGCATAACAAAGAGATGAGCTGAGAATGAAGCAAGACTAAAGCCAGAGCTGGATTTCCCTTTATGGATTACCCATAGCTGCTGTGTTGCATTGAATTTTTGTCCTGTGATGAATCCCACTTTGTTGATGCCAAGAGGAAAGCTGGCTAGCAGGACTTTGGGTTGCTCGTCTAAGCATATTTCTTCCCCTTCCTCTTGTGGCTGTTCTTCCTAGTCAGTGCTTCTGAAAAATGCTGCTTGTTTTAAGTCCTGTTCCTGTTTCATTGACTGATTTTGATTTGTAATGTTTGGGAAATTTCGTTTGCAAGTTACTCCAGGTGAAGAAGTTGAAGGTGAGGCTGCACAGCTGGAACAAGGCCAAGCCGAAGTGCAGGAGAAGAAAGGCAAGAGGAGCAAGGGTGCCAGGTAGGACAAGGAGGAGGAGATTTTGCCTGGTGTGAGACTGGGCATCACAGCAGCTGTTCTGTCACTGCGTGGCTGTACCCTCTTCTGCACTTTGTGTTCCCCCTGTCCATCCTCTGATTGAAAGCGTATTTATGTGCCAAAAGCACTTTTAATATCTTCTGGTTTAGCATACTTACATATGCATGCGCATATTTATAATGTAAATTATTTTTATATATTCCGTATACGTAACTGCTGTGAGATAACTGGGCAGTCATAAGCACAGCAGTGCACATGGTGGTGTGTGCTGCTACAGGTGGGGTGGTTGGGCACTGAATTCCTGCATTTCAATCTATTTTTCTCTCTCCTCTTTATTTCTTTGGCACTGATGGCCCTAGAGAGGAATTCCCCTAGCTTCTGGTAGGATGAGCTTGAGACTCCCAAGAAAACTACTCAGGGCACACAAAGGCATATGACAACAGCTTGAGAGTATTGGTCCAGCTTTTTATTTTTTTAATACTGCCACAAAGCTCATCTGAGTATCAGAAACCATAACTGGCTGCTGCTGTGCTCAAGTAGCAAAGCTTGACAGCAGTGTGTCTGTTGTTCTGGATCCTGTAACCACGCTACAGGGACGTACATCTCTTTTTGACTAGGACAAAAGGGAACTACGTGGCTGTGTGCTTAAAAGACCACAGTGTAACAGGCCTCCACCAACAGCTCGCCAAAGACTTCCTAAATGCTCAGCTCTATGGACCACACACCAACCGGGTACAGGGTAAGCACTTCTGCTTGGGGTGGGGGTGTACCAAGTCTTGTCTGGTTTGAACTTGGTGATTATTAACACTTGTCTCCGTTTCAGCAAATGAATTTTTTTCCCTTGCAAACAAGAAAGACCCAGTCAAAAAAGCCGCAGTTCAGTTTGTGGACAAGTCTTGGGGTGAGTATAGCAAGTCAGAGTAGGTACTATTTTATGGACATGTGGTTAAAAGTACACTTGAATAAAACCAGTTTCCATGCTAGAGCATCGTGGCTTGTGATCTTCGAACTCCAAGCATGTGGATAGTAAGGGAAGGGCAGCAGGGCACAGCGGCCTCAGTGGGTGTCATAAGCACACCCCCGAGGACTGTGTATGAGACACAAATTGAAAAGAAATTACCTCCTTTTTGGTATGTTAAGAAACAGCTCTTATCCTAGAGCGAGGGTTGCTCAGTGAAATAAGTATTTTAGAAGCTGTTGTTTCAGCCTCCAGTCTCTGTGCTGTTGGAAGGCATTTCAGATGCATCTCAGACTTAAAAGCTGGGATACCAAGATCCCAGCACATCTATGTGAGCACAGGGAAATAGCACCCATTTCTCCTCATTTCCATAATGGATGGGGACAGTCTCACACCACAGAGTCTGTGAGGCTCATGAACACCGGAGGCAAAAGTTACCGATCCTTTGCAAGCAGGGCCTGCTTTCCATCTGTGCTCCATCGCTGAAAGCACCACTGTATCCCCCATCCTCCTGAAGGAGCCTGGGGCATGCTGGTGCTCCTGGCCAGTGGAATGCACCTGGGGCATATAAAATACCTTAGGAAGTTTATCTGTGTTTGAGGTGGTTGTTCTGTTCTGAAATGCTGCAGCAGCCAAGGGATTGCCGCTTCCCCAGCACATGGGCTAAGAAAAATGGTAGCTAACAGCTTTTTTTTTTTTAAGGGCAAGATAAAAGGGAAAAAGCAGAAAGATTTAAGAAACGTTGGCTGGCAACACAGATTAAAAATGGAGTCTGAAGACAGCTTTTTCAGAAGATGCTGCTAAGGACTTTTACTGACAGTCAATATCAAGACAACAAAGGTGTTTTTTCCCCCTTCGTCATCACTTTGCTTTCAGCTCCAGCCACCAAAAGGCACTGAGCTGTGCCTCATCTGACTTCCCTCGCCTCTCCCCCTTTCAGAAGTTCTTGGGGAAGCTACAAAGCAGCCAGGCCAGTGTTGTAGAACAGCTGCTGCTAGGACCAGGCTTGCTGAGCTGCCTCCACGAGGCAATGCCTTTGCAGAGAATAAAGATGAGCAGTGTTGTACCTACTGTTGTGGATGCTGCATTCCTTACAGCAGGCAGTTATTCCTGCTGCTTCAGTGACTTGCCTCTCTAGGGAAAGGCTGTACCCTAACAGCAAAATCATTACATCAGCTCCCACAGCAGGACACTTCTCTCCAGCCTGATGATTACTTTCCAGCAGTAAGGGATTTTCCCCATCTGCAGGGAGTCCTGAGTAAACTTCCTGCACCGTTAGCTAGACTCACTGTGTGGCAAGAACATGGCAAGCCTTTCACTTCCACCAGCCCAGCTCCTGCAGGGAAGTGGCAACCCCAGCGTGAGGGATGAGCCACTGCACTCGCAGGTCTCTGCAAGGACCGCTGTTCCAGGATGGAACTCTAGAACCAGAAAATGTAGCATACAAGTCCATGCTACCGTGGATGTAGACGTAAGTTTTTAATGGCTGGTTAATTATGGTATCACTACATTTTATTGCAATATAGTACTATTTAAGCACTTTTAAAAATGCAAGGTGTACAAAGATTAAATTAAGACTGTAAATTGACTAAATATTTGGTTTTTATATAAATAGGTCATAACCACACTGTGTTGACATGTAATACTGTTATAATACAACAGTTAAACTGGTGAGCCTACACAACAGAAGCTGTCTGTAGTTAAACAAGGAAACAAAGTTGAAAAGACCATGTTAAAACAAAAAACTACTAAGATCAACAGGTTGGGATTGTAAGTAGCAACAAACATATTCACTCAGCTCCTGAGTAATTCAAGTTTTACAGTACACATTAAAAAATATCATTTCTTCCCATCAACACTATATATCCAAACCATTTGCATTTTGCAAATTACACTGATTGAACTATGTAACAATGGGGTGGAGGTTGGCAAGTCATCCTGCTTGACGTTTACATCACCCACATGCTAATACATCCATGTTTTCTATTCTTCCGTCCCACCACAAGGTAGCAGGATTTTTGGTTTGTTTTGGACAATCGTTCAGAGGATTGGTACTTGTCAATTTGGATGTCTGACGTTACCAGTGATATTTTCAACTCTTAGTTGTCTAAGAGGTTTAAAGATGGAAATTTTCTCCTAACACTAAGTTAGAAATCATTTGCATCATGCTGTAAACTAGGAAGCAACATAAAGCGACAGACTTGTCCTTAGTACATAATTAAAATTCCAAATTCCAGTCAGCAGAGCTGGTCTACTTTCCGTGTTGAATATGCCACAACACCTTTCAGACCTTCAAAATGCATAGCTAGTGTAGGTAGTCTTCCACTGTGGCGAACGCACAGGACCCAATTCCTGACCGGGCCATCAATCCTAGACACTGTGACGCCTGTCCCATGGCTAGGGCAAGCGGGGGTTGCTTTGGCAGATTGTGAGTCTCTGAAAAAGAATCACAGTGGCAGTTAAAATACCTCAATCATTTCATAATTATATACTGAAAACGTGACATTTAAGCTACTTAAATCATTCATTTGCAAAGTTTGCTCTTAGAGCAAGGCACAAAGCAGGAGCAACAGAGTGACCACGCACAGCACCATTATTGAGCAGGCCCACTTTTGCTCTGAAGTACAACAGCAGAAAAGTACCTGTTATTTTACACACCCTCCAAAACTATCCCCCTCTTCCCAGAAGAGTGTACCCTACACTGCTGTCCTTCCTTGTGGTAGAGCAGCAGGGCCACCTGTGTGGGACGAGGGCGAGGCACCGCGAGCACGCTGGGCAGCCTGCAGGCCGTGCTTACCTAGTATTGCACTATTCAGCACAGAGCACACTGGTTCTCTCTGTATCGGGTCAAGCTGATTTCCAACAGGGCTGCTCCAGGGATCGGAATATGCAAGTAAACTGAATGCATCCTGTGGGAAGATGACTTTTATTACATCTACAGCTATAAGCTTCCAGTGAAAAGAAGGGCTATTTTGTTCAACTGTTTTGATTCAGAACCACAACGCTGACGATCAGTGTCCATCAATACAGAAAGATAAAAAGAAATTGTGACAGGACTTGTTATATTTGGTGTTTCCTCCCAAGAGTAAGGCAAAATGTAGCATTATTTTACTAAGTGAAGGGATAAGAGAAAACAGACTGAAAACTGCATGCAGTCTTTGGCAGGAGAATTCTTTTCCAGAGCAGTCTCAAATCAAGGCAAACTAATTAATGTGCAGAGTACTAACGACAGCACATTTTGGGCATCTTCACCAATCCCCTTGAGGTTCATTTATCATTAGAGACAAAAACAGATCTTCAATTTAAGAGGCCAAGTTACATGGTCAGAAATGAGAGAAAGGAAAGTGCTAAATTAATTTCTGTGTTTAATTGTGTAACAGCACAAAATTATCTTCCCTGTGCATGTGCTAAATTGACAAGAAAGAAGACAGTTCTACACCACAGCTGACCAGAACACCTGCTCTGAGACACACAAAAAATGGCAGCAGTTGAAGCAGAACAGTATTCCAGTGCAACATACTGTGGGAAGTTCCTGCTGGGCAGCACAGTTATTCACCTTTACAAGAAGATTAAACATACCTTGAGCATTTTCTTATTCACTGTGTTTTTGCCACATTCTCTTCTTAGTTGCTCGCTCATTGCTTGCAATTCTCTTCCAAAATGGATCATCCTTTCAATGGCTGCTTGGCTGCCACCACATAGCTGGCGTCTTAACTGACTTGAATCTACTTCTAAAGAAACGATATCGTCATCATCACCACTGACAGAGGCGAGGGGAACAACCTATGAATCTAGAGACCCTGCACTGATTTCACTCCAGCAGAGCTGCCTGCCCAGAGAGAGAGCAGGCTGGCCAGAGACCCTGGCCCCACGCACTGCTGGACTGCTCCTTTCTGAACATTGAAGAGACCTGGTTAACTAACTGCAAAGGCTGTCAGCACATTCTGTTTATCTTGCAAGGGGTAATTTTAAACTAACTAGATGATAAACCAGATTTTATCCTAAAATTTTAAGGGAGTTTACAAAACAAAAATAGAAGTCCACACAGTTCTAACTTTTTAAATTCTTCAGCACTGCATTTCTAAAGCCAAATCCGGAACTGCTAATAGAGGGTAAAAAATGTGGAACTTCCTCAACAGCCATGATGGATTCTGCCATAAGACAATAATTTACACTGTTCACACTTCTCGTAGAACATGTTATCTTTATCATGTGGATATTTCGGGCTTCTTTTGTAATCAAGCAGGACACTACAACTGATTTCTTTACTGTTTCCTTTAACATTCCCGAATACTAGTGATTTTAAAAGATATTGATGCAGCTTATGAATAGTAAACCAACACTTGGCTTCTTTGAAAATTCTGCCTTTTTAAAATTTACACCTAAAGCACCACATTAAGAAAAAAGGCATTTATCCATTCCTTGTCTTTCTTCATCAATGGAATCAAGTTCCAGATGAGCATTTTGATAGACTCTTCAATTAGAAATCCACTCTTCTGACTTTAAAACTGCTATTTAGTGATGTATTTTGACCACTATTTCAAAGAAGGATTTTTAACTGGCCACGTTTTTTTTCCCCTTAGAGGTAAAAGTATATCACATCTGGAAAATACCTGCCTACTTAACCTTACATACACAGCACTAAGGAGAATATGTAAGTGTTTCAAAAAGTGAAAAACCACCAGACTCAAACTGGGGGGGGGGGTAAACACTGTAGGTGAAGCACCCACAAGTCTTCAAGTAGTGGTGTTTGTCCCTAGCTCAGCCTCATCTAGGACATCGCTTTCCAAAGGCAGGAGACAACTACTTTACAAAAACCACAACTCTGTGCCCTGTGCAGCTGCTGCATGTCTGTCACAGCAAGTCTCTGCGGAAAAAGCTGCAAGAGAGCGAGGACTTGTTGTGGGTTTTCTGTCACAGAAATACGGTCTTGTTATTATCCAATTTCAGAGCATAATGCAGGGAAAATGGTCTGGCAGCTTGCATTCCTCCTTGCAGGGCTGTAACAGAACGACATTTGCTGTTCGACAGTTACCTGTGTTTCCCAGCAAAGCTGCAGGATCAGCAGCAGCAGCACATGCCCCGGAACTGGGAAGCGCTCACAGACCTCTGCACGCGCTGCTGCATTCTGAAGGTCTCCAGTTTCACATTTCATTTAAACTACACATTAACTGACATCTGCTTAAATCAATTGTTTGAGTACCAATTCTGCAGCTGCACAAAGGGCAAGCAGAGGGGAATTAAATACTCTCTTGTTACCAACATCAACAGGCATGACAGAGTAGAAATCAAATTAAGTAAAACAAAGTTAATTTTTAGCCCACAACTATATAAATCAGTATTTTTTTGGTGGAAAACATGGGGGAAAAAAAAATCAATTTTTCATTTTTTACATTTCCTAAATATCGCTCTTGAGCATTAAATATTAGCACTTTGCATTCTTCAGTATAAAAGATTTAGAATTTCTATGCTTACTGTGGAGGACAAAGATGCCATGAGAACCATGAATGGGAAGAGGGAGAAGCAATCTGCCAACTCAAACACAGGGTGCTACACAACTGCGTGCTTCTTCTCAAAGGTACTTCCTTAGAAATTAATGCTAGTTTCAGTAGCCATGAGTTACCCATTTCCCCTGTTCTCACACTGATATTGGACCACAGTGGTTTTAAAATTTACATCTAGTAATATCAAAACAAACAAAAAAATTAAGATTTGAGCTAATAACCCTAATTTTCAAGTTGGGAAGCATTGCAAGTAAAAACATAACCTTGTTGCCATCACTTAATAAAAATGTAAGAAATATCACTGCAGACCCATTTCTGTGTCACATTCTTCCATTTCGTGATCATGTTTAGAACTACCATTTAGGAAGCCATTGGATGAAGTCTCAGCAACCCCATTGGAGTAGTGATCTGTTTCCATGTCTACATCATTGCTGAAAAGAGAGTAGTAAATACAAGTTTTACTCATGCTTAAGTACTTAGGTTATCTTTACAACTTCATCACAGTACTTCCTCATCTTAGCTACTGAAAAGCTGCTGTTAAATATTACCAAGCTAGACCGCAGTTTCTTCAATAGCAACTGGTGATACCAGAGCACCACAGAAGTTTTTAAGGCTGTCTCAACATCAGTATTCAGTAAGATAAAATTTTCAGATGCTGAAAAACTAAACATGTCCCCCATTATTCAGGAGTAAGGAATATAACCCTTTCAAAATACACACCAAAAGGTTCTTACTGTGTTTATGTAACTGTATGTACACAGAGCTGAAGAAAATACATTGAGAAAAATATACCTGTCCCACTTTTTAATATAGTTAATATTTATACATAAAAGATATAGTTAAGTCAATATACATCCTACTTTGAAAACACCATATTCAGGTAACTAATTCTTTCAAAAAATGCCTTCTCCTCTTATTTCCTCTGTGGAACGACAGAGGAGAAACCAAAAAAGAAAACCCCAAAGCGAATGCTGAGTAAACCAGAACACTGAAGAGACACTCAGTGGCAAATGCAGAGCATTCAACTCCTCACCATCCTTTGCTCGCAGCAGCTCACAGAAGTGCTTTTAGAAAATGCCAGCATGGCTTTGGGGACTGAGCTTTGCTGACAGTTGCATCCTAGTCTGTTCTATTCCGTCATGGAGAACAGCAACCTAAAACCTCTGTCAAGACCAAATAGATTCAATTTGGAAGTTTAATATCTTGCTTCTAAGCAGCCAAAAACAGTTTCCTTTGAGGAAGGAAACCAAAAGGCCTCTCTGACTGGGCAAGAGCACAGCCAAGGCACTGTCTTCCTCTGTGAAAAATCTCCAAGTTGCCTGGACACTGCCAGGCCTTTTGGCAGAGGCAACTGCTGATGCAAACAGAAATTGTGGAAAGGTAAAAAGTAAATTGTTACTCTTACCTTTTTACCCCAATTGTCACTATCCAACTAAAATACTTTTGGTCATCACCATCACATCATCACATCCAGTGTGGTTGTTTTGGGAATCCATTTTGGACAATACAGTTGAGTGCAGTTGCATTTCATATCAAATTAGGTTCTGCTGCATCCATGCAACCCAGACCCTAATATTTACTGGTTATGAATAACCATATTAACCCTGGTCAATAGATTTATTTTCATTTACTGATTTGAATGTGTTTGCACTCGTGACAGTGACTGAAGTAGGCAAAGAATCCTGGTGTATACAGTGAAAGGGAACCCACACTTCACATGCATCTCAATTGTGTTTACTTTGCAGATACTGCCACAAATGGAGAGTATCTGGAAAACTTTTCATTACCTGTGTGCAACACACTTAAGTCAGTGTCAGTGGCTTCAATTAAAATCCCGAGTGCCAAAGAGTTAATTAACCTTCACTATGCAACTTCAAAACTGACCATAGCTATAAGCAAGGTAACGTATTTTTGTCCATTGCATTTCTTTAACCCAACAGGAGAAGAAGGCCTGTTGAGCTTGAACTGTCAAAACAACCAGAGTTACCACAAGCTCTTGGCCCCTTACGCTATGTTTCAACTGTCCTTGGGGGAAAAAAGAATCAATAACATCAAATCCTACTGAAAACTCTTCCCTGCCAAGCAAACACGTGGACAACACAAGCCTTAATGCAATTTAGAAGCATCTAACGTTTATTTACCTGGAATAGCTGTTAACCTGCTGTGATCTCGATACATTTATGTTGTTGAGCTCTGGTACATTCAAGCTGGTGGTCGTGTGTTTACTGTGACAGTAAGACTGATGCGCTTTATTTGATATTACTCCATTACTGCAACTACTTTCAAACCCTGCAAGAAAGGTTTAACAATTGTAGTCACAAAGTGGTATTTACAGGTAAGTTTGTAGAAAAAAATGAAGCAAGTGTAGTGTTTACTGACCAGGAACAAGTATGCTAAATTTGTCACACAAACTCAAGTACTTCACCTCCACGTTTCAGGTATTTGAACCTTTAAGGCTTCTAGAGTGCAGAAGTTAAGCATTATTTAACAAGTATGAACATAGACACAAGAAGGTTCTTCCACTTGTACTAGTATACTGGTAAAACAGAAAACTGCACTAAAGTAGAAGAGTTTTTTTAGAAAATCTTTTCTAGGCCACTGTAATCATTATGAATGGAAGCAAACGTTACTAATTCCTGATCACATAATTGTTTTGATAAATGTGCAGTAGAATTCAGTGCTGAATACTTTGCATGTTGCTGTACTTATATACAACCTCCCTCCTTCACCATGCAATTATTTTAATTGTTAATATTGTGCTTTGCTAAATAAAATTACACCATACTGTGAAATTATGATGCCCAGCTAAAATCTCTTCTGACCCTTCTAAAATTTAACAGGAAAACTACTATTTGAAGCAAACATGTAATTGCCAGTTCCATCAAACCAAGAGCTCCCTAGTATGTTCTAAAATAGAAACAGGTCACAGGAAGGGCTTTTTATAAAGAAAACAGCTGCTGCCGTCTACAAAATCAAAAAAAGTTCTAATAATATGTTCATCAGCTTGCCTCTATTTTTGAAATTAGAAAAGTTACAGGTACTTTCTACAATACATCCCAATAACCACCTCAAGAACAACCAGAAAATTTGACTGGATCTCCACTGACACACGTGATGGCACTGTCTTGACACAGAGGAAAGAAAAGCAAAGCTGCTGTCCTTCCAAGGGCAGCAGTTACTCTGATGGCCAGGCTACACTGGCTTTCCACTCCCTCCCAGAGAGAAAAATAATTAATGAAGTATCCCCAATCAGCTCCAGTCTGGATTTGGAAATTAAACAGAAGTGAAAGCTCATGGTCTCTGCTACCTTAAGAGTCTTAGTCTTCAAGGATGCCACATTCAGGTCCCATTTTAACACGCTCAGCTTCCTCTCACAGCAGGGGTGCTTTGGAAGGCATGGGGATCTCCCCATAAGCTTGGGGCAGCTCTGAACATTTGTGGCTTCCCACTGAAGAGTTCCCATTATTTAAATGCTCTAAGAAATGTTTCAACTATGCAGACTGAAATGTGGCTGCCAGCAGGATGCCTTTTATTCAACCATACCACCCAGCTTCTGGTGTTTCCTGCTCAACCACAGCTATTCTGACTTCTCCATCAACATCACAGGAAATGGATCATATACACCACTTACTGGATTTAAACCACCTTGCCCAAGCTATAAATTATCATCAAAAGGACAACAGAAATTTATATCAGAACCTTCCACCTCCCAGAGGGAAGCACTTCTTAGAAACTGGTGGCAACCTACTTTGCAAGATGTAAAGCCAAGAGCACATGCAAAAATTATACAATGAAACTTTTGGTTTTCCCAGTGACTAGAAATCATGTATTTTAATCATTAAAATTTACTGTTACACAAGCATTCAGCATAAAATCTTAAGTTTAAAAAAAAAAAAAAAATCCACACGGTGTGGTATGTCCAAATCGATGTGGTCTATCCTCCATGTGAACTTACCAGTGAAGTGTGTGCTGCTCCCTTTGCCTGTTGCCAAATTGTGAATATTCATTCCATGGCTGGGACTCATGCTAGGACTACTGAATGACCGTGGGCTAACAGGGTAACTATCTTGAGATTTTGGACTGTGGCCTCCCAAACACCGCACTTCACTGTCTGTACCATTCACCATCTCTATGAACTGGCGCACCCTAAACAAAAGGCAAAAAGTTAAGCTAATAAAACCATTTACATATTTCCAATTACCAACGATAGCAATGATTTCATTTTAGTGTTAAATATAGAACAAGTCTGACTCAACAAAATGCTGTACGTCAGTAACCCAATCATCAATAAGCTCTGGAGCATTCCACCAAAAATACACAATTACAAATTTGTGAGGGAGGAGAACAGGAATATTATCACTGGAGGACAGCCTTTGTCACTAAGTCCTCAACGTTTAGAGATTTAAACTATATTTTCTTGTTCTAACTGTTTTCTTTTATTGGCAGGGGCAAGGTTATTTCTTGAGAAAGATATGTCGTTATGTTGTCATGTCTGTCATTTCTCTCAAAGTAAATGAGAACAGAGTTTGACTGTCTGGAACATTAAGCATTAAAGGGTAACTCTTAACATTAAACATCTGCACTAGAAAACAGTTTGAAAAGCAAACTCCCATACAAACCTTCCCTTTAGAGGCTGTTGCTCTTTGTCAATTTCATTTTAGATAAGGAGGTTTTACTATGGACTTTAAGGAAGCTCAGAACTCCTACTTTATGCTTTAGGCTTCAGCAGCCTCAATAGAACAGGCAAAATTTAGAAAGATTGAGAAAAAGATGACATACAATTGATGCTATTGAGTGAAGTCTTTCATCAAAATGTTTGCATTTTGTGAATTCTGTGATAAGTCTGGAGTACTATCACGTGAATTCTGTTCAGCACTTGAGCATGACAGACTTCAAACACATTCCCAGTTACTTAACTGAACATAAAATTAAAGTGCTTTGTTCTTAGAGGAGATAACACATTTTTTCCACATTCAAACACTGCAATGTGATACAAAATTCTGGAGAACAGCGCAGCTGGCAAGTAAACATGCCAGAATGAAGGTGACTATTGTGTGCCTGGGAAGCCAAGAAAACTCCCTGGGATTATGGAATTTCCACAGTTTTAGCCAGAGGCTTCTAGTAAAGTGGCATGGAATGAAACAACTCATTTAAACTGGTCTTTAAAGTCAGTCACCCCTTTGGAGGAACAGACTAACTTATGCCAACAGGATTCTTAACATTCTTGAATGTGCTACTATATCAGTTTCCATTTTAAGTTTTACTTGACACCCAAATGGACTAGAATTCATTAAAAAAAACTAGAGAACTTAGTTCTAGAGAACAAGTCTACAGGGAGATGCGAATTATGCTGCAAACCAGGACCTTGATGACAAAACCTAGTTAAACATGTAGCAAATAAGAAGAGCATAAAAAAGTGAAATATACACATTTTCTATAAAGCGCTGCTTAACTTTGTATAAATTTCTTTGAAAGCTTTAAATGAGTAACTGTCTTGTCTCAGAAGGTACTGTGCCATCTATAAACACACATCTGTATAATTTGAAGACTCACTTTAATGCAAATAAGAGATTAGGATTTCTTTCTAGTAAACTTGGATACAACTGTTGTGTTGTTTCAATGGCTTCTCCCATTCTTCCTGCTAAAACCAATTTCTGAATTCCTGTTCACCAAAAAACAAATAAGAGATTAGGATTTTTTTCTAGTAAACTTGGATACAGCTGTTATGTTGTTTCAATGGGTTCTCCATTCATCCTGCCAAAACCAACTTCTGAATTTCTGTTCAGCAAAACCAACATCAGTTAAATGGACAGCTTATGGATTAATACACGTACATTAACGATTAACAGACACTGCAACCATCAATCAACAAGATTTTTTTCCTCTTAGAAAAAATTAGTGTAAAGAAAGATCATGCTTCCTTAAAATGTTCAACAGGAAAATTTAAGAACTGCACTCCACCTACATGTATCTAAATGAGAACTCAGTATTTTTATTTATTGCCAGCATCCAACTGCTTTGTAGTCAGACTGTGCACTTCAAGCTAGAATAAGATTGTAGACACTCTTCTGTGATTTCTCATTTTCACAACTTTATAAATAAGCACATACCAAACTACTGTCACTCAAGAACATCCAAATTGCATCCCACTCCTACAGGTTCAATTTTGACTAAGAAAAACAAAAATTTAGTCTCTTTCACCTACAACACATACTTCCCATCAAATTACAGTTGAGTAAAACCTTTCACAACAGTCCCTGCTTTAGCTGATGATCCTGTGGCTGTAACTCGGCTCAAGTTGCAAACAGCCTCCCAGCTCTCTCCACCACATCAACAGAGAAACTGATCCAAATGAAAAATAGCCCAACGAATGTGTTGTTTTACAACCAGAGCAGTTTCTCCATGTGATATGTCACACGGTAACACAAATGTTTATGGTCACAGAGCAGGTATTTAAATGGAAGCGGAAGGCACTGTTCAATCAGGCTGCCAAACAGCACTGGCATGGCAAGTTAGAACTGAACTGCTCTTAGTTCTCCTTGTCCTCTTCCCCCTCACATCTGTAAGCAGGAAAACTCAAGTTTCATTTAACTTATAAAACATTCTCTAAACTCAATCCCTTTTCACAGTTCAGATAAAAATATAAATGTCAAGACTAAGTTTTATATTCCTGTTTGTGACTAACCATTAGCTCTCACAAACACTCACTTAGAGACATTACACACACTTGTTTCAGACATATCATAACTTTCCATTCAAGAGAAAAGACAACAGGTAATTTACGACATTCTGCTACATCAAACAAGTTACAAAGTATTACTGCACAGATTTTTCATACCCAGCTACTCATACATGTGTAACATTAGATGACAGCAAAGAACTGTGCTATGAAGTAGTGCTGCAAGCAAATTCTACAATGCTGCTTAAGAGAAAGCTTTATGTAATATTTGTTTAAGGGAGGAAAAAAGGGATGCAACGTGCTTTCCAGCCTTACTTTGTCTGTTCTTAATGGAAGCTAATTCTTCTAGCACAGTCTGGTCTGTGGATCTGGCGAATGCCTCGGCTGTTGCACAGTATCCATGGTGAACTAAGTAAGATGATACCATTCTAAAAATAAACAAAAACAAAACTCAGAAATACTCATTAGATACAGGTAAGAAATCAAGAACTCCTGAATGTAAAAACCCTTTGCTAAAAAAAGGTGACTGAATTGAAAAATTCCACTTGAAATGCAGAAATTTCTGTACAAGTCAGACAAAAGTAATTCAGTTAGGAGCCAGTATATTCTTTAAAACACTGTACAGAAAAATAATTTTTTAAAATAATAAATGTGTAACTTCATTATGATGAATTTTAGTAACAATTATTCATCACGCAAAGGCAGGGTCAGTTCAAATATTAATTGCTAATTAAGTTGGGGGTTTTCTCATTACACACACTGAAGGGAAATTGCTGCACAGTAAGTTTTTGTTTTCACTGAAAATATAAAAAATGCCAAGTCACAACCACCATTTTTCCAAGAAAAACTAATGAGACACAACTTAACCTGGCATGCCAAAGGCTGAGAATGCAAAGGGAAATTTCCAGAGCCCAGAGTATTAAAACTGCCCGTTACAACCACAGCAACGTTCCTACAAACTCCCCAATCCACATTAGATAGGTCAAATCAGAACACAAGTCTGACACTAATCGTTATGAAGTCTAAATTATTAATGACACAGACAAGTCTGCCACAAAATCTGTGCATGCTCCCTTTTACACTGTTATCAAACCTGGTAACAAAATTACTTGTACTATTTTTTAATAGCATCTATCACTTTTTCCACAAGACAATAGATAGAATGTTTTAAAGATCTCTGAAATCATGCAACTAACAACTTTTTAAAAAAATTAATAATATTACAAGTCTTACTTCTGAATCATTGTTTGCCACTCTCCTTCCCGATCTCCTATTGGAAATCTGTCAATCTGTGCTTGAATTTTGGTTCTCCACTCTCGCATGTAGTCTTCAATATCAAATACAAATGGGTGTTGTCCAAAATTAGCATCCACAACCTCTCCTGGTGTCTGAAGCCCTACTGTAGGGTACAAGTTTGGCTGCAAGAAATAATTTAATTAGTTTTTGACTCTTATTCTAAAATCTCCACTGTTGTGGGTTTTTTGGGTTTTTTTCATGTCTAGTAATACCCCCACTGCTTCTAGTAGTGTGCTCCAGCAGTAAAAGCAGCTTCTGCCAATACAGCAATATAATGACTGACTAATTTTATTCCCAGTGGTCAAGATTTTTTTCTAGTTTGGAAGAAGAAAATCTTACTGACATTCTAGTCAGAAAATACACTTTTAAAACTGTGCTAAATGTTACAACTTTTGGGTTCAATTTCACAAAAGTGAAAGTAACAATTTTTGATGATTCTTAAAGACCTGTTTTTTTCTTTTTTCTAAAAAGAGAACAGAAATTAAACTTACAAAGTGGGCCATTTTCCTTTTGGGGTGAAATACTAAAACATCACTGAATTTTAGTGGTAAGAACTGACAAGATAGAAAACTCAATAGGCTCAAAATCCAACTGCAGTGCCTAACAAGAACTGTAACAGTGCACTGAAGTTTTAGTGAATTCCTGGACTTGTATCTAGGAATATACATTACAGCATTTCCTGTTATCTCAGTTTTATTTTCTGCTTAGAGATTAGGTCTCCATTCAAGTTTAAAATATACCAAATATGAGAAAGGTAAAATCTGCCTGTTGGGATAAAAGTAATTTTCTTCAATGCAATGAGCATCTCAGCAATGGCAAGGCAAGCAATTGCGTGAATGGGGTTTTGTTGCTGGGGTCTTTTGGGGGTGGAGGGTAGTGTAAAAATTTTTTTTAAAGTTTATTTAATAAATATACCTAAATCATACTTACACTGCAGACAATGGTGGTATGGTATAAGGGGATGCTGATCTACAGGACTATATGCTAAATAAATTAAAGCTATCAATAAGAAGTTACCAACACGCAGGTCAGTAGGAATTCTGAAGGCCAGCGAACCCAGTGAAATGAAAAATACTCTGGTTGCTCAAACCAAGCCCAAGCCAATCTGGCCTCTACTTTCACATATATACCATTTGCTTTTTAAAATAAACCTGCTCATACTGCCACCTAGTCTAAAATAATCAACAAAACACAAGTTTCAAATATTTTAACAAGATGAAAACCATTGGTTCTAACAAGGGTTTCAGCTTCATACTTCAGATTTTAGTGACAGTTTTCCTGAGCTGGCACCATGTGCTAGCAAGGAGCCCTGCTACCATCCTGAAGATCCAGGACAGTGGCAGTGGTTTCCTAAACAAAACACTCAACCCTGTGGTAGGACTAAGAGTTTCCTTGGGTTACTGACTTCATTTTTCCTTAATATCTGTCCTTGCCTCTTAAGGCCACAGAAGGGGAGTAGCTGGCCAGATGGACATGCATCACACACTGCACCTTAAACAGATTAAATCAGAAATGAAGTGGGTGAGAAGAAAATCAAAGTAAAGTGCAGTATCATGCCTGTATCAGTAGTACAGGGAACAGATGCCAGTTTTAAGGAAAGCACAATTTAATCGACTCAAAAGCTACAAGACTTCAGATACGTGCAGCTTTAAAAAAAAAGTAATTTGATACATTTGATTTTATGAAGCAAAGACTGTGAAAACCAGGCATCAAGAATGAGTTACAGTGACCATATCTCAAGCAGCCATCCACCACGTTCCTGTTTAATACAGCTCTGACTTTGTATGCAAGGCTTGACTGTGCCGAAGTATGGAATAACTATTTGCATGTATTATTGTCTGCTAAAACTTTCACTAGAACTGCCTGTAAAAAACCTAAAAAGGAAAACTTCTTGTAAGGATCGGTGTAAAACCGTAACTTTCTCCTTCAATTAACAAATCACCACTCAAATGATGAGAAATATCTGATATTAAATTGGCTACAAAGATTATCATTGTGATTCCAACAAGCATAAGGTAAATGCTAGTTTGATATGAAACGTCTGTTTATGGCACAAAGGAAAATGGTTTCAAAATGCACTTATCTTACCGGTAAATCTGTGAAAGCGATGCCTGTAATAAAGAGAAAATTAGGATTAATTTCCATGCGTCTGGATTCTAGCCTCATTTTCTTAAATGCATTATTACATGTTCAGAAAAATCACCCAAACAATCTCAGAAATAAGTTAAGTATGGTGAAATCCACGATGCTTAGGCACAATTCATGTTTTTAAATAATAAATGGCAGTATTTGGCAAAAATTGTCATTCAAAAATACGTAAGTTGCCCATAATTTTTTCAAAATAGGTCATAAGATTTAGCAAACCATACAGATATGCAGATTAGAAAGTATGAAAGTTCTAGCTACATATTAAATTTAAGAAGAAAGGTAAGGATATCTGAAAATACTTTTTCACTTGCATGTCACCATGCTGCAACATGAAGATTTGATGGTGTCTTTTCTTGTTTGCTATTACTTTTCTTCATAAATACTCACTCAATCTTTACACAAGCAGCACATGTCTATAATACTCCAAACCAGCCTGCAAATGTTTCACTCTAATCCATGCCAGCATGCTTTGGTTTTCAAACAGAACAGCTTAATATCTTGTTACATAATTACAAGCATCCATCTACTCCTAAAACCAAGGGAGTGATTTTCTGTCTCAGGATTAGAGAAAAATATGACCTCTATACACTTCAGGAACTTTGGGCAATTTCGGGGGGTGGGAAGCTTTCAGTTAAAAAAAACCCATCAGTAATCGCCATCTGACAGCCAAATAATAACAGTATTTCAGAATTTCCTTTATTGTTGCATGGACTTTTTGTTTAATGCAGAATTATTCAAATCCACTTATCCCGTCAAACTTCAATTTATTTTGTATCACCATCTTTTCAAATTTAAGACGAAAACAAAGCTTTTAACCTTTTGTCCTAAATTCCATCCCTTTTTCCAATCTCTGTTCATCACCAGGATTTCAAACCTCAAGAGCATCTGAATTCCTTACCCACATCTTTTGAGACAGAAGGATGACATACTGAGTGAATCTGTTTTCTTTGTTTCCTCCAATCATACCTCAAAGCTATCATTTTATTTATTCCCTGCTCTTACCCTAACTTTTTCTAAGCTATACTACTTTTTATATTTGGCACTTTTGACATTCAACTTGCTCTTTTCCAAAATGGAGGCTGTAGGCACGACAAATAAATGATGACTAAGTGATATGTAGGTACTGGCGGGTTGAGGAGGGGGGGATTGTGTCTGGCTTTTTTTGAACCCAGGATTTTACACTTGCACGAGAATTGCTTAGCCTCTTTTGCAGCATCAAGTCTCAGGCTGAGCCAGAGACTTCCTATATTCTAGACCATATATGTGGGCCCAGAGAAGAAACATAAATGTCCTCCAAGTCACGAACCTACAGGAATTCTCGACAACTAGCAGCTGCAACAACTCAGTGACAAAGACAAAATTTCTGATTTATTTTACCACTCAACACAGAATCAATTTTCTTCTGTCAGAAACTCAAGCTAGCAAAGCCCATGACAGCAGAACAGCTGTCAGGTTGCCTTCTGAAATCCATAAAGTGTTTGTCAGACTCGGTCTATGACAGATGACATTTTATTAGCCTCTCCTCACCTATACCATTCTGGTCTCCTCTAAAAACAGATTTTAATAATTTGCACTGTTGTTTCACAGTTGGCCTAATCCAGTCTGCTTTACGTTTTCCACGGAAAAGGAGGGTTCTCCTCTTGCCTCCCTAGCTCACTCATGCCTTCATGTGACCATGAGGGCAGTCAGCACACTTCTGTCTCTTTAGTTGATCAAATGATCCAACTTACCTGCAGGCACATTGTGAATGTTTGAAAAAGGGAATAAGGTAAGAAGTTAAAGATGAGGGCAAACACAAGCCCGTTACCTTCCACCTGGACCTATCCTACAACAGGATGCCAAAAGAAACAACTACACAGTGCATGGTTCAAGTGTCCCATTGCCCTGGGTCTCAAGGTATTGAGTCCAGGTATACAGACTCATTTAATTTAGAAGGAACATTAAATCATGATAGAATAGAATCACAGAAGTGATTACTTGGAATTGACCTCAGGAGACTCCTAAGCCCTGCTGTGAATAGAGGCAGGAAAGCTCCCAAGTCAGATGTGTTTGCTCAGGGCCTGAGCAAACAAACTGTCAGTCTTTCTCAGGGAGACTAGGAAAAGAATTTAAACCACATCCTTCCCCCTTTTTCCAAACCTACTTTGTGTTTGCCAGTGTAAGAAAATAGAACAGCAACTTCAAGAACACCTATCTCAATAATCTCTTATTTCATTTCATGCTACCCTCTCCTTTCCTTATCACGTTTCTACCCATCACAAAAACCTTTTTCTTCTTTGAGCTTTATCCCTTTTAAGTTTCTGCTCCCCTTAGCACAATTCCAAGATCTCTTCCCAAGCCCCCATTCCTTCCTTAATGCAGGAAGTAATTTTTTTCTTCTTTCTTTACACTCTGTATCTTTGCTCATTAAATTACATTAAGCAACTGAAATAGATATTCCATAAAAATTTTTAACTCCACCAACTGCTGACATCTTCAAACTCAAAAATTGTCTTGCAGTGTTGCATAATACTACAATTCACCGTACAAGTTTAATGGACTTAAATTTAGCTCAACTTGTATAATTTATGGCTTTAGCCCAACTATGAATGACTCCAGACTGGGAATCCAAAAGACGCTGTTCTCCAACATATGTTCAAAATAACATGCATCCAATGTAAGGTTTTAGTGAAGGCTGGGTGTTCCCCCTACAGCAGCAATGAATTTTAACTATATCCATTCTCCTTATCTTCAGCTCTCGTATTATCTATTACTTTATGACCATCTAGCATTATTTGTGGATTTAGTAGTGGAGTTCATTAATGGAGATCCTGTGGAATGAGATGCTATATGATAAATCCTCCCAAATTCACAAGGAATTTTAGTGCAAATGGCACAGAAGAAATTATTTTTCCCACTTCTTTAACTACTTCACAGACTATCAAACTATCAAAAGAACTATTCAAGCCCTTTGCTCCTGATGTGAAGAGGGTTTCCAGTTTACAGCAGACTTAAAGACATAATGCTGTCATGAAAGGCAGCATTTCTCCATACCCAGGCTGTGTCCATTCTTGGTGTAGAAGCAGGTGTTATTGATAAGGTTGACACAACAACCAATGACATCGCCTGTAGTAAACGTTGGGCCGTAAGGTTGTCCCGTTCCAGAGGAACAGAATGAATGTCCATCGTCTCCGTGGTAACCATATGAATGTTTATCCCAACCTAGAGAACAAAAGCATTTGCAATTTATTCTTTTCCTTTATTACTAAAGAAATTAAAGACTGTGCTAAGTTGGTATATTCTAACCAGGTTAATACAGTTAATTTCTATGCTCAGCTTTCTGCTTTCTAATATTTCTTATCTAGGAAAACTGTGTAATTTTTAAAATGACAACTTCTTTTATCAAAACAGCTGAATAAGTAATTGCATTTGTAGTATATAACAGATAAAGCAAATTCAGGTAAGACATTTTTCTCTTTAAGCAAACATACAAAATTACCAACACCAAAAATATAATCAGCTACAACGCTGAAATTCAAAAAGCTATATACAGATCTGACATGTCCCAGTAAAGCAGTGAAGATTCTCCTGTTCTCCCTTTCATTTCGCAAAACTATTGCTACCATATGTCATAATCAGATTCTTCCTGGCTAAAAACCAAACATGCATCTCTGGGGAAACATATTTCTACTCCTGATTATTCTCAATGACTATTCAGCAGCAAGCAGCCTCTGCATAATAACAGAATCTCCAGACTAAAGTATCACTAGCTATGTTGCCCCTAAAAACAAATTTTAAATAAAAGGAAAAAAATTAGAAATACAGGTGAAAATCACAGCCAAGAGCAAATCATTATGCATGCAAATATGGTGCTGATTTTGCAGGTGAAGAAGCTGTAGAATCTTTAAGAAGCATCATACTGTTACACTACTCAATGAAATTCACAGCAAGCAATTTTGGTCTGTGCTCGTTTATGAACACCTATCTACACTCTCTGCAATTCAATACTGAACCTCTTCTGTCAAGCTGCTGCCTAGCAGGTTAATTTGGAAGTATTTTCCACACTTAGACCCTTAATCTTTATCATCTCTAGCTTCAGCTGGTACCACATTAAGCATCTCTCAGTAAATTAAAGACTACCCCAAATTATTGCATTGATTAGTAGTATCTTTGATAATTACAGCATCCTAAACCATACTCAAAATAAACTTAATGCCACCCACTAATAATTCATCAGCCTTAGGTGGGCTCACAGGATAACTGGGACTTGTGGTCATCACATGAATCTCTACCAGAGCATTTGGGTAAGAAAGTTAAAATTCAAAAGTAAGAGAATGCAGATACTTGAAGGTCAATTCAACATGGTTTTATATTTTGATAATTTCAAGGGAGTCAGGTGGTTTGTTTTGGGTAGATATTTCTCACACATTTAAAGATCTGTTAAAAACCTGGTATTTTATGTATAAACACATAAAACTTTTGTAAGTACTATTCAAAGATACTACAGACAATTGTGAACTAGACAGTGTCCCTGACCATGCACGTCAACGGAACAGTCAAAACTTAAAAATCGGCTACATGCTCTTACTATGAAGGTTGGAAAGGCAAAGGTACAGAAAGTGACAGAAGGAGAGCTCCCTCCAGGTTTGACAGAAAGTTTTTATCAGAGTAGCTCATCTGTATTGCTAGAAATACAGTTTACAGAGCATGGAAACCTACAGCTTCATTTTTATCCGGACACATGGTGAAAATTTTAAAATGTATTTGTTTGCTAAAAAGTATCTGCATAATGTTATAAATAACAGTAAGAGCTGAAGGAAGCCATACTGGAGCAAATATACAGTAAAAGTTAAACTTTTCAGCTGCAGTGTTACATAACTCCAGTAACAGATACAACACAGAGGTGTCATGCTACACTCCATTGCTTACCAAAGACAAAGCATATTTAAAAAACAATGTAAGTAACTGAAACATACCTGGTAGTCTGTTCATGTTCACACCCTGTGCCGAAAGCCCAATTCCCATGTAACTAGAAATGAAAGAGCAAAAGAAATGCATCTGTCTCTTACAAAAATACGTGTGTATGTGGAACATTGCCAAGGAACACTATGCTGACTAATCATATACCAGTTAAGCTACTGAGAGGTCATTTAACAGTGGCATAAGAACAAGGGAGCTGAAAACGGATTCCCAGCATACATGGTTTAATACGGACAGAGCCTGTCTCCACAGGAGGTACAGACAACTTTCTTCTCTTTTTGGCATCCTGGGTTATCGATGGAGAATAACGGTATTAGCTATATTCAAACATGAACAAAGAAAGCCAAAGGTCACGTCCTATTTTGAAAGTAGGGGTACAGCCATACACATACCGATTTCATCATCTTCAACATGTTTTGCAGACAAACTGGAATGAGTAATTTTATAAAATACATGCAATGCTGCATTACTTTAGCAGCAAAAGGCATCCTTGCATAGCACTTATGAAAAGATCACACTGAAACATTAAAGGCCTGGATTGTAGAGCAGAATGTTAACTTGAGAAATTTACCAGCAACAGCACTAGGCTGCTAGCAATCTGATGGCAAACTAAAGAGGGGAAAATATTTGTACTATACTAATCAGTAAGCTGAAATAAAGTCCAAAAGCCAGTTTTACAAAAGGCGGTTTTAATAAAGTTAGTGTCCAGCACAATTGTTAAAAATTTTATAGCAAATACTGGAAAGCTGAAATGAAGAATTTCCTCACCCTCATTAACACTATTAGAAGTTAGCAAAATCAATTTTGCTTGTTTCTTAAGTAAAACTAATGCCATTACCAAGACAACAGGAATACAAAAAGAGAAACAGCAAAATGAAAAGCTAAGCTTTCTCCAATGTCCCCTGCCCAAAATAAAGCAAATTGTCCATCACCTAAAGCAAGCACCCAAAAAAATCACCTAAACCTACATTTCCTAGTTATCAAATGATTCAAAGTATTTTGCCACTAGTTCACATTCGTTAACATGAATTTGCTGTGAAATAATAAACTGTATGAAAACAAAATATTCACCTGTGGCAATCTGAAAATCGTTTTAAGTCAACAAACACAACCGTTGTATTCCCATCTCATAAAATGAAATTTTTAAGCAACTACTCCACTCAGAAGTATGGGTTAATCTGGTATTTAAAATGCTTTTGACACAGAATGAAACGGAGCAGGACATCTCAGAAGTGATATGCTTAATTGTGTACAGGGCTCTCTGCTTTTTCTATGGATCACTTCCAACAGTTATCTTACCTGTTTCTATGTTTGATACTTACAAAGCCCTCCTCTGATAATTTCTAATGTATAATTAATAATACCATCTTCCTCAAACATACCAGTATGAAACAGAACCTCAGAACCATATATAGCAGATTTTACATTTCAAAATACTGAAGAGCTGAAGCAAAGGGCAACAAACAAAAGGATTAGTCTTTGCTGCTTTGCTAAATACATTACTGAAGCACCACTGCAGCAGCAGATTCAACAAAACAATTATAAATGAAAGAAACAAGTGGAAACCCTTCGATTTTGTCTTAAATAATAAAAGCAGAATTGTTATTAGCAAAATCTGGGGTCTGATGCATGAAGGATACTCATGTAAAGACTGAACATCTCTTGTTCATTAAAGAAAGGATGTTTACTTTTAAAAGCAATTTTAGATAACTTGAACTCCACCGACTGCAAAAAGCCTTTGAATGCTATTCATATTAAAAACTCTTCATTCCAATCAAGGTTTTGTTTCAGTATTTTTATAGTAACAAGAGTAAGGTTACACAAAAATGTAACATGCTAGATAGAAAATCATTGTCTAGGCAACATTTTGCTATTACCACTGTTTTCTTCTTCAGATATCCTAACTTCCAAGCCTCCTCTTTAACTCAGTAACAGCTGTAAACACAGACACACTGTATTTAATACAGCTGGGAACAAGGAATCTTTACCCACTGGCAATGACTAGAAAGCACCAGGCACTAACACCATCTCAGTAAGAAGACGGATGTCCAACAATATGTATTTTCCCTGGGATTCACTTAAAACTACTCGAAATGTTAACACCATTTCATGAAGGAGACTTGCTATTAACAGAAACTGAAGTTAGATTAAAACATTCCAAATAATAAATTTACTATAGACATCTTGCACAAGGCAAAAGGAATGTCTACAACTTATGGTTTGAAGTGAGTGAAATTAAAGGCTCATCAATTAAGCTAATTTCTTATTTTTTATAGTTGATAGATATCTAATCCCATGTTCAACTAGATTAGTACACTATAAATTGAGAGGGAAAACAGTACCATAACAGACAGGCTTTAAATGCTCTAAAATTTATTAACAGGAGTTGTATTTATGCCAAATCACTACATGTAACTTTCTTACCTTTTCCTCACACTTGTAACCTTCACAGACTGGAATCTACTTTTTTTATTTGGGTTTTTTTTTTAAGACACTTAACCCTTGTTTAGGTCAAGAGTCAGGATCTGCAAAAAGACTTGCTTCAACGGGAGGAAGTACATAAATTGTCCTCCTGTTCGGTGCTTAAAGCTCAAATTTCATGCACCTCAGGATCAGGAGAAAAAGAGTGGCAGAGCCATGGATTTAAGGTTTCCTCCCTTAGTCTGTGACAAAAATGATGGACAGCACAAGAAGCAGCCCAGGTGCAATGCAGGCCCAGAATGTTCTAAGTCAGTTCATGATGCACTTCTTGCTGTCCCGTCACAATTAATAGGTTTGGTCTAGGAGATGAAGTGGATCTGTTCTTCCTGTCTGTAGCTATGTTGGGCCATAAGAGCTGTCCTTGGGAAGCAGAGGTGTCAGCACCACAAAGCAGCATCCCCAGTCCATCCTGTAGCACCTGCCAAAAATGGACCTGGCACAGTGGTTTGAGAGACCAGAGGGGGTGAACAACGGTTCTGATGCTGCCTCCCTCAGTACCTGAGGACTGTCCCTCCACCTCAGCTCCCTAAACATCCCTGGCTGCTACTGTGAGAGGATCATTTATCTAGGCAAATGGAACAAAGTGGCCTGGGGCCTGCTTTATTTAGTAGCCCCTCTTTCTGAGCAATTTCAGTCCCACTGGCTGCTACTCATCACCTCATTAACATGCTCGACTCTTATAAGAGCTCATAAAATAACTAACAACCACTAATGGAAGACATGAAATCAACCCATGAGAGACTGAAATAAGAGACTATAGCTGGAAACAATTTAAAGTGCAGCCAAACTAGTACTCAGGACCAAGAATGCAAGTGTATTTTACAAGTCTTGTTTTTTTCATTTCAAATTGTATTTATTCTTGTTCCAGTACAGCTGAATTAAGATACAGGTTACCATTTTAGTGTCTCAGCACATTTTCTAGTTTACATTTCACAAGTCATTATAGAAACTTTAGGAACACCACAAATACAGAACTTAAAATTTGCTGAAGATTCTATTTTTTTTACCACAAAGCAAAAGAGAAAATGTCAAAAAACAAAGGCACTGATATCTACTTTTTCCCTGTAACACATACTGAAAAGCCTAGGCTTCTCTGCAGAGAGATGTTTAAGAAGCAAAAAGCTCACAATAACTATTTTCTCCTCAAGTATCTTTCTAGTCAAAGAGCTAAATTTACATTTTTGCTGGAGCCTAAAGTTTCTACTTGGATGCCTGAATAGACTAATTGTGAGAAATAAAAACAGCCAGATCCAAATAGAAGGAAAAAACCAGCAGTAAGAGATACAGAACTGCAGATGCTAAAAGATAAAGAAATTAAAAAACCCAGAAAGAGACACAACTCTGATTTTTATTTCTAACTGTTCCATTAGATCTACAAGATACATACCTATGTACCCACTACTATGTTGAAGGTATACAGAAGATCTTTCAATATGACAGTTGATAAAAATCAGAACTCAGGTTAATTATATCCTATCCTGCTCATTCCATAAAGAAGAATACAGAATCTCAAAAACTATACCAAACCACAGATATTTCAGAAAGGCTGAAGATCAATTTAAGTACTAAATAATCACTTCTCTAGTAAAAAAAAAACAACAAAAATTCCATACTATATTTATAAAGACAACTAAAGTAATTTAGCAGATATTTACATAATAAGATGTAATAGCCTCCCTACTACAGAAATTTCACCTGCTATCTGCGAAGAGTTAAATTCCTTCTGACTTCCATTGTGCCTGCATATGCTATTGAAGACATTATAACCTGGGGAACTGCTACATGATGTTTCAAAAAACAACTCTTCTGGTGTTGCAGAAAGTAAGTCATCAACGTGGTATCTTACTCCCTACATGCTATACATTTAAAGGAAGCAACTTTAAGCACACAGTGCTTAAGTTACCCTAATATCTGTCAGGAACCTACAACAAAGCACTATCAGATGTTTACAGTCATAAACAAGGCAACTGAAAATGCCCCAATGTTTTGAATGCATTGACTATTAAGAAAAGTAGAATTAACACTGAAAAAAAATATAAGCTATGTAACAGGTACAGTCTGTTTTATCATTATGTTTGTATCTTGGAAAGAGGACAAATAGAAAAAACTGCATCATCTGTAGGAATTTAAAGACTCAATGAACTTCTATAGGGCCCTCGCAACTGACTTGCAATGACATAAAAAGCTTGAATAATGCCCTCCACAGTTTACTACACTGTCTTTGCTGACACTATGAGGCCAGAAATGAGGCACATTAAAAAGGGACCTATATTTATCTTTAATATAGTTACTCTGCATTAAAATTTTGTAGAAATGTGCCAATTCAAGATCCTTACTGTCTGCACAATCACAATAAGAAATGAGATGTTAATCTATTTAAATGTTTCAAAATATGCCATAGACAGTTTCAGTCTTTCATTGCAAATTGAAAACAAGTTTAATTTTATGGAGTATTTCCAAGGAAACAGTATTTTGAACGTGATAAACCCAGGTTTCAGATTAATGCAGTTCTGTATAGAGAGTAAAAACCAAAAATAAATCAGGCAGTCATTTTGCATAGTGCTTGAAACTGTTACTCCTGTAACATTTTGCTTGTGATTCCTCTAATGTTCCTAGAAAGATTCTCATTTACTGACATCTCTCCCACTTTGAGGTTGCACCATTTCATCTTGTGACACTTGCCTCCAAGCACTAGAGCCTTTTTGGGAACCGTACTGCCAGAAAAGAATAGCTGCAAAGAAAGTAATATAATGTAAAGATGGGCTACAGTAAAGTAATCATCTATACACCATATTTATGTGAATGAACTTCAGAAGAAGTAAAAGACTCTACAAGAAGCTGAGACCAAGACATTAAATACACTCTCTTGACTTTCTTTTTAAATGACAAATTTTAATTTCTAGCACACACCAACAAAGAAATAAAACTTCTGTCACAGTCCCAGTATTTCTGACCAGTTAAACACAAACCTCAAACAATCTTATTACACATTTAGTTAATGTTCATTTCTGTCAATGTCTGGTCTCACACACTCAGGTAAAAAATGAATTTCTGCTATACTTTAAGGAAAGATACACTTGCTGATTCATGACCTGATCTCTTCTTGCAGCTGCTACAATTCAAATGAAGACACTAATGAAAGAAGGATACTTCAGACCTTATCAGATTCTACTCCATACACAGGTACTCTGCTAATAATGCTGCAAGGCCTACTTATATGTAAATAGAGACTGAGTGAAGTTTTGCATGTTGTTTTAACAAATGCCTGTTCTTGTAACAAATAGCTGCTGAAGACATATTAAAACTATAAAAATAGGTCTTAGAAAGTACATTAGTAATGTACAAAACAAATACAAAGCAACCAGCAACTGACTATGTTATATATTTTGTTTATTGGTTTATGCTTTTGTTGAACAAGCAAATGGGTATACGGGATGCTAAAGGAAAAGCCAACTTACTGCGACACAAACAACTTGTAATAAAAAAGTGTAGTTTGTGTTTGAAGAGCTACACATACATGCTCTAGAAGACAACAAAGTATTTGTACTTCACAAACATTACTCAAACACTCTAAACCAGTTCAGGCTCCACCCACCATAGGCATAGGTGTCATGAAAACTCAATTCTCATGGTATTTTTGTTTTGGATAGTTTTTCCTTTTTTATTTCACCACCTACTTCATCACATACACAACACATACTACAAGATACTGCCAAAACAACAGATGACTGATCGTATATAAAGTGTTAAAAACCAGCCGTAGTATAACAAGTGTCTAAAGCCTTATTAACACTGCTTTACCAAAATCATACTGATTACTTGCATGAATTGCTGTACTAACATTTTGTTTTAGTGCAGAACACTTAGCAGAACTTACACATACGCTATAAAGCCTGGCCATGAAGATCTGCATCAGTACCACCACACCACAGACTAAACAACCCTGCTCACAGAAGTGTAAGCTCAGCGCTATCTGCTAAAAGAATACAGACTTTCTAAACTTAATTTTCATTGTTTCTTCTGGATGGCTCACCACTCCCAATCCTTGTTTTCATTCTTCTTTAAAAAATAACTGGAAGTGTTCTAGGCCAGGTTGGATGGAGTGCTGAGCAACATGGTCTAGTGGAAGGCATCCCTGCCCTTGGGGGTGGAGTTGGAACTGGATGATCTTTAAGCCCTTCCAACCCAAACCATTCTGTGATTCTATGATTCTGTATTTTAAGCATACATCTTCCTCAGCTGCTCTAAAAGCACTGAAGACTGTCTAGAAGTATGTGGCATTACTATTACTTACCCATTCTTACTAATTGCATTTACAAATCAATGAATAAGAACAGACAGAAATTCAAGACACTGAGAATAAAAGTATTCTTCCTAGAAGTTCATTTTCCCTGGGAAAGAAACAGGTCTCTCCTGGTGAAAGATTTAAAAAGCCAAAAGGCTGTAAAGTAAAATTAATGGGTATAAGCTAGCACCATGACCAAAAGTAGCATTCCCAGTCCCCTTGGTCCAGATTCTGCTTTCTCCTCCAAGTCTCCTATTCTTTTGTTGTTATAGCTATTCATGAAACAGCCATACTGGGGAACAAACCTGGATGAAAACAAACTCACTCTGGAGGTCAGCTTTTGGAAAATGAGTTATCCAAACAGGTTTACCATGAAGCCGACACAAACAGTCACAAACTGGGAAAAGGGACATGAATTCAATGACTGTTCAGACATTGCTTCTTCTTATGCCTATATTTTTCATTTATTTTTAAGTTGACTGGACATTTCACTAGACATGCAGATATAATTTCCTGTTAGTGGATAGTCCCCTTCCTACCATGCTTTCTAATGATCACCGTGGTATTGTTCCCCATACTTAGAGCCATTACTCTTCTACTGTTACTGTCTCCAATCGTTCACATCACCATCCACAATGCTTCACATGAGCCAAACAAAAGAAAGCAAAAGAGAGTATAAAAGGAGAATATAAATAAATAGAGGCCCTTAGACTACAAAAGACAACATGAAACTAAGAAAGAAAACTGAAGTAATAAAGAATAACTGGAAATATTTACAAAGCAGTATGACAGTTGGTTAGAACTCTTAGCAAGAATTCAAAAATATTTAGGATAATTATTTCACGTATCTGTACTGTACCAGCACATTAGGACTCCTTGTGCCAAACACTCAACAAATACCAAGACAGATTTTGAATGACATTTTGACCTTACTACTTTTACTGAACTTAATTCTCACTTCCATTTTTCTCATCCAGTACCATCAGTTACTGACCCCATCATACCACATGGAGGCATCGAAAAGCAACTTCACTCTTCATCTGCTCTGCAACACCAATTTCCATATCCCATTCTTCCTTTCTAGTAAACCTGTTTTTTTCACACTTTCTTCAGTGTGTTCACAATGCTCTCAAAGTTGGTCACGAACTTCTGCAAAATTAACATATTACAGACCTTCAAATTTCTACCCAAGCCAGTTACCCAGCTAGATATGCTAAAGAATTTAATGACCTAGGTCATTAGAGTGATAAAACCAATGCTGTGCTCAAACACAGACAGCCACAAGAAGCCATGCTATATCCACACCCTAAACAAAAAAGAGCTGTGCTTCTTCAGAGAAGACTAATTTTTGCCCTGCTACTTTCAGATATGCAAGATCAGATTCCAGGAGCAGCACCCTCAAGTGCTACAGTAGCATGAAAAATGAATCTCCTACAGCAGGTTTTTAGTCAAGGTTTTTTGATTATTTCAGGCAAGTCATGCTAAGTAGAGCACACAAGCAAGAATGCTGTTAGACATACTCATGTAATATAGTATATGGACTAAATACTTTAAGCTGAGTTTATTAAAAAAAATAAATAGAAGTAGTAAAGGCTACTATCAAAGGGACCTTCAAACAAACACCACTAAATTATCCACTGACATTTACAAAAGTTGGAAGCTGTACTTAAGCTTACAGATAGATATCTGAGTTGCCTCCGGTAGCTCAGGATTTACTTTAAACAGTACTATAAAATACAGCTCTACTGCTTCCACAGCTAGGCTTAGACCTTGAGAACACAGGATTTTGCAAGTAAGGCATTTTAGCTAACTGACCCTATTTGTTACATGCTGGTCTTCTACAGACATGGTCTTCCTGAACTCTCTTCCCATTACCAGATCACAAAAAGAAAAAAAAATTGTAAAAATGTACCTGGAGCAAGCCAGGTGAAACACAACAGGCAGTGAAAAAGAACTAATAAATCCAAACAGGCACAAACTGGTTTCTATAGTCCTATTTCTCTGCACTAAATTCCCCAGTTTACTTCTTACAGAAAAATTTATTAGTTTGAATGCAAGGTAACACTGAACTGTAAGCTTCATCCTGCATCTCATCAAAGACCTCTTGGACCTGAGAACAGTGTCTAGAGATACACATTTAACATCCGGTGAGGTTCCACATGTTTACTCCTGGTCTTTATCAGCCAAGCTACATTTGGCTTTGGCTGTGTGTACACTATTTCCCAGCTACCATACTATCTTATACAATGACAAAAAATTAACATCTCAGATTATTATGCAGCTAATGTTCCATAAAGTGACACTAAATGAAGGTCACAAGGCTGAAGCAAGGATGAGGCAGTATTAACTGAAAAAAGTACCCCTCCGTTTTTTAAGCAGTCTCAGCAGGCAATTTCACAAGTCGTACCTACGTACATCTCACAAGTAACCATTTAAATACAAAACCTTGAAAAACTTTACTCGGTGATGTTTTCCCACTTTTGCAGGATTGCCTTGAGTGGTCTATTGAATCAGAAATTACTAAAATCCAACCCAAAGTATCTCAGGTGAAGTGTTAGAGGAGCTAATGTAAAATGATACACCCACATATGTGGACACTTTTTAAAATCCAACACTTCAAAAAAGCTACCTTCCAAACTAAGTAGGCAGAAACCTGTATCAAGAAGAGACACACCACTAGCAAGTCACACACAATAAGAACCTCTCCTTAACCCACAGCAGCAGAGTAATTTTTTAAAAATATTCCTAAAATTAAAAAAAAACCCAAAAACAAAAACCAAGAAACCCACACACACCCCTCCCCCAAAAAAACCAAAAGTGTTCCGAAAATCGGTAGTAGAATTTTATTTGAAAAACTAATTTCTACCACCTCAATTTAAAAATAATTAGGTCTTCACAGCGTGACAAACGTAGCTACAGACGTAAGTTTTTCATAGCAAAGAGCTCTCCTAGGGATAACTTTTGAGAACAGAAATAACAACAAACTCATTAATTCCCCAACAAAGCTCCAGCAGTACTGAGAGGCTAGTCTTTCAAAATATCACTGTGCAATACTGTAAGGAAAACAAAGAAGTTTGAATACTGTTTCTGACTTATAGAAGGCCTACAGGACTCTGGGAAAATGAAAGAAACAAACTGCAGCAAGACAAAGAAAAGACAAAGATACTGAGTTTCATCTACAGTTCCTTTCTCTCAAGATTTATTTTCACAACAGGGCATAAGCACCTGCAAGATGCTTGTACAGCACCTAGAACAGGGACAGTCAGTCCTGACTAGAACCTTGAAGCAGAACCAGAGAGTATGCTACAGCACACTAGAAAGCAGTCCTACAGCGTATCAGAATTAACACACATCCTCTACCAAAAGCAGTGAGAGATGAAAAGGAATTAAAGTGCTCTAGCAAAGATTTCATTAGCACTTCAAGACTTTCCCAGGTGAGATTCTATCTGCCTCAGTAGACTTAAAAGCATGTATCACTTGTGCTTTCACAGATTCCTAAGTCAGATGGATTATGGGAAGCGGCAGCTTCTTACTCATCAACTCTTGTTCTTTCCATAGGGTGACAAATTCCCAGGCACTTATTCAGAACATTCTCCTTTATTCCTATTACCGTTTATCAACAAGTAGCCTAAAGAATAACTTTCTGTTTAAAAATTGATATGACATCCATGAAAAGATCACACTGAGGAAATAAGGTGGTCTGCTACACATCCTAAAAATTACATTGAAGTCTGTAAATCCATATAGCCAAAACCCAACACCTTTAAAGGTCACAGCAGGGTGAAATCAGTCATTCAAACCCTAACTTTTTCGTCAAGAAATAATGAGATGATGTTTTGGTATTTATTGTGTACACTGATTTGTGGACAATAAATACCACAATCAACTCTCTTAAAAGAATCAAATATAAGAGTGCAATTTCTCAAGAATAAGGAATCAAGCTATATAAAGTGGTAAAATATGAAAATAAGTTTTGATACCAAAGACATCTGTTGACTGAAAGATGATGTAAGGCAGTATTTCAAGAAATAACTAATAATGCACTCTGCTTACCCATCTCTTCCCTTACTGACAATTTTAACTTCGAAATAGTATATGCCACAGGCTGCAGGTATAGGATGTGTAGCTCGAACAGAAGCAGCATCTTTCGGAGTTTTTCCATGACCTGAAAAACACGAACATTCAAAACACACAAAAAATGTATTTTAGTTAATTGCAGAAGGTGACTCAAAGGTATGCATGCCAACTACTCAAAACAAAAGGCTTATGCAACAAGCAAACAATACACAATATTCTAATCAACCTGATTTTTATGCTGGAGTATTTTGTTTCAACATTACATTTGCATTGTAAGCACCTGTATTGCACCTAAGCATGCTTAAAGAAGTCCTGGATATAGCAATCCAAAAAGGTCCTACAATTATTTGAAGGGAAACCAGGAAAAAGTTTCACCATTCTAAGCAACACAATTGACAAAGGGCCACCTGTGTTTAAAAGAACTGTATGATTTCCCAAATGCACAGAGCTTACTCATTTTTGTAGACTGAAACATGACATTATAGAGTTTAATCTAATGCTTAGTACTTCTGAATCTACAAATTACTGAAGACACTTCAATTCCAACATCCTCCAGAATAAACATCAGCCATTATACCGAATGTACTACTCATAATTAATTTCCATGTTCTGAATGTTGCTTTAGGACAGCATTAAGCCTTACAGCCTGCAAGTGAGCTCACGCAGCTCCTACTCCTTTTTCTTATTAGGCTCACTATACATTAGCTCTGCCACAATAATGCCCAACATCAGCTCCTGTCTACTCTCAGGATTTTCAACCTAAACCCAAGAGCCACTTGCACTCCACTAAGACTAACTTTCTGAATGTCATGCTCTTCACAGCCCTTTCCAAAAGCAACCTGGAAGCAGGTTTTGACCAGATGACTTGTTTTAGCAACAACTTGCTCAAGCAAGCACAGTGTCTCCCAGGTACATCCAAATTCCTCAGGTTTTGTGTGACGATCATGCATGGGGCCACTGGACACAGTTTTAAAAAATTTAACAAACAAGATGGAAAGTATATTGGATGGTGGCAAGAGGTAAGGTAATTCAGTAAGATGGCAACCAGGAACAGACTGTCACTGCCACAAGAATAATTCACGCAGACCCCATGCCTACTCCTCCTGTGGCTCTACAGCATGATGAAAGGAGCTGCCTGTTTTGAGTGTGCTGTACAAATCACTTGTGCTGCAGCACTCCAGCTGTCATTTCCAGTCCAGACAGGGAGGCCTACTGCACCTGCATAGCAATTGATCTGCATATGCAAAAATCCCACAACCAAACACTTCTTCCAGAGGCATTAACACTGGCATTACTGCTCAGGCTCAGATTAATCATGTCTCAGGTGCAGCAAGTCAGGTCACACAGCAAAGAACAAACTGCAGGAGAATGACAGTGTAGGCAGGCAGAAAGATCAGGCCCAGCTGGCCCACACTACAAAACCTGTAAGGGCAGAGGGTCAGGGACTGCCCTGTACAGAACCTCTGAGCACAGTGCTCCCTTGTGCAAATGTTCACAGAACTGTCAGAGCTTATCAGCCTGCAGAGCCAGCACTCACCAGGTCCTAACAAATGGCACACGCTCAGCCAGGGAGAACTCTCACCATGGCCACACCAGCAATCAAAACTTTACTAGCACACTGCAAATTCTTCACTCACTGACATTAGGTTTAACCCACCAAGTTTTCGCTGATGTCAATGGCTCACCCCAGTGTGCTACTACATAAAGGCAAGTGGCCAATTACCTTACTTTTCTGGGTGCAAATCCACTGCTTGCTTCAGTGTGCTGCTAGTACTACTAAACATTTTGTATAGAGATCCTTCGATCACCTCACAAGTTTGACAATGTTACGCTTGCTGCCCACTTTCTGCGTGTTGATATCTGATGTATCACTTGAGGAAAGACCAGTAATTTACTCCTCCATACACAGTATGTTTTATTGTTCACTACTTTTAAGTTATTTCCTCAGGCTGCGACAAGCAGTGTAATAACTAAGCAGATAATCTTAGTTAGAGCTTCAATGGGTTTGCTTCGTTTTCAAATGCGGGCAGATCACTATTCAGCTATTACAGATTATTATGCCTAAGTATGTAGAAATCCTTCAGCTAAAAGGGCAGAACACTGAACTCCTAAGACATCCCTTAAGTTCAAAAAAGTATGATTAAACAATGCACTGGGGGAAGGTGGGGGGAAGGAAAAATACTTTCTTTTTAAACGTCTTTAGGTTTTTACTTTAAAATAGACTGCAAAGAAGTTCCCTTGGTTACTCTATGCACTTGACAATCTGTGTAGTTTCAGTCTGAGTCATTCTCCTTATGTGGGAAAGTCTTCCACATAGAAAAGACTAAAGCAGTAGGAACCAGCCAAATATTATTGAAAATGTAAATCTATTACCCAGCAGACTTAGCTCTGTGAAATCACAATCTAAGTGTTTGGAAACAATACCTATTTAAGGTATTCTTAGCACCTTTTCCTGAAACTCCCCTTCTCCCACCTCCTCCCCAAACCAGGCATTTATTTGCAAACACACACCAGGAACCAGATTGATTAGCTGATCGGGCTTTAAGAAACCTACCAGATTTTTTTAAGCAGCAGATCAGTTCCCTGATCCAGTTCACAACACAGCCACGCACAGCTGTCACACTGCAAATAAGAGGTCAACATAGGGGCAGAAGTAACAGGATACCTTACCAGTATTGCCAAACACTTCATGTGGTGAAGCAACACGCTTGAGGAAGTCAGTGCCCAAAACTACTTTCATCCCATTAAAACAGAAGACACCCTAAATTTAGAACTGCTGTCCTTTTAACAAAATCTCCTATGAATCCTGTTCTACTCCTTGAGCATACTGCTTTTATTTGTACTTATCTACAGTTAATACGTCTAACAGAAGACTCAACATCATCAAGCAGTTAACTACTTTCCAGTATTCCAAGTATCTCTACACTGTCTACACATGGTAGTTGAGTCTTTCAGTACCACCAAGCTACACTGAATAATGTGTGGAGTCATGAGATTCTAGTTTATCAGCCTGCTTTATTTTAAAACAAGAGGCTCTTAACTGAACAGTTAGCTGAACTGCAAAACTTCTTATCAAAGGATATTATAGATGTTAGTGTTTAAGAGGACACTGGGCAAGCTTCTAGAACAGAAGTTAACTGAGACACTGCCTTGAGTTCAGAATGTCCTTCAGCTTAAAATGGGTGGAAGCCAAGAGGGGAAACACACCACACACCGTGTATGCCCAACATATTTTTAGATTTTTTCACAAGCACTTGTGACCACTGTCACCAATGGGACTCCTGAGCTGAGAGGCCCATTAGCTTGCTGTCTTATACTGCTGCCATATTCTTTGGTAACCTGAATCCTCGCTTCCTTGCTTGCAAATAAAAAAGAACACCGACACCCAGTTCTGAACTTCTGAATCGGAGGTTCCTAACACCTGAAGCAGATCACACAAATACTGCCCAATGTTTCCTCAAAACAGATCCCTTTCACAGTCACAAGCTACAGGTTAAGTATTTAAAAGAACACTTTTGAAGTACGTCATATTTAACACTCAAGATTTTCAGCATTAAAAAGAGAACTCTGCAAACAGATGCACTGGGGCAGAGAAGGGAAAACAGGTCTACAAATCTTGAACTTTACACTGTAAACCAGATCACAGGTAACTTCAATTACCAGAACTGTTTTCACTTGGGCTTTCATTAGAAGTGTTTGACAACCATGAGTTGACCAAGCTCTATTTCATTTTTTAAGCATTCACACTAATGATTTTTAGTACAAGTAGCATCACTACTCCTCAAGCAAAATTACAGTGAAATTAATCTAAATTTAAACTCCATCTACTTGAAAAAAAGCTAATTCAGATAAAAACATGTTCGGAGAAGCCATCTCTGCTTTCAAAAAAGATAATCTTTGAACCTAAATCTAAGTGCATAATGCAGATACACCAAATAGTCCAGAAGTCGTCTATGGGAGCACCTACCTAGACAAAAGTAAGTGTGTTTATCCAGTTTAAATCCTTAAATGAAGTTTACATAAGCTGAACTGCAGTTATTTCCAACAGGTGGTTCAATGACTTGCTCACACTGCCAAAAATAAAATAATCAAAGCCTAATCTTCTGTTGAATTCATTAGGAAAGTTTCACTGAGACAGGAATGGAACAGGCTGCCCAGGGAAGTGGTTGAGTCACCACCCCTGGAGGTATTTACAAAACCTGTAAATGTGGCACTTGGGGACACTGTTTAGTCGTGGACTCTGCAGCACTGAGTTTGCGGCTGGACTCGGTGTTCCTAGAGCTCTTTTGCAAACTAAATGATTCTATAATTCTAAGAAAAAAACCAAAACAAAAGACACAAATTACTAATTTGACTTTAACTTCTTCCCCAGTTAAAAAAAAGCAAGACATTTCAGAGTTACAAGGGTGTCCAAAACAGGCAAACTCTAGTGAATGTACCCTGAGTGTTTTCGGCCAGAAAAATTGACACCATCCTTGTAAAACGGAGTGACAACACAGAACTATTAGTATAGAATCCTCTTCATTTTCCAACAGAAAATGGAATGCATAGTTTGCACTGAAAAAATAGTTTCATTTTGTTTTTTTGTTTGGCACTACAGACAGTTCAAAGGCAGCTGCACTGTAAATAAATGTCTGGCTAAGATTTCCTGGCGTGTGATACATTAGAAAAAGTTCATGCAATGGCAGCTTACTCAAAATTGCATAACTTTTTTCAGCTTTTTGGACAACTGTCACAAGACTAATTTAAGTGAAGTTTCTATAGGAGTTTCCGTGATTTCAGCACAAATTATTTCGTCTGTGTACCTAATTCTGTATATAGTTTCTTCCATGGTTACAAATCTGCACTGAGTCTTTTTTTATCTCCTTATACTACATAGAAAAGATCACTATCTGCTGGAAACCTAACTTGTCTGTCGAGTGGACCTTTCATATCACATACAGCATTTATGAAATGCCTGTTTTTCAACAGGATGCATGTGTTAATTCTGAATATTTTAGAAATATGTAGGAATATTTTTAAAGATGTCTTGCCTTACTAGCTATGTAATTTTGTGCAGTAACTGCTTTACATGCAGCACACATTTATGCTTTCTTTACCACTTACCTACAGCTCAGAGCTGTAAAAATTATAATTAAGTCAAATGACATCAATTCTTTTCCTCATACAGTTTTTCATTGTCTCCCTCACAAAGATACACTGCAAACAACAGGCAGTAAGACAATGTTAGCTTTCTATGAGCTTGCACAGCTAACTCGCAGCAACACAAAAATGTCTGTCCATATGAAAAACAAAAATACTCCAGGTATAGTCTTTCATATATTTACAGTATCACTGATGCCACTGTATATGTATTTCATATCCAGATTTTGACAAAGCTACCTAATCTGCTAACCAAAAACGCCTCCCCATGTAAATCTTCCTTTCCAAGTAACACTATGATTCTGAGAGATAATACAAAAAATCACTGATGCTCGGGTTTTGTTGACCTTAACAAAATTTAAAGAGCGTTTATCCGGATGCTAGACTATATTCCTTTTTTTTAAACCTCCACCACTTGATCAATGCCTGGTTTTCCGGCAGTTTTCATTTTTAAGCACTCTGTAGGATGCTTGCAAAAATCCTCAGGTCCAGAAATGCAGTACACAAAACATCACAGCTGCAATGGGTAGAAAGAGACATCTACTGCAGGTCATGTTTCCAGACAAGTTGTCCACTGGTAAGCAAGAAAACGAAAGGAATCTTTAGAAATTACATCAAGAGGACCATCATTCCTCTTACAAACCAATGAAACAAAAATATCACTGCTCGCAATACATGAGCACATTAAAATTAAGAAGCTAACTATATGAAAATAACTTTGAAAGCTTTTGCTCTGATTGTTCCTCTCCACCCATTTTTTCAGTATCCCCAAATACATTCGAGGTGAAGGTAAAGCACTGCTGTCAACGCTTTCTGCCTCCTATCAGTCACAGAACAGAAGGAAATTACTCCAGACAAACAGTTCTATAGCCAGAAATCTACTGGAATTCTGGCTAGAAGAGAAAATTTAAGTGTACAGGGCACCTATACTACAGTAATAGGAAATAGTAAGAATTGCTTTAGGTTACTGGCTTCTTTGGACAGATCTATCTTTCTCCTTGAGTATTTTGGTCAAGAATACAACAGTTCTTTACACCTGCTCAATATATAATTCGTATTTCCTTTCAACAAAAACATCCAACATTCTTCCACTACTATTTAGGTAACTTCGGAAGCACTGAAAGCACCAATATTACAAAAGAAGATACTGTGAGCGCTTTCTTTTGAGAACTGATTTGTAGAAACACTATTTCACAGTGCTAAGCACATTCTTGCTTGCTATCTTCCCTTATTCTCCTCACTGACCTCCTCATTTTCCTCACTTTTATTGTACTCTTAGAGCTGAAGGATCCGGGACGTAGAAAAGGCAGGAGATGTTTAGCGTGTTTTTCCCCTGGTTCTCAGGTAGAAATGCTCTGATACCATTCACTCCTCAGCCCAGTCAGCAACTCCAGGTGCCAGGCTGGTAACACAAACATGGAGCTGCCCTAACAGCCACCTTCATTAAATTACCCAGAAGAAAAGATGGGCCACTTAAGAAGCCATTTACTCCCACCAGCACTTAGGAAAAAGAAAAGCACAGACATGTTATATTGGCACCTCTCCTTTTCAGAGTCCTCTGGGCTAATCTAGGAACTCTTCAACCTTCAGCACTTACCATTATTTAAGAGCTAGAGTAAAGGTATTTCATTGTTATAACCAACTAACTGTGCTTTATGACTCCTATAATTTCTTTGAGGTAATGATTTTCTTTTTTTTAACACCATGGCAAAGGAGGTAAGTGAGGAAAACAGGGATAGCACAAGGAAAGCTTGAAAATATACTTCTGCAACAACACTGAGAGATCAGAGAGGTTCGACCTCTAAATTCTAGCTCATGAGCGAAAGAAGTTGGCCAAAGCAAAACAAACCAGCAGAAGGACTTGATAGCCACTAAGCTATGATCATCTCAGAAGAAAAAAAAAAACCAAAAACCAAACAACCCACTGCCACTAAGCACCAGAAAACACAAAATGTTTCTAAAAATACAAGGTCATAAAACACTGAACAAAAGCCAAGAAATTCAGAGTTGAGTATTAAATTACACATCCTTAAATCACTCGGTGCCTCCCAGAAACCTGCTCTACAGTCATCAGGCTCCTTTATTATCTTTGTACAGTGCATTAAACTTAACATTTTTAACAGAGTATTTTGTATGTAATAATAAAAACTCTCTATTAAAAAAAGTCTCCCAGAGTACATTTCATCCTTTCATGGCAGCCAAATACTGCCATGTGTTTGTGTTGCCGTTTTCCTCCTCTGATTAAACAGTAACATGTTTATCAAGATTTCCCCTGAATTTCTCCACTGCAAACTCTGAGAAAGGCTAATTGCACGGTTGCTTTTTTCTCCTCCCACTACGTTCATTTGACTACAGACTGACAAAAGATGCAGCTCTTCACAGCCAACTCAGAAGTGGCTTTGAATCCACAACACTTCTACTTTAGGACTTTGGGCCTAGAACACCAGATGTGTCTGTGTTTTTTCAGGTCAGAGTGTAAGCTTATGTTTCCAGGTTTTATGACATTTCATAACAATCAACACAAGTTTTTCTTCCAATGCCTCTTGCTGATGGTTTTTTTTAATACAAAAGCATACTCTGTTTTTTACCTTTTATTTGAAAATCTGTAACTTTAACTGTGAAACGTCTAGGCAGAAAGTCATAGTCACCTTTATTAATATAAGTCCTATTGTCGTTCCTTCCCTCAAATCACTCTGTGCAATAGTTAGGCAAGACTATTACCAGTGACTTTAAAGTCATTTTTTTCACAGTTTAAAAATAAACCGTGTTTTTCTCAGTGCTTTCCCCTCCCGTCATTTCCGTGTTCAATAGCTTAACGCTTGCTGCTCTTAACTCCATTTAACCCTTGCTCTTCTCGAGAGGGGGAAAAAAAAAAGCAGCTACTTATTTTTCTCGCTCATTACCATAAACAGGACACGTCATGCCGAGCGTCCTTTATTCTCCTGCCTCCGACCCAAACGTTCCGGCGATACCTGAATCCACGGAGGAAGTCTCGGAGTTTACATAATGCCCACTCCAGAAGCATAAGGAGGCGGGGGCGGCCCTTGTGTCCCCCCCCCCTTTCCCCGCACGGTGACAGAAAGGGGGGGGGGAGGGGGGGAAGGGGAAAGGAGAGAAAAATAAACCTGAAATAAGGAAAAACAAGCCCCTTATCTCCACGCTGCAGGGGGAAATTTAGGGGATCGGAAAACAGGGAAGAAGGAGGGAGAGGAGCGTGTGTTATTTCCTGTTATTGTTACTCTTGTGCCCACTGCCCCACGGAGGGGTCGGGCAGCCCCCGGCCCCGGGGGGGCGCAGGGGGTGTCGCGGCGGCCCGGGCCGCCCCTCCTCACCTTTGTAGTGCACCCGCAGGTTGTTCTGCGAGAGGCCGATGTAACTGAATTTGTCCTTCGGGCTCCACGAGCGGGGCAGCGGCGTCTCCTGCTCGTCCACGGCCGGGTAGAGCCTCTTCAGCCGCCGCTTCAGCTCCTTCTCCTGCTCGTTCAGGGCCGGGTCTCCGTGCGGGAAGGGCGCCGGGGCGCTGGTGCCGCTCCCCGCCGGCAGGCCCAGCGCG
>VWPU01016633.1:0-149167 GCA_013398955.1 Callaeas wilsoni | reverse complement strand
GCTGCGCTGCGCCTGCACGCACGGAGCGCTGCGCTGCCCGCCGCACGGCGCGCTGCCCGCGCCCGCCCGCGCGTAAGTACCGCGGCTGCTCGGGCGGGGATGGGGGCGCCGGGGCCGGGGGGGACTGCGGTGCCTTTCCGCTCGCCCTGCGGGCTTGGAGCATCCCTCGCCGCGCGGAGGTGAGGAACGTGGGGCTGAAGTTTTCAGACTTTCAAAGTTCAGACAAACCCGGACGAAGAGTTTTCCCCTTGGGAAGGAGACGCGCATCCTTTCGGGATCTTTTATCAAGGTGCAAACTGTCTCATTCTCCAGTAGCCTCAGTGAGAGAGGAACGGGGTGCGGGTGTCAGGGCTTTCTGCGCTCTCCCGCTGCGGCAGGAGGCATAAGCTGCCTTTCCTATTCCAAAACCAACACCTTGTAGTGGCATGGTTCACTTTAAAGAGACTTGGTTAAAATCTTGAGATGTCACCTTAAACCTTCTGTCGGTTCTAGGGTTTGTTTTTTTTCTTTCACAAATCTGTTGGACTTCTCGCAACTTCTCCCAAAGTTTGTGTGATTAATTTCCCTCTATCCTGAAGTATCAAAATCCTCCTCACTGTGCTCAGTGCATCTTCTTGAGGTTCAGCTCATTAAAAAGTTATTGACTAATTTCTTTTCCCCCTCTCTTAGTGAAAAAGCTGCTGTGAGTTTTGACAGCTGGTTAGATCTCTGCAGGGTAGTCCATCATAACTTTCTGCCTAATACTTTTCTGGGAATTAGGGTTAAAATAAAATAACAAGGCATCACGGTCATTCCCTTTCCCCACTCCCACACCACAGTCCAAGCTCATGATCTAGGAGACCAAATAATTCATATATGTAGGTATTCAAGTGTTGTGTTGTTTATGAGCTCAGTTACAGCTCTGATCTAAACAATCATGGCGTCAAAATATGGGATTAGAGGAGCAGCAGATAGGATGGTTGCCATTTCCAGTATCCCTTGGTTATCTCTGCATTAATTGAACTGGGGTTTTCTTATTATGACCCTTTTGGTAACAAAGCCTGTGTTTTCCATGTTCAGCTGACTTGTTTGTAAATTTAACTTGCTCTTGAAATTCCCTCGGGGTGATACTAACCCTGATCTCCTCTTCCCTTTCTCCCTAGCTAAAGAATGGATAGGAGCAAGAAAACCTAATTTGTATTAATCTAGGGCCATGTGAACCATTCCTTCAAAGTCAGAGATTCTAGAAAAATCTCTGTCCTGGATTTGTTCCCTCCCTATTTCCCTGTGTTAGTGTCAGAGAAAGCAGAGCCCATGGAAGATGGAGAGACTCTCTACAGTTTTTGCAACCATCACATTTCTTCTCCAGTATTCACAGCACATGCAGAGTAGGCAGTGGATTAAGCATGTTTATTAGGACAACGCACATCACAGTCCAGAGAGGTTATCAAGAGCCCTAAACTTATGTGATTTTATTCTTTCTCTGTTTTGGTTTCGTCTTTTATTTCTCCTTTTTCCATCTGTCACCCCAAGCAGAAACCACATCTCAACCTCAGTGATCATGTTAGGACAGATAATGGGTTTATGACTGCTGCCAGTTCTGCCTCACTGAGAGCAGTAGGGCTAGGTAATGGACAAAAAGAAGAGAAAAAATTTTGCTTTCTACCTTTAATATATCATTTAATCCTGATGACTGTACACAAAGTCCCGCTATTAGGCTGGCTGCAGAAACCAACTTTACAGTCAGAAAAGAGTTCAACCAAGATTCAGCTCAATATTCCTACAGAGAAAATATTTACACTTAGAGGTCAAAAAAAATCCCTGTCTTTCAGTCTGCACTCACGGATGTATCCAGCTCCTTCTGCTTCCAACCTGGTTGAATGTGAACCTGTACTATGAAAATTTCCACTTCTTTGTGTTGTTTTAATAGAAAGCTTGCATTCATTGTACCATTACAAAGCTGTACATATGAATGTAGTCGCTAACTCTACAGGTGTACATGTATTCTCACTCTTTTGTTTATTTCTTATTCAACCTCTTTTATTTTTCTTTCCTCTCTTCCTTTGGTTTTCCAGTTTCTTCTTATCTTATCTTCTTATTATTCTTCTTATCTTTAGCTGTTGTCTCCTCCTCTCTCTTACTCCTTCCCCTCTCTCTTAGTTACACAGTTTTTGGAGCTTCGTTAGTGCTGACTGCCTCTCCATACTCTCACAGTCCCCCTAGCTCTCTTCTTCCCCTGCACAGTTCTGTGTATGAGAGACAAAGCCAGAGAATGTTCATTTTATCCCCTCATAGCCACATCCGTACCCGTGTGCACCAGGGAAATTGCAGCATGGTGCTTGCAAGTGCATTAATAATTTGGGGGGAAAATGGTGGTTTAGGTTGTTCCAGCACAGTTCCTGGGGTGCCCATGTCCTTCCATCAGTGCCACTGTAACACAGAAACCGGACACCAGAAAAGTCCTTCTTAATTTTATGGTCAGTCAAGAAAATAAGCTCCAATATGTAACTCCAGCTATATCTGAGTGAAATCTGATGCTGTAATGATCTGTGCTTCTGAATGTATTTTTGATACTTTGTTATATCCCTAGTATATATATCCCATTTTCAGGGAAATTTCAGCCATTTTTCTTTACCCAAGTTATCCTTGCCATGTCACATTATTGCTTAAAAACGCTTTCAAAATTATTAGGCTTCTGACAGGTTGCAGAATTATGGGATTTGCACAGTCCTGAACTGACCACATTTTTCTCAAGTTCCTGTTTTTAGTTTGAACATTACACAAACACTATAGAACCTCCATTATTCAGACACGTTTGAATGCCCTTTGGCTACAGCAGCTATACGTCCTCTTAGTCTCAGCAGAAAAATAATCTTTAATACACCATTATATTTTGAAACAAAACATTATTTTCCTGCTTTTCAAGTCTCGTATGTACTTTTTGGGTTTTAAGCAAAGTCTAGTTGGATAGGCATCCAACTCCAGCTGTGCAGCAATGGGCGTTGGATAACTTAAGACTTTTTTGTCCCTTCAAAAACTTCATTTCATGGTGAGGTTCCCTTTGCTGTACTTGAATGTGTGCCCCTGTGTGCAGAGCTTCTGCAGTTGGGTGAGCAACATGTAATTAGGCACCAAATTACAGGATATCAAATGCAAAACTTTGTGGCAAAAGCCTGAAGAAGTAGACAGTTCTACCATGTCTTCCTTGGGGGCATATTTGGCTCTTTGGGATTGTCAGACAAATTCAATTTCAGGGACAAAGTGTCTTCCATAGGAGATTATATCACCCATCATTCCCTAATGGAAGGTACTCTTTGGGTGCTTGTGTGATATCACAGTTCACATTTCATGTAGGCAAGGCCCAATATGCAGGACTCTAAAAATAAATGCCAACCTTTTCCACTGCCCCCCAGAAGCTGATAAAAATCCTAGGAAAATAGTGGGGTTTCCGCCGTAGCATCAATCAATATTCTCAATCCTCCCAAGTTTAAGGATGCCGCAGAATAAAATGCTGGCCAACAACAGTCTACCTTATGTGTTCACCTTTTGGGCATTAAAAATACAAGTAATCCTATAAAACAGGCATATTAAAATACAACAATCAACCCAGCTACAATAACTCATTCATACCTATTGCTATTGAGCCTGTGCTTTTTATATTATTATTATTATTATTATTATTGTTATTTATCAGTTCAACTAAACACTTTTTGCAAAAGGCTAGTTCTGTGGTACAGTGGTGTGAGCAGGCTTGGGCTTTGACTCCTTCTCAGCAGGACTGCAAGTGGTCCTGAGCTCTTGGGGCATCCAGAGCTCTCAAAAGCTTTTCTTAGAACTCAAGTCTATATGGTAGCAGTTCCCATCTTTCCCAATGCTCCTGGATAGCCTTAAATGCATTTACCTTGGCCATTTCAGACTTTACTGCCTAGAATTACGTACCATGAGAACCAGTCTTGATAACATATAGAAATGCCAAGGGCTGCTGAATGCCAGGAAGGCTGGCTGGCTCTCCACTTCTTTCTGTCTTTTTCCAAGGATGAGAAGTCCTGCAATTCTGTGGAGCTGCAGCATTGTCAGCGCTGAATGACAGCAATGAGAACAAGCATACAAGTTATGATGCGTTAGACATAGAAGAAACTTTATGGGTTTTCTTAAAAGTGCAAAAGTTTATCCTTTATAAATGGTCTTTCAAAAGAGTGCGGGCAACTTGTATTAAAGCTGGGTGCATCCCTCCTTTCATGAGCTACAGAAGTCAGGCCAGCAGTGTGGGCAAGTTAGATGTATAAAAGCTTTGCAGCTTTGTAAAAACATTTTTTATCAAAAGCTTCCTCAGCTGAATGGCCATATCTGAGTATCACAATCTGAGTGCTGTCGGAAGGACATCTGAACAGGCCACCCCACCAGGAAGACTGAGCAGATGAGACATCTACAGACAGAGAGGAACAGCCTCATATTCACAATTCCTGGTCCTCAGGGGAGACTTCAACCACAGCAGGGCATAAGCAGTCCAAGAGGTTCCTGGAATCCTTTGATGATAACTTCTGCCTTCAAGTGACAGGGGAGACAAGGAGGAGAGGTGCAGTTCTCCTCCTTGTTCCCACCAAGGAGGGGCCGGTGGGGAATGTGAAGCTCAAGGGCAGCCTTGGCTGCCGGGACCATAAATGATGGAATTTGAGATCCTTAGGGCAGTAAGGAGGACACACAGCAAGCTCATTACCCCGGACTTCAGCAGAGCAGACTTTGGCCTCTTCAGGGACCTGCTTGGCACAGTCCCATGGGTTAAAGCCCTGGAGGGAAAAGGGGCCCAAGAAAGCTGGTTCAAAGATCAACTCTAAGCTCAGGAGTGATACATCCCATCAAAGAGGAAGTCAGGCAAATCACCAGGAGGCCTGCATGGATGAACAAGGAACTCCTGGACAAACTCAAACACAAAACGTAGGAATAAAGGGTGGAAACAGGAACAGGTAGCCTGGGAGGAATACAGAGAAATTGAGCAGATGGGATCAGGTTAGGAAAGCTAATGCCCTGATGGAATTAAGAAAAGGGGAAACATAACTCTCATTTTTACAAAGGGAAATAAGGAAGACCCAAAAAAATACATGCCACTCAGTCTCACCTTCATGCCTGGCAAGATCCTGGAGCATCTCCTCCTGGAAACTGTGCAAAGGCACATAGAAGCTAAGGAGGTGATTGGTGACAGCCAATGTGGCTTCATTAAGGGCAAATCTTATGCCTGACAAATTAGGTGGCCTTCCGGGAGGGGGTTACCGCAGTGGTGGATGAGAAAAATCCACTGATATCATCTATCTGGACTTGTGCAAAGCATTTGACACTGGCCTGCATGACATCCTTGTGTTAAAATTGGAGAGAGATGGATTTGATGGGTGGGCCACTTGGTGGATAAGGAGTTGACTGCATGGTTGCACTCAGAGTTAGTCAATGACTCAATGTCTGAGTGGACAGCAGTGACAAGTGACATTCCTCAAGGTTCATACTGGAGCCAGCTCTGATCTACATCTTTGTTGGCAGCGTGGTCAGTGGGATGGAGCTCACCCTCAGCTGGCTTGGGGATGACACCGAGCTGTGTGGTGCGATCGGCGCGCTGGAGAGGAGGGACCTTGAGAGGTGGGAGGGGCTGGAGGCCTTGAGACTGTGCAAGGCCAAGTGCAAGGTCCTGCATGTGGGCCAGGGCAATCCCAGCCACAAATACAGGCTGGGCAGAGAATGGATTGCGAGCGGCTCTGAGAGGACTTGGGGATGCTGGTGGATGAGAGGTTGGACATGAACCATCAGTGTGTGCTGGCAGCCAAGAAAGCCCATGGCATCCTGGGCTGCATCCAAAGCAGTGTGGCCAGCAGGGCGATGGAGGGAATTCTCCCCTTCTACTCTCCTCTTGTGAGAACCCACCTGGAGTGCTGCATCCAGCTCAAGGGCTTCCAGCATAAGAAGGACGTGGACCTGCTGAAGCAAGTCCAGAGGAGGCCACAAAAATGCTTGGTGGGCTGGAGCACCTCTCCTAAAGAGACAGGCTGGTAGAGCTGGGGTCGTTCAGTAAATATTCATAGAATCATAGAATGGTTTGGGTTGAAAAGGACCTTAAAGATCATCACCTGTCATTCCAAGCCATGCACCATTACAACCAGCACGCTGCTCACCCACCAGCATGTCACAGGGAGGTAGTAGGCTCATGGGCTGATGTAATAGAAAGCCAAGATTTGGTTTAATTTTTTGCACCTTCAGTCACATTTCCATTTCTTTTGTAAATTATAACATTTTTTGCAAGCAGTTTCACAAAAGATATACTTTGTTTTCCAAGCAGCCTGAGCTGATAATGCAGTTACAGGATTATGGAGCAGGAACTTCTCAGCTTCTACTTTTTGCTTCTTTCTGAAGTTCTTTTCCTTTTAGCTCGGAGTGTTAAAACCTACTGCAGATTACTTCTACCTGTCTCCACCCTTCAGGGAAAAATACATTCTTCAAGCTGCTTGACTGAGTTTCATTTCTGATTTAACCAAACCTCACACACAGCAAAACATGCCAGCATCAATCTAGAGACAGGTATGACCCAATCATAATGGCACGAAAACATATATATCCTTACATCACCCTTGTTAGGTAGGGAAGCATTGCTATTCCCAGTTTACTGACAGGTAGGGAAGGCCCGAGGGAATTAAATGATTTGCCCCAAGTCATGCAGACTGTTTGGAACATAGCTAGGAAGTGACTTCCAGGTGCCTTGGTACATCCAGCTTTGTAACCTCTAGACACAGTATGTGTGACAGCCTGCCTTTATAATGCATAAGTATGACATATTTTTAAATAGATAAAAAATATATACATATATATATAAAAAAATTGATGAACATTTAACATCAGCATTGACAATCATAAACAAATATGTTCATATAAAGGATTATGATAACAATGAAAAAAAAGCAGGTTATGTGAATAGCACAAAAACATTTCAGTCAAAAAGCCTTGGTGGGGGAGTTTAAGGATGGGAAACAAATGTCTCTGACTAGATATTTGTCATTCTAAAGCAAAATGGAGCAATTTTCTGTTTTCACAGAGATAATGTTTTGAAATATGTTAAATATTTTCCTATGGCTGTTATCGGGGAGAGTGTGGTCATAGATAGATAAACAGGCTGGTAAAAGTATTATGATTCAGATGTCGAGAATGGCAAAATATGACTGTCTCTCACATCATTGTTAATTTCTCAGTCAGAGAAACTAAAAAATTAAAAATTAAAATCCACACTTGCTTTGAATCAACTAACCACTAAACTGATGCAATTTATTTTAAAAAAAAAATCCATTTTATCAGCCTAATTTTAAATTCTTCTACACTTTGTGCACAGGCCGCATTCATGATGCCGCACTGCAACATTACAGGAATATTGCTGGGAGGAGAACATGGTGCAGCAAACACAAAGATACTGTTTTATAGAGAAAAATTTATATGAAAGCCACTTCTTCTGAGGATCTAACTTTAAATAGCCTGTAGCTTCCTTTAACTGTGAATGTAGCAGCCTACTTTCATCAGGCCATAAATTTACTTAATAGGTTATGATTATTATTGATTTGATGGTGATTACTCTCAAATTTATGCTGTTGAGGAACTGATCCAATATCTTTTGAATTCCATTTAACCGAGATCAATGACAAATGGCTCAGGCCCCAGAGGTACAGAGAACTGCAGGAAAAATAAGGTGGCATTATGCTTTATTGGTTTTCTCCCTACCATAATGGCACAATTATAAAAAAGCAAACCCCATGCCTTACAACCCTTTCCTCTCTCTCTTATTTTTTTTTCAGATCATTTACTCATCTCCCTGTAAAAGTAATCCCATCACATGCATTTGAAGGACTTCAAGATGCCTTCATCATGTAAGTTGTCAATATTTTCCATAGGCTTTTCCTTAATTTCTTACAAAAATCATCCTTTTATAATAATGTAAAAATGTGTGGCTAATACACACTATTGATGAAAAAAACCACAGGGGAAGGATAAACATAGCATTCCTTTTCATGTAAACAGTATACAAAAGATCCTTTGAAAATGTGTGATTTTTAACAGTCATTTAAAGATCAAATGATGAAATATTAATCATGTCAGAGAGAACTGGATACAGCTTAGTAACTGATGAGAGGAGCATTTGATTAGCAGAGGAGATAGATTTCTATCATCAAACATTACCTCTGCAATGACAGCGATGGCACTCTGTGATTATACATTTATACAAGACCCAAATAGGACATTTCTTCAGCATTTTGCAGTGAGAGATGAGCTTGGCAGGGGATCAGTAGGACTGAGACCTTTCTTTGATCTTTCCGTTTTCAAGTGCTGTAATTTCGCACACCGGGTCTGCGCTGCTTCCTGACCCTCGGCATTGTACCTATTTTCCTTCAAGGATTCAGACCATGAGGCTCCTCTTACCCCTCTTGCCCTCCTTTCTGCTGTTCTTCCAGCTGAAATGGCATGCTCGAGCCTTCATTATTTATTATTTTTTATTTTGTCTGCATCGAGTGGCCTCTAAAGGACAAAGCTGATGACACAGCAGTGCAGTGAAGAGCAGGGGAATGACCTCCCCCAGAACCTAAGCAGCAGCACAGAAGATGCTGCTTTCTTTTCAAGGTGCACTTTTTGTACTTCTCTGCTGCACATATCCAACTGCAATACAGTATCTAAGCAGAATCCAAGTGGTGCTGTATTCTTGCATTCACTTGCATCTGAATGTTTAATGAGAACTTAATCATTTTCACGCTGGAGATTAACTTATATCTACAAGATTTCTCCTACCTGTATGACTTGAGGCTACACTTTCTCAAACTGCACACATGTCATATTCTCCACAGAGAATGGTTTGTTCTTAGACATTTTCCCTTCCATAACGAGAATCTAATTGATCTTTTTGTGTGCTTTTAATGAATCACTCCAAATTAACTGTGTAGAAATCAATATATTTTTTTGAAGTTAGTTTGTAGAACACTTCATAATTTTATTGAGATTAGTGCTACTTTGAAAAATGCATATTTTAAAATTATAAATCTCTAAATCAGCTATTTGGCAACACCATCACTCTCTGAAAATTAGATGATAAATTATTCTCATGCCATAAGTCATTCCAACATATGTGAATGGAAATACTGTGGCTGACAGGGAGGATCCCATGGAAGAACCATGTTTCAGACCCCAAACCTGAGTCTTCAGATTCCATGAGCAGGCACTGGTCCCTCCCAGCCTGTGAATCTCTGAGGATCAGGTGCCCAACAGGCCACTTATTCTACATCCATCATTCATTTATAAGTAACGAGTGCAATACCAAAGATAACATTCTCACTGAATTATGAGGATGAAAAAAATCCTTAATATTTTTGTAAGACACACATACACGTTAACTGTGTGATTGCTAGTGTGCATCTCCCTTTGCCACTACAAATGAAATACAGAATTCATTCTGGTCTAAGGGATTTTATATCAACACCAACAGAGATGTCTTCTCATAATTGTAATTGAATTAAGCTAACACTCAGGACTGTGACAATACTGACTCTGACTGTGTACCAGTTCTTTGGAAAATATTTTTTTCTTGAGAGAGTATAATCTCAGGTTTAGCTTGTGTGCCCTTCTAGTCCATTCTGTTGAGAAATTTTGAAGATCTTTCGCTTATATATGCATGAATGTATACTATTTACTTTGAGGACTCAGTTTTGCATAGCCTCTTAAATCTTAATCTAACAAGCATTTAACCAGCATCTAATAAGTGGATTTTGTTTTTCTATGTAAGTATTGATTAATCTTGAGTACATGTGTGGAATAGGAGCATCTGTACATCACAATCCGAGAGTGCCACCAAAAACAGTCATGTCGGTCTGTGTCACGATGAAAAGAGCCACTTCCTTTCAGTTTGCATACATGTAATGAAAATGGCATTTAAATCCAAAAATTGTTCATAAAGTGTGCTGAATCCATATCTGTTTATTTCTACATCTGTGGATTAGATGACTATGGTTCTGACTTGATAATATCGTATGAAGCACCATGAACATTATCTATGTCCTCATCCCACAAATAAATTCACTAAGCTGAACCAACAGTGGGAGGGAGGAAAAGGCTCACGAGGCTTAGGCTCACTCTGATTGTATTAGTTCTGACCCTTAGCCTCTACCTTACCTGCAATTTACTGAGGAAATGGAGATTGGCTTTTACAGAGGTAGTTATTCCTAAGGGTTGGCTTTCCCTTTTGCCAAAACAAAAGAAGGCTGGTCCTCTCTCAAACTTCACTGGCAGGGGCTCCCAGGATGACTGAGGTGAGGCATAGACAAGATTGATAGGAGGGGCTGAACAAGTGAGCATAAAAGGAGGAAATACAAAGTGGAAAACTAGTTGCTGGTGTCTTTTCTGGTAATGTGTTGCTTTGTGTCTGCTGTTTTCATTGTAGTGAAATCTCTCAGAGCGACTCCCTGGAGAGAATAGAAGCAAGCGCCTTTGACAGCCTTCCCACCTTGTCTGAAATGTGAGCATCAGTTTAAAAAAGGCACCCATGTTGTGGTTTCGGATCATCAAGGAGTAAACAGTCTGCAGAGGAGTATTCTTGGACAAAATCTGTCTCTGTTACTTTGGTTGGCTTTGATTGAGATCTATGATGCGAAACATTTCTCTCCAAAGTACCGTATAAAATAGTGAGCACTCTGTAAGGCCTGGCCTTGGAGATCTAGCTTATGGAAAGGCATCCCTGCATCCTGCTTTCAGTGAGCTCAGTGGCAGGAGTGGAGCTCTGTGCCTGCTTCTGCTGGCATTGTCAGGATTTCTAAGCAGGGAAATAATTCAAGATGACAACAGATGAGAAAAATCTTTCTTTTTGAAGATGCCATTTTCAAAGCCCTACATTATTTAAATACAGCTGCTTAGTATGCATAGCTCTTCTGTGGAGCACTAAAATATTACTCAAACAGAACACACACTGATTTTAAACTTGACCTGCATAGCACAGGCATCTGAGAGAGAGAGTTAAAAGCAATGACTAGGAGAATGCTCTGAAATATTTAGTGAAATTGGAAACTCTAAATCTGATTCAATATCTCATTACTGCCTTTTTCGCACAGCATGACCAGTGAGTGGCTTAAAATTGTGCAACTGAGTACAAATTCATCTCTTTTCTTTTTATATGTGAACATCACTGAAGCCAGTTACTCACATAAGCAAGGGATACAGATTTGTCAATCTCTGATTGAGTCCAACATCCACTAGAATCAATGGCGTGTTTAGGGAAGGAATGAAAGATTTGACCCCATTGTATTCCCCGACAGTTTATGGACATTTAGTCTTACGCCTGTCTTCCAAAACTCAACAGCTAAGCAAGACCATTCAAGAGCCACAGGGAGCTGACAAGAAAACCTCCTTGAATCTTGAGTGCTGTACAGAACTCACATTGCAAGGGCTTGGTGTCCCAAACTGCACTCAAGTCCACATTCGATGGATGAGCAGGGTAGTGAGTTCAATGGTGTTCTTCAATTTGAACTTTTCTTGCCATTTCACATGCTAAAATCTTTGTATTTTTTAAGTCGTGCATAGGGAGGGAGCTGGGCTACAGTTACTGGCCTTTAGGGCAAACAGATAGTTTAGCTGCAGAAAGGGCTCCTTGATTAAGAGATCTGCCCATTTTTTGGGTGACCACTAGCAAACAGGACTACTCACACACTTCTCTCCCAGTTTCTGCTGATCCATTCCTACCAACCAGTGCTCTAAGGAAGTCCATGGTGCTCCTAAGAGGTTAAACCATCTGAGGAACAGCCTTTCCTGGCTAGGAAGAGCATCAGTAGCATAATGGATGATTTGAAGGGATCTGATTGTGGAGCAAGGACCAGGCACACACACACACACTCAGGCCCAGGCTTGGCCCCACATCCAAGCCCAAAATGCTAACTCCCACCAGTGTCCAGTACAGCCAAACCACACCAGCTCAGAGAACCATTAGAATGCAGGCAGTGTTATCTTTTGTTGACTGCCTAAAAATTGCGGGCCATTTTTATTACCAACAGTGCCTCAAAATGTACCAAGCAGCATATTTGCAGGCTGTTTTCTGAGGAAGTAAATCACAAGCAAAACTCAGGGCCCTCCCAAATCTATAATGATTATCATACTGAAATATTTTTCCCTCATTACAGATTAATCCTGAACACAAAAAATCTGTTGCACATTGAGGACGGAGCGTTCAGAAATCTTCCAAGGCTAAAATACTTGTAAGAAAGAGTTCTATTCCTTTTCTGTTTGCTTTATTTATTCTCTTCTCCAGAGGAGTAGACAAATCAAATTAAGGAGTGTAAGGAAAAAGGTTTTTCATGCATTACAGTATCCTAGAAGTACATGCATTGTTTGCAATAGCTTTAACCTGTAGTTAGCCAATAGTGAGGTCTTTCAGTGTACAAGGGCAGGGCAGTGCCGGACAAAAGAGAAGACTGCAAAGTAGTTCTGGTAATTGCTTATTTCTGGAATAAAGCTTGCAGACTAACAGGGTACTAAACAAAAGGTGTAACTAAAATCTCTCCCTCATGCTTAATGTAGTGAGAACATACACTACTCCTCTAGGACACTGCTTGAGAACTCTAAAAGCTTGATTTTTACAGGCCTGAGAAACACCTTTTGAGCCTACTTAAAAATTATATTTGTCAGTCACCCTTTAAAGCACTGTTAGACTTGAACCTACCAAATCGGCTTCTTGTTGCATCCACTCTGGTAATATTTTCTTCTATAAATAGGAATTATGCTTTTCTCTAGGAGCATCTGTAACACTGGAATAAGACAATTTCCAGACCTGACACAGATCTTCTCACTGGAAGCTCATTTTATTTTGTAAGTAGAGACCCATCCTAACTCAGCTGCAAGTGTTTTCCATCTTTTCCTGAATCACTGACAAAAATACCTTATTTCTTTCCTTCCAAAGGGAGCTCTGTGATAACTTGCGTATGACAATTATACCACAAAATGCTTTCCAAGGGATGAACAATGAATCACTGACACTGTGAGTAAAATAATCCTAGCTCCAGTTCCTCCTGCGAGAGCAACACTTCTGCTTGAGGAAAGTGGGTTGACTTCATGAAAATCTTGACATTAAGCCCCATAAAATATATATATGGATTGTGATTTGAATTTGAAATGCTTAAGGAACATAGGGATGTTCTTCAAGATGAAGAGCAGAGTTTTATCCAAAAGATAACTTCATTTAGGAAAGAAAATAGGACGAGGGATCTAAATCTTCATCTTTCATGCAATGTTGTTTTTAAAAATACCATCAGCAGGATATAAACTACAAAAGCTGCACTGGAGGCCAAAGTCTCTGTTCTTACCTCAGGAGTGCAGTTTCTTGAAACAGTGCTTTCAGGGACCAAGCGGTCTGAGGGAGTTGAGCTTCAGCTGTACAGGGTGCCTCTGAAGAGGAGTGATGGAGACACAGAAGAAATTGGTACAAACTACAGACGCTGCTTCTTACCCTGATTTCTTTTGCCTCAGCTTACGTTCCTATAAGATCCCTATAAGTCTTCACACCCAAGACTTTCCTTTTAGCCAACAGTGGATTCATTGCTTCAGCCCCCTGTGAGGTGGGTGGGTTTGATGCTGTGGGGTGCCCCACGTGAGGAACGCAGAAAGCTAAGGTGAGATGTCCTCTGCCAGCGCAGCAAGAACCGTGTATGGATTTCACAGCTCACTCGTCTTCACAAAAACTTCCACAAAGGAGTGCTGCAAGAGGAAAAATCACAAGCTGAGCCTCTTGGCAGGATGTGGCCGAAATTTGGGTCTCCCAAGGAAGGACCCTCTGAGGCATAGAGGGAAGCAGCAGGCCACCCACTTGGTGTTGTAGCCACAAACCCCAGGGGAGCCCAGTGAAGCCAGCCTTTGGGGGCCAGGCTCCAGTACGCATCCAACAGGAGCCCTACCCAAAAATCCATGGATATTTGCACCTGCAAAGGAGCCGTGCACGTCAGCAAGAGCTGCAGCTGGTGGATTCTTCATCAGGCTGATGTGCCAGCATGACAGTAATTTTAACACAGATTTTATGTATTGACCAACACCTTCTGGAAACGAGAGAGGAACTGGGCATAAATGTGACTGAATGCTATTCCTACACGATGCTAAAGAGGAGCAATTGCTTGGATTAGTGCATCATTTCATCTTATGAGCCTCTTTCCTCCCAACAAGGTCTCAAAATAACTTCAGCAAAATTATGATTCTGCTAATGGTGCAAGAAAATGAACATAAAAGAGATGGAGAAAGGTGCTTAAAGTCTTTACTGTAACCCTAAAGTGTATTAAATGGGAGGGAGTCTAAATCAGGAAAGAGCCAATAGTCATTTTTCTCCCATCCTTTTGTGATACCAAGCTCACCACAAGAAGAAAAGAATTATCTTATCAGCAGCTTCGTAATTGTAGAGCTACGTGTTAACTCCACCCCATGTGGTTAGCTGTAATTAGCTGAAGTAATTCCTCTTGTTACAGCATGGTCTGGTGAAATACAAGTAATCTATGGAGGTGTAAAGTCACCCTGCAGTCATACTTTGCACTGCAAATAGCTAATTTAGCCTTTCCAACAGTTAATGTTTCTTGTGGATTGGGAAATCGATCCTACATGTTGTCATGGTTTTTAAGGCTATCACTAATTTCAGCATTGTGCTGAGGTAGATACCTTCTATCAAATGGAGTCAGGTGCTCCCCACACTTGAGCACTTGGGAGCAGATTTCATAGGGCCAGTTTGTGCTATCCCAAAAGCAAGTGGAAAAGCAACAGGAATGCTGTTTAATTCATTAACTGTGCCAAGTTTTCTAATAGAGCTTAATATTAAAGAAGAAATGATACATACAAGTGACTATATTGAATTTCTATCGGATACGTGAACTTAATATCACAAACGGATATTAATAGACCCATAGGTTACATCTCCTAATGAAGGAAAAGAGCTGGACCTGAGGTGTAGCAGAGCCCAGCCTTTAGGTGTCTGGCCCCAGGGTGGGAAATCAGGAACCAGGGTGGCATCCAGTGTCCCGGTGCAGCGCAGGGGACAGCAAGGCTTCCACAGCACAAATCAAGCCTGGCAGCAGCACTTTGGAGAAGCTGATAACTCACTGACTGCTGGATGATGCACAACTCGCCCCTGCCTCTCTGCAAAGCTGTCTCCTGGAAGATTTGTCTGCCCATAGAGGATCTGCAATCCAGCAGCTCCCTCCAGGCTTTACCATTGCTTTCCACGTGACACATCTCTAGGTCTTGCAATCTTCCATCTGCACCTGCTGACACCACAAAATCCAGGTCTTCTGCCTCCAGGCTGTAGTCTGTGTGCCAGGAGCTTACCTGGACTAATGTCTTGTTTCTGGATCTCAGCCCCAGGCAGGCACAGGCAAGCCCCTCAGCAGGGGGAGGATCTGTACTTCAGCAGAAGTTCTCTTCTGCAGCTAAACAGGAAGGAGCTTAGAGAATTTGAGCTGCATCTTTCTTAATTTAAGAGCTATAGTTACCTTCATTCTTCATAAGCAGACCTTCTAATCATTAAAATTAATGCAGCACCAAGGTTTGAAACTTGTAGTACATAACGTAACCTCACCTTTTCCAAATCTTTCTCCCTTATGTTTATTTAATCTCCAGCAAGTTGTATAAAAATGGATTTGAAGATATCCACAGTCATGCCTTCAATGGGACAAAGCTGAATCAATTGTGAGTATGCTATCCCTCCTCAGTAATTTAAACAGTAAATAACAATTTAAATACAGTCAGAGGCTCTTCCTTCAGTTTAACTGGCTGTGTCTTCTATTTCCCAATACTCATGAGAAAACTACATCTTTCGGTGTCATTATGACTGTTGTTAGTGACATTGTGGCAGTTGTTATTCCTGCAGCTCTTACTGCTTTTCCTGAAACAACATCCGTTCAAATAGTACAGCTTTTGTGAGAAAAGCTCATAATTCTTAACAAAATTTCATAAATTAGTCTAAAACTTGAAACAGTAGCCCAAAGTTAGGAATCTACATTTTATGTCTGTAAACATCAATAGTTTTTTAATCCCTCTCACACACTGGAGGACTAGTCTCTTGGTTTTGGGCAAAATGTACATTTGCTACTGTTGTGAAAGAACCAGCCTGGTGGTTCCTGGTTTAAGTCAGAAGAATATGGAATTTATCACATTTAAGTGTAGATGATGATCTGGTGGTATCAGAAGAAGTAAAGGTCACCTGGGAAATACAAGCACTCCCCAGCCAGGCAGTGCAACAACCACTGCTGTTGTGGGAGAAAGAATGGATAGAGGTGTGAAGAAAAAAACAAAGAAAGTGATTTTTAAAATACAGATGTAAAGAGAGTTCATTTTTGGTTCCACAGAATCCTGAAGGACAACAAGAACCTCAGGCGGATACACAACGATGCCCTGAGAGGAGCCACAGGGCCAGATGTCCTGTAAGTATCCACAACTCCATTACCTGAGTGTCCCGTGGGAACAGCACTGTGCCACCAGAGCTGTGGCACCACAGCAAACACAGGCTTCGAGTCTGGAAAGAGACTTGATCTTTTACCCACTGTGTACAAACTGGAAACATGTCAGCAAGATGCCATGAAATTACAGGGTTAAAGGAGTTTGCACCCTGGCAAACACGTATCAGCCAGTTCTAGTGTTGGCACTGATCTCCACCTCTTAGACATTTTGGTTTTTGCTTTATATGTGTCAGATCCTCCTGATCCTGTTCCTGTATCTTATATTCTGACATTGCAAACTAACTTGTCCTTTGGTAGGATGGATATGTTTTGGCAATATATATTAGTTTAGGATGTGTTTATAAAAGTGAACCAGCTGATTGCACGCTGTAAGCGTGTGCTGAATAGAACACATTATTATCATCCTCATGATTTATTAACCAAGGACTTACTGGAGGGCTGCCCTGGCTGTAACTCCATGCAATAAAACACAGTGTGATTCTGTAAATAGCACTCTGTGCTGCACATGCCTTTTTTGTGCCTTTTATTGTTGCTTTATGGTACATGGCATTACTGATATCACTTTCAGAATTGTGGGCCTTTTTTTCCTTTCTTTAATGTCCTGACTCTGAAAATCCTTAATCATGGATGGACTTTCTCCACAAAAACAGCCCCATTTAGAAGTTATTCTAAGCCAAACTGCTTAAGTTTGTGTTGGCAAGAATGACAGACTCTTTTGGGGTTTTAATGAATAGCCATTTAATTAAAGCACCTAGAACAACCCTTCAGAGCCAAGCAGAGAGCCAGGAGGGTGTCCTACCTGTCAGCTGGCTGGAGAGTCACTTCTGCCCACCTTCTTCTCTCCATGTCTCTGGTTTAAAGAGGCATCCCTCCCTCCATGCATGGATTTCAAACAGAAAGGTCAGGACACAGCCCCTGGAGTGGTGGGTTTCAGTTTCCCCAGGACAAAGGGAGCTTCTTGCTTGGCTGGAGCTGCTGAGGCACAGAGATGCCCTTACCCTGCTGCTCTGCAGTTTCACAGACCATGTCTCTGAGCTGGGCATCAGGTGCTGAAGCAGCTTTGTAGATCTGAACCTTTGTGAAAAAAACCAGTTGCTGTTACCTACCGTCATGCTTTGGTGGTATTTTTATAGGGAAGAAAAGAAAAGTGAATGCTCTCTTTGTTTCGCAGGGATATTTCTTCGACAGCGCTGGAGTCCCTGCCTAGTTACGGGCTTGAGGCCATTCAGGTCTTAAATGCAACGTCATCTTACTTGTTAAAGAGGCTGCCACCACTGGATAAATTCAGCAGTCTTCTGGAAGCTGTCCTAACATATCCCAGCCACTGCTGTGCTTTTCGAAATCTAAGGACAGAAAAGTAAGTCCAAATAGCACATTATTGTACTGCAGTGCTTCAGAAGCTCCAAAATGGCAATTCTGCTTTATTCAGCTCAGAAGGTTTGATTATCTTTATTCCAGTTACATGGAAACTGTGGTGCGTTGCAAGGCCTTGAAGGAAACAGCAAATCTCTGCTAAGGCCAGGAAAATAATGTCCATTTATTTTAGAGCAGAAATGGATCCCATCCTGTGCCCTGGATCTGCCAGCAGAAATATTACTCTAAATTTGCTTAAAGTTTATATTTTTTCTTGGTATCTCAATTAAAAGCCTACTGGCACACAGAAGACAGATCTTTATCAATAGCATGTTGCCCTAATTTAAAATAAAAAAAGAATAAACTCCTGTAGCCTTTAGATATGTAGCTTAATTAATACAGGTGATATGATGACATAGTAGAAAGGGCAGGCTTTCAATCACCCACCAAAATTAGGGCCTGCCCCAAGCCTACAGGAAAAGGTTACTTAGTTTAGTTCCAGCCATTTAAGGTAATAGACAGTATTGTTCTCTCCACAACTGGAAACCATGGCTAACATGGGGAAGTTAATCTGAGACAACTGGAGCTCATTTTTCAGCATTTGTGTTTCGAAGAAACCAACCCTCAGTTGGCTTTAGGCAGCCAAAGCAACCCCAAATGAGTTTAGTTTGAGCCATGAAGGTGCCTCGCTTCGCGTCTGTCTAAAATGAAGGCGGCAGAAAAGACATACTGAGCAGGCACTTGTGAGAGGCCTGATCGGTGTCACTCCCACGCCTTCCCTTCAGGACTGCCCTGGAAAGGCAGGAGTAGATTCCAGTTCTTCAGGGTAAAACTAAGGCTGGTGCTATTCTTTCTCTGCCTACCTCATTTTACTAAGGGGTTCTTGATTCCGCAAGAAGAGAAAGATTCTACTGTCAAGGGTTTCCATTGCTAATTAACGGATTCAGTCACAGGTAAAATCTCTGAGTGTATTAAATGCAGGAGCAACTCTGGCAGAGTAAAAAAAGTATTCATTCTGATAAAGATAACTACATTTCTGATACTGTATTATTTTTGGGTGCTTGACTTTGCAACGTGAGCTTGGCCTATAAAAACAGGGGTGCCTTAGTAAGTCACTTTCTTGTATTAAGTGACTGTTTTCTTAGTAAATTGCGGGGGCGGGGGGAAACCCATGCAAATCAGGAAGTGACTGCTCCCCTATCAAGGGCATCAGCAATGAGGTGAGACAAAGCCATTTCCATTCATACTGGTAGAGTACCTGGCTGCTACTTTCAAAGCCTCAAAACCAAAGATTTTGTCAAATATATCATCTTTCAAGTTGTACTATTCAAACTGCTTCAATTCAAGCATGCAAAGTCTACTTCCAGATCCCAGACAGTTTTTAAAATAGGGTCACCTTGGGAAGAATAACCCCATGCACCTGTATGGGCTTGGGGCTGAGCTGCTGGAAAACAGCTCTGCAGAGGACCTGGGGACCTGTCCATGAGCCAGCAGTGTGTCCTTCTGGCCAAGAAGGCCAGTGGTGTCCTGGGGTGCATTAGGAAGAGCACTGCCAGCAAGTCAGGGGAGGTGATCCTGCCCCTCTACTCAGCCTTGGTGAGGCACATCTGAAGTGCTGTGTCCAGTTCTGGACTCTCAGTACAAGAGAGACATGGAGCTCCTGGTGCTGGTCCAGTGAAGGGCTACGAAGATGATGAAGGGGCCGGAGCATCTCTCTGATGAGGAAAGGCTGAGGGAGCTGGGCCTGTTCGGCCTCGGGAAGAGACGACTGAGAGGGGACCTCATCAATGTCTGTCAGTGTCTGAAGGGAGAGTGTCAAGAGGATGGAGCAGGCTCTTCTCAGTGGTGCTGGGCAATAGGACAAGAGGCAACAGGCAGGAACTGATACACATGAAGTTCCACCTGAATATGAGGAAGAACATCCTTCTGTGCAGGTAACCAAGCACTGGAATAGGTTGCACAGAGAGGGTGTGGAGTCTCCCTCACTGGGCATATTCCAGAACTGTCTGGAATGTGCTCTAGGATGACACAGGGAGGTTGGACCAGATGCCCCACCATGGTTCCTTCCAACCTGACCCATTCTGTGGTTCTGTATCAGGCCAGTTTCCCAGCAGCTGTTAACAAGCACTTCTCCAAAAGCCAGCTAACTGCTTCCATTCATCCTGCTGGAGAATCTGGCCCACTTCAATACAATATTTCAAAACAATAACCTTTTGATTCCAGTTCAAGTTATTTCACTATAAAAAAACATATCCTAGACAATAACCAAGCTGAAAGACCATCCTTACACACCTTACACATCCTTACGCTGCCTATTTTCACAGTATCTGAGGCCTTCTCCTTCCCACTTCCAGATGTCTACGGGAACTGATCATGTTGCCATGAGGCTAGTGCTGGTTTACCTTACATGTCTGTGAAGATCACTTGCAGAGAAGACAAGGCTTTGGCCAAAATCCAGCCTGAAACTTAACTTTCTTCTCATCCTTCTTGCAGACAGAATTTGTTGCTTTCCATTTTTGACAACTTCTCCAAAGAGTGTGAAAGCACCATGAGGAAACCGACTAACGAAATGCTGTAAGTACCTCTCTGCATAGAGATGATGGAATTAGCAAATACAGACCTCCTCCCCTTTCTGCTGTTCACATGTTTTTTCATTAAGCCTGCCAATTCAGTCACCCCTACAAGTTGCACAGTGGTAATTTTACTATCATTAAACCAAGATTTGGATGTTCAAAAGGAAAGGGGAATAAAAACTCCTCATGATTTCACGAGCTTTAGTCATTCCAGTTTGTCTTCTGAATTCTGAAAGGATTTCAAAACAATGATTAAATATTTACAGAAGTTAGTGGCCTACATGGAGACTTTCCATTCCCTGAAATAATTGCAGTTGTTGGTGTGATTCAAAAAAGAGCTGCTATTGTTAACTTTTTAATTTTTTTACCTATAGAAAGGATAATTAGAACTCTGCATATCAGTAGTTTTCCGTGGTAGAATGGAAATTAAGTGTGATGACCCCGTGCTAGTGGTTTACTTCGTCTAAACATGTCTTTTCATATCATCACAGTTTTGCTTGACGGTGTTCAGTGTGACAATGAGAAAGGCTAATATCAAAACCGTTGTGTTGTCTGTGCTGGATGATACAGGCTCTAACCCAGCTTTTAAGGGAGAAGTTCAAGCATTTGCTATTCTTCATCCCTCTACAGCTAAATGGGAGACCTTGGGACTTGTTAGCAGCCCTGACATGGCGTCAAAGCATTGTAAAGTCTAGAAGAAACAAGGTTATGGTCACAAAATTCCAGTGGCTAAATACAGCTGAAATGTGATTGATTCATTGGGATAATTACTTCCTTGGACATTATCTTGTTTGCTGCTTGGTGAGACCTCCTACACTTGCCATTTGGTTTTATCTATCTGCTTGTTTTGGGTTAGCATCTGTTGCACTCCTGCTGAGCATTAAATAGTCTGCCCAGCCTATTGGCTCCTGAAGGTTTTTGCTTTGGCAAATCCCAATCCCAGCAATTCTCTGAGCAGACATTATAATAAGCAAGTAAAAGTAAGGTTATGGTTCATGGGCTTAATGGCTGCAGAGCCACAGCAGAAATCATCTGAAAGTCCTGAGTTCTCATTAGTGAAAAAAGAAAAACCACAAAAATCTAGCTTGCATATAGCAGCACATTTACACAGCCTCTCAGAAAATCACAATCATTTTTATTAGTAAATAGAGTCAAATGTATTCCCTGCTCTTCCAGTTTGAGCCAGCCAAGACATTGGACAGTTTTTTACATACAGAGAGAAGAGTTAGGATAACAAGTTTGGGAAGTTATTTGCCCCACAGGAACAGCTGAAAAGCAGCTCAGTTTCATTTGCCAGTTAAGACCCTGCTCCAGAAATATCATTTAATGGACTTGCTTCAGTAGATGTGGAAGCCTAAGCATGTATTTAAATTATCCTAAAGCTACTAGTTTTCTCAAGGGTTGTCCTCAATAGAGGTATTTTCCAGGTCTCATACTGCAGACTGAGTGTTTGCCCACCAAACAGTCACAGTCAGGATGATTGGGAAGTTGGAAAATAGGGACCTATTATGGCAGGGAAGTGCCAGAAAAGACAGTGTTTGCTTTTAAAACACTTCTTCTTTGGTAGGCTTATCACCACACTCTTGATGACCAAGAGATTATACAAGTCTGTCTTAAAAACCTACAACATTTTTTATTAGGCATTGGGTCCAGCCTAAATTTAATAAATTCCTAGCTATCGACGTTATTTAGTTAACCATGCACTTCTACTGCTTGCCCTATTATACTGCGAACATCAAATTCATCAGCACCTCCCAAGCCATACATGGTCTCAGGAATTCATTTGTTAAGTGCCTTTCCCAAGGGGAGCAAAGGTGCAGAGTTAAATCCATAGGTTATTTTAGTATGGCTTCTGCAGCTGCCTGCGAAACCTCTGTGCATCAAACCTGTAATCCATCAGCCCAAGTGTTACTGTAGCCTGGACTGCAGCCAACCGGCAGCATGAGAACGATGGCTCCCTCACAAAACAGTCACAATAAAGTACTTGCAAACAAGTGAGTCGTATAAGAGAGCATTTCTGTGGATGGGACTGTGACCCTTGCTGCTCTCCAAGGCTGCTTCCCAAACACAATGCATCCTTACAAGGCTTCGTTATTTGTAAACACCCCTGTAGAAACACACGGAGGAAGTCACTGTTTTAAAACAAGTGTTATCTGTTGTCTTTCACAAAAGAATGCATGTAGCACGTAACAATTCACTTCTGTTTGGGGGGATGGTTTTTTCATGGTTACAGAGATGACTCCAACAACACATCGCTGTGGTCGGCAGAGGGGAACACGCACCCCTTTGCAACAGATGATGAAAGTTCTCCCTACAGCTACTCAACCATTTTCGATGACAGCGAAATGGCCGGCTTTGACTTTGAGTATGACTTTTGTCAGCCTAAAGTCCTCACATGCACTCCAGAACCAGATGCCTTTAATCCCTGCGAAGACATCCTGGGATACAGCTTCCTCAGAGTGCTGATCTGGTTTATAAACATCCTCGCCATCGCCGGCAATTTCACCGTGCTCCTCGTTCTCCTGACCAGCCACTACAAGCTCACCGTCCCTCGCTTCCTCATGTGCAACCTCTCCTTCGCCGACTTCTGCATGGGACTGTACCTCCTGCTCATCGCCTCCGTGGACGCCCAGACCAGTGGTCAGTACTACAACCACGCCATCGACTGGCAGACGGGCAGCGGCTGCAGCACCGCCGGGTTCTTCACGGTGTTTGCCAGCGAGCTGTCGGTGTACACGCTGACGGTGATCACCATCGAGCGCTGGCACACCATCACCTACGCCATGCAGCTGGACCGCAAGCTGCGGCTGCGGCACGCCGTGCCCATCATGCTCGGGGGCTGGCTGTTCTCCATCGGGATAGCCGTGCTGCCTCTCTTCGGGGTCAGCAGCTACATGAAGGTCAGCATCTGTTTGCCCATGGATATCGAAACGGGCCTGTCCCAAGCCTACATCCTGCTGATCTTGGTGCTGAATGTTGTCGCCTTCGTTGTCATTTGTGCTTGCTACATCAAGATTTACATCGCTGTGCAGAACCCAGAGCTGGTAGCTGCCAATAAAGACACCAAGGTCGCCAAGAGAATGGCAATACTGATCTTCACGGATTTCACCTGCATGGCCCCCATCTCCTTTTTTGCCATATCCGCTGCCTTCAAAGTTCCTCTCATCACGGTGACCAACTCCAAGATCCTGCTGGTTTTATTTTACCCTGTCAACTCCTGCGCAAACCCCTTTCTCTACGCGATTTTCACCAAAGCATTTCGGAGGGATTTCTTTCTGCTGATGAGCAAGCTTGGTTGCTGCAAGAACCGAGCAGAGCTCTACAGGATGAACTATTTCTCTGCTTATAACTCCAACTGCAAGAACGGTGGAGCAGCCACCGCCCCCAGCAAAGCCTCCCAAGCATTCCTGGTCTTGTCAGCCTTAGAGAAGCCCTATCCTGCACTACGGGACAAGACATCCCACAAGGAAAATTAACCCGGAGTGCCAAGAGATGCAGCACTTTGCAAGGCCAGTTGTGATTATCATAGTGACTAGGGATTGTTTTATAATATCTTGAACATTTAATAATAAATAAAAATGCCGGTCAGTAATTCTTATGCAACATAACTGTTCTGATGTTCAAAGTGGTGTTTTCCCTTCTCTTACTTTCTAATGATAGGTGTGGAAGGTGGCTATTATGCAAAACTTTTCTTTATGGGGAACCAGAAGAAACCAGGAGTAGCCAAGTTGCTCTTGAAGTTAACAGCTATTGCAGTGATTGCGGCCTGGCTTTTTCTCCAGATCTGCTTCCCTGGAGAATTTAAAGCCTGTTTTCTACCTTTCATGGCTTCTTTTTTCATTCCTATCAGCTGTGCTGGCACTGTTGGTTTAAAGAGAGAGGCAGTAAACTAGATGCCTCCATTTCATCAACAGAAACTTCCAATTACACAACCACCTACACACAGTTGAAGAAGAGCGTTCAAGCGGTAAGGTGTAAAGATGTCACCAAGGAGGAAAGTTGATCTATTGAACCTTTGTTACTGGCAATTTTGCAGTTTACATTAGACCTCAGTCCGAACTGGTGGGTAGTTTACTTAAATTATTAACACATACACAGCCACGTGTGATCTGGAAATCACAAGAGATGCAAAACCCCCCCTGCTGTACACAGGACTTTATTTAGGGTATCACATGTGCACACACACAAATCAGGTAAACTGTAAAGGCTCCCTCTCGGCAGCAGGAGAGCTGCTTCCTGCACAGGCAAGGAAGTGCTTGCCTTGTTTTCCCTCCTGGGACAGTCTCAAGAAGGATTTTCACCTGTCCACTGTCTGACATCACCAGTGCCAGTGGCATTCAGGAATGCACTAGGGCCTCTTCAGCACATACGATCCAACTCTATTCCCAGGTGATGAAGCAGAGTAGCGGAGTAGTTACCTTTCCGTGACAATGTTTTCCCATTAAAATCTCTCTTTTCTTTCACTATGCATTGCCTGATGCTAAGTGATCATGCTAAATGCCTCGTCCAGATTTGTGACTGCACTGCTAATTTAATTAAGTGCAGAGTCTGATACATAAGAAAATGGTGCTGTTGCAATCACTTTAAACCTTTTATATTCTCCTTTTCAGCTGAGTCCTTTGCTTTCAAGTCTGTGACAGCAACGGAGTTCCAAAGCACTCCTCTTGTTGCCAAAACACTGTGCTGCAAGCTAAGTTTGCTTCACATTAATGAAAGCAATTCCTTGTACTAGTGACTGGTCTATCATTAGTTCATAATTGTGATAATTAGAAATAACATCTCTGACCCACTCTTACCTTCAGCTTAATGCCATGATTTCAACCAGTACAAAAGCTCTGGATGTAAGCACAGCTGTGCTCACGAGCAGTTCCCACAGGTGGGGAATGAAGCAGGATTGCGAACAGAGGAGACTCTTAACACTCTCTGGTTTAGCAATCAATACAAATTTCACATGATGCACCTTTTTACACACACCAGCTCCTGAGCTTAGCCAATGATCAAATAGGACTATGGTAGGATATTTAACTATAATACAAACCAAAGGTACTGGTGTGAAAAAAATAGCTACTGGGCCTAAAACTCCTCTGTCACCTCTCTCAAAACTGATTTTTGAGACTCATTTCTTCTGACATCCCATGAAAGAGTCCTGTGCATGATTTAAGACATGACAGCACAATACCTTAAGTGGGCAACAACTGATTTAGCTGCATTATGTTCCAGCAGGACAAGAGCTTGCCAGCACACCCTCCCCACCACATGGTGTGGTCAGGAAGCTACAGGGCAGGCAGGGAGATGAGTTAGAATTAGCAACAACTGATAGCACCTGACCCACAGTGCTGCAGAGGTAACAGCCAAGCAGCAAGAGAGTCTGTGGGTATTTTTCTTTTTGTACCTGCTGTAAGTGGAGTGAAAACCTCCATTTACAAAATTGCTGATTTAAGGAGAAAAAAAAAAAAAACACTGACAGAATAGCAAATGTAATTTATATACTTAAAATTTTTCGACACACAAAAGTAAGCAAATAAGTAAAAGCAAAACTTTAACAAGAGATTTAGATTCAAGCCAAAGCTTCTCATATAAGTTATACTTGTTATTCTACCTCGTTATTTTTACTTTACCTTCTTTCTGGTGTGAAGTTTCAGACAGCCATTTACTGAAGTATCTTTGACGGCCATAACTGGTACTACACACCTCATCCTGTCACATCTGCAGTGATATGTTTGCTAAACTGTAAGTTGCAGCAATCAAAAACATTAATTCATAAACTATTCATATCTAAAGCACTGATTACTGCTCAATTCACAGGCTAGAGCTTACATTTTAATAAGAAACTTTTTTTTTTTCAGTATAAAAGTTCCTGACTTCAGGTGTATTTAGTTGTAAATGTCTTGTTCAAAGCTGTAATTCTTTACTAATGTTATCTTTAAAACTAGCTAAAAATTAAATGCACTTTAGCCACTTTATGTTATAGTGACCAGGAAAAACAGATCAAATCCAGAAGCACAATTCAGAGCCTGTGTGGTGACAAGTGAATGGTGCATATCCAGTCCTGTCCCACGGATTCCTGTGCCACACTACCTCTGCTTCCAGGCTTTTCTGACATTGGATATGGTCCCACAGTTCATAATGTGCACATTTACAGAGCATGAGCACCTCAGAGCCTGTGAGAGAGTGCTGAAATCTAGAAGCATCTATCATGTGGTAAGAGCTGCATTTCTTGTGCATTTATGGGTCTGAAGCGTAGCATCAGTGCAGCTACAAGTCATCTGAATGGGGGAAAAGAAATCATACACTGGAATATTTTAACTGTCTCTGAATACACAATTCTTCACATTCCAGCAGCAGCATCTATAAAAGACAAAAGAAATGTCACACTTGGTTCAGGTGCTCTAGTTCAGGTCCTGTCTTTGATACTGGAGAGTAGCAGATGCATCAAAAAAACATGCAATAAACTCAGTAATTGTTAAAAGCCTACTTCCTGCCTTATAGCATTAGCACAAGGGTTTGCACCATTATGAACAAGGGCTGGGGTTTTTCCCCTCACTTCTTCCATATATTCATTCTCTCCCACTCTCACATTTCTTTTCTTTCCCTTCTCCCAGCCTCTGCATCCTCTCAGGGATGGGAGATAACTAAGATGCCTCACAATGTTGGGATGAGACAGACATGGGAGCAGCAGGCAGGAGGGAGGGGTGTCTTGGTGCAGCACTGCCCTTCCAGCAGGATGATCCCATTCTGAGTCAGTCTGGCTGCAGCTTTACCATGGAGCTGCCCATCTTGCCCTACAGGGAACAGGAGCCAGCCAGGGAAAAGCTGCAGCTCTGAAGGACAAGAGCCCAAAGCTTCTTTTGGACTTTTATTTCTAGGAGAACTAACTAAAAGCTGATGTTGAGGGCTGGGAGGAATGCAGTTCTCATGGCAGGGTGAGCTACTGCCACGTGCATGGCTTGTACCCATTTCTCTAAACAAAGTTTATAGTGAAGAAACACAAAACCAACTCTGTGCTAGAAATGTATATGAGATGACACTTTTATTATTATGCACAATTTGTATCATTCACAGCTTACTGGTCTGTAATCCTAGAATAAAGTGGAAATGTACAGTAGCAAACTTAAATAACTTTGCATTGACAGTGAAAATAAATCACATTTTAATGTTACATCACACTACTCATTGCATCTCAGTAGACATAGATAGTATAGAATAAACAATAATAATTCTCATATATTGAGAGCTCCAGGATCTTTCCCAGACATTTCCCTTACTTGCAGCCGGAGTGCCTGTCTTTAAACTGAAGTCAAAAAAACATAAGGCAACTGAAAAAAATCCAGAGAAGTGCGCAGCTGAAACGGCCACAGTTCTCAGACTTCCACAGATATTGCTTCTTTTTAACTCAACAGTCTTTGAAAATAATTACACAACAGTGTAATTTTATATTTCAAGTCATACCTCAGCTTTTAAGAACTGGAATGAAAACCAGCAGAACTAAAATTGATTTAATTATAATCAATAAGTATTTCTTTACTAATTACTAAGTATTTCTTTATTTTCTTGAATTACAAACAGATACAACATTTTCCCCTTTAAAGCTATTCATTCCAATGATTCTTCTTCATTGGAAAAAATGAAATTATCAGAAAAGAACAGCAAAGACAGCTGAGTAGCTAACAATACAGTGGTTTCGTTTGCAAATTAAACAGATTAACAACACAGATTTTGCATATTTTTTATCACAGCTTTGTTGTTTTGGGGGTTTTTTGGTTTTGCTTTTTTTTAAATGGCACAACAATAGAAAGTCCAGTTGTTTCACAGAAGGCTTATAAGGAAATAATGCCACAGTCTTCAAGGACATTCTGGAGTGAGGTTTCACCACTCTGCATCTCCAGTGGCTTTTGCAAAAACGTGGTCTTTACCCTCAATGGACATCACTCCGTCCTTTAAGTAGAACTTCCACTTGTTCTTAGTTCGATGTATCTGATGAAAAATAATAATCCAAATCAATGCCACCACAAATATACATTAGATCATTCATTAAAAAAACAAAACAAAAAAAAAACAAGATTTAAGCACAACCTGTTTTACATGCCTGGTTTTAATATTAAAAGCATTATGGCCCAAAATATTCAATGGAAGCAGTATACTTCAACTGTTTATAAAGAACTCCCTGCCCTCCCAAGAGAGAGGCTTCTGAATCTTATCCTATCCTGTCCCACTCTCTCTCTCTCACAACTTCCCCCCAAAAAAGTGTTACCTATGACAGCTGAACACCAGCAGGACACGACAACAGTAATGGGGCAATCCCAAAACACAGCACACCTTGCAAACCAGTGTAGCTTAAATAAAAAGCAATGTTTTCCTTTTCACATGGTAAAGCAATGTTGCATGCGTAGAGGTGTTAGGATCAGGCTAAAAGCATCAAAACTTGGCTTAAAAGCAAATATTGTTATTCACAAAAAAAACAATACTAAGAAAGAATTTGCATATTCTGTTTCTTTTTAAAGGCCTGCAAAAAGATCCATATTGCAGAAAGTTTTGTTTGATACTAAAAGAAGGAATTTTAAATATGTCTAGAAAATTCCTTGAATTTTCAGCATCAGTCTATTTTCAATTCCAGAAAGAAAAGAAACAGGACAGCAATTTTACCAACAACATTGTCCTAAAGGTAACAAGGTAATTTAAGAGATAACTTTTTATCTACTTTCTACTGGGCCTACATGTTTTATTAAATCTGTATTGGAAAGGAGAAAGTTACCAACATCTATCCCCAGCTTCTGTAACTGTCAATTTCTAATAACATCTGATATTAAATTTCCTATAAAACATGCCCAATGCTGACCTGCCTAGTAGTTTCTTTTAGATTTTCAAGCAATTTTTCAGCTTATTTCCGAGAAAACTTGCTCTAGATAACAGTATGCACTACCTATAGCAACTGCAACATCTGAGTTCTTCTGAAGCTTCAAAACTTCGTGGACCTTTGAACACGATACAGACACCAAAGGCTTCATTTCAGAGGCATTTTCTACATATATCCCCATAACTTTCCAAAATAACTGGTTTCAGGAACACTCAATCTGTCAGTTTTATACAGACAATTTTCTTAGCACTTGTTTCCGAAAGCACAGACAACCATTAAGGCAGGCCTAGTTAGACACACAAAGTTATCACTAGTCACTTTTGAAAGAATATTAAAAAAAAAAAAAAAAACAAACAAAATCAAGGCACACTCTTAAACTACAGCCATATTTTTCCATATTTGCTTTAAAATAAAATATGCACTTTTTTTATCTTTTAAATTACTGACATGTAAGCATCCAAAACTATACCATAGCTAAAAGGACTTAATTTGGTCTTCAGGAGTTCAAAATAAGGTTTAATTTTAAACATTAAACTGAAGGAGGACAAAAAGGCACTTAACTACTTTGTTTTTCAGACACAACAAAATTCTGGTAGGAAAATCTCTCAGTAAACACTACAAAGACAAAAAAAATTTAAAAGAAAGTACACGCACTCCTCTTTCTGTTATCCATTTTAAAAGCCTTAATTCACTAGCTGAATATGCCTACATACATCCACAGAGATGTTGACCTTACTTAAAAGTTAAGGAAATAAAAACAAGCTTTCACACCTTTACAAATCATAATTTTGCCAGACTTGTTGTTCCCTTTTACTTTAATAGGCCATTATGATTATCCTCTTTTCAGAAAACAGCAGGAAAGCCTTCAGACTATTGTCAACTAAACACATCATTTAAACACTCCGTTACAGCATCAGAGTTTCTTTAAAAGGCACTGACAGGAGAGCAGACATGGATTTGCTGAAGATGTTGTTTAGGATGATTAAAGAACAAAGATAAAAGTATATTACTGTACCTTCTCATACTGACAAACTATCACATTGTCGGTGTCAAACAAGTCTGCAATGTCCTGTTCACTGACATCATCACCAGAGTTTAAGGGGTCCTAGAGATTAAAATTCCATTTTATACACTCTTTCAGAATAGCATTGGATATACTCGGAATTAAACATACCTAGAACAATAAAGTTACCATTGCAAAAATCAAGACCCAGAGGCTGTGAAGACCATGTTGCAGCAACCTTAGTTCCAAGGACCTTTTACATGTTTGTATTCTCAAAACCCAAAAACACCCTAAACAAAAACACAGGTTAAAAAAGCAGAACTGCTAACTGATAAAGCAGATCCCAGTAACCGAAATACCGATCAAGTTGTGTTTATACGAAGTCCGAATGCTACAAGTTGATTCTCTTTTGAACAAACCCATAGGATACAAAATTGCACATCTTTAAGAAAAGGAAAAACCTAGGAAACACAGGGGATTAGATAGAGAACAATGTTCTTGTATCTCATTGTTCTCTGTCTAATCCCCTGTGGTCCTTCAGAAGGAAATGAAACCTAGATTTGTATCCTGATCTTATTTAAATAAATCTTATTTAAATCTAATTCTTTAAATAATATCTTACTTAAGGAAAAAGCAGAACTCCATTCCACTGAGGCCAGGGTTTTACAATACAACTTTAATTCTGATAGTTAAGTATTTTAATTCATCCAATAAACAAATTACTTTCCAACAGTTCTTTCATTTGTCCACACTGCTCATAATGCTCATAGCTTTTGAGTAATTTCCCTGCAGTACCTCCTGTCTCCAGAGGTTTGTACCTTCACAGTGCATGCCCTGCATTAAACTAACCAGGAACTGTTCTAGGTCCAACAATTCAACAGTCAGGAGAGACCTAATTTTGTTATGTGCTTCTAAAGGCTTAAAAGTAAATTACCTCCTCAACTATGTCTATTTGGAGGTCTTCATTGTCCCCATCACTGCGGCTGGACTCCATGTTTGAAGAACTGTCACATTCTTCATCAGAGTCTTCCTCATCATCCAGAACTCTTAGATCCTCTGAATCAATAAAGCCAATTAATTCATTCTCTTCTTTATCTTTTGTATGTGGTATTTGTTCCTTGGAAGAATCATCCTCAGTGCCATCGAGCTGACTTATGCCTTCAACGTCACTGCAGAGGTCCTTCTCCAATGGTAAATCAGACTCCGTCTGCTCCGTGGGTTCCATGTGACGGGAATGAAAGAGACCAGGGACAGTTCGTGAATTAACACCATAATGAAAGCCATGTTCAGCACAAAGCCTGAGATTTTTGTTTAATAAACCAACGAGCTTGGGGCAGTAAAATGAGAGCTTCAGGTCCTGTTTGTAAGCCCTGAGTACATTTGCAAACATTGTGTTGCATCTAACTTTAAATGGAACCCAGGTCAAATATTCCTCAGCAATCAAGAAAAAAAACTTTCTTAGACTTTTCTCTAAATACCCTTGTACTCAAACAAGTCTCAAACAAAGGCAATCAAGTGGGCCTTTAGAATTTCTACTGTAAAAAAAAAAAAAAAACTCTCCCTAAAAAAAAAAAAAACAAAGCTACTCCTCCGCTCCCAAAAACAGCATTTTTCATTTTTGAAATAAAAATCAAGATGACCTGGTCTCTCTCTCTCAACTTACTCAAAATGCTTTGTTTAAATAAGATATAAAAAGCTGAGAGAGACAGTAAATATTTCAGTACTTCTAGTTACTGTTCATAAAAGTGCTAGAATTCCTAAACAGAGCATTCGCAGGAGCATAAAAGGGCTTTAAGGTTTCAGCCATCTTCAGTTTCTCATTAAATCTTTATTGTAGCACTTAACTCCCATCCACATACACTTTCTAGCTCAAGAAAATAACACTTTGTTTTGACCTCCCATTCTCACTACAGACAGTCTTCATCATGCTGCCACCAGAGTTCAGATGAGCAACATAACATGCTTTCTATTTACAGACATTTGGCATTACTGTCATTAAATTTGCATTTAATAAATTTGCCTCAATCACATATGAGCACTACAACTCAAAGTCAGCAAGCCAGCCTGAACTTCAAACATCTGCAAATAATTACTGGAACTAAAATTAGGTGAGGTCAGGAAAGCTGCTTGTTAATTAAAATCATTCAAGTTTCCCAGACAGCTCTAACCAAGTCCTAGTTTGTCCAGGACTTTTACCCCAAGGAAATACATTTTCTTCAAGGATATTTTCACTTATCAAATTTGACTTTTCATCCTGAATGCATTCTCAACACAACTTTAATGCTCTTCACACATTGCAAGTTAAAATTAATCCCAGCTGATACTGCAAAAGCACTTTGCCCACAACTGACCAGTATCCATATGCAGATCAGTGTCAGAATGATATGGAAGTTCTTAAGGAGTCTTTCATGTCTGCTTAGTCACAAAAAAACCCCCATGATTCTCAAAAGTAATCAATAAGTCTAATACATTCTATCTATCCATTATTTTTAGTATTTTTAAATTGATATTCTCATCAATCACAGTATTTTAGCCGCAGTTTTGACAAATTCTTAATCTCAAAACAAGCAGTCAGCTACCGCCATTTTAAACAAGCTTAAGAATGAACCGTAAAAATCAAAACAACTTTTGTTCTTCTCATTAAGACGTGCTAGTAGTCGCTTCGAGATGTGTTCAAACCACCACCTCTAATAGATGTATTTTCGTTAGCTGAGGAACAGAAGGCCTTACCTTGTCAGAGGAAGCAATGCTGCCCTGATCCTTTAGAAATGCATTTTCATCCAAACTTTCCCCTGCAATAATCAGGTCAATGATATCATCAGACACCTGCTGCTGCAGCAGCTCTGGATGCTCCATGTCCAGCTGCCCCTCCACATCCAGCAGGACACTGCTTGAGCTGCTTGCCAAGGATTCATCAACAAAAAGTCCTTCAGAGCATTCTGGAGTAAACACAGCTGTGTGAAGGTTGTCATGCTGGGATTTTTCTGTGGATTCACTGCACTGATCCAACACTGCATTAATTTCAGACTCCTGCAGACTCACAGAAGGCTGCTGGACCAAGGTAGCAGAGTTCTCCAGGTGTTGTTTTTCCACAAAGCTTGGTTTAAACAGCACAGCCTGTTGGACAGCAGTCTGCTGGGGTTGCAGTGTTTCACCAGCTGCATGGGCAGCAGATGCATTCACCTGTGCCACATTGGCAACGCTGGCCTGCAGAACTGAAGCGTGCCCAAGGGGATGAAACATCTGCTGCGCAGGGTAATGGAGAAAGCTTCCATCACCTGAGGCCTGTGTAACCACAACAGGCACATTCACCTTGTAAAGTTGTCCTGCAGAGAGAAGAGTTCAAAACTGCTTCAGCAGGTGAAACTACAGCCTCATCCAGGCCACTGACCTGTTACTACTAAAACCAAGAGCAAACACTCCGGCAAACTATGAGAATAAGGATGTTTACAAAACAAAGCTTTCCTCAAGCACAATTCCAGCCCTTGAAAATCAGGTATTCAGAAGCTTTCTGAACATGGTTTCCATCCAGTCCATCATGTTTAATACCTCTTTTTGGGTTTGGCCTACAGAGTACCCTTGTGACAATAAGTTCAATAATTTAACTACATACTGGATTTAAAATAAATAAATACCCTGTTTCAAATTTTCTCCATGTCTAAGGAGAAACTAAGGAATACAAGATGAAAGAGTAAACTAGTCCATAGCTGCAGGGGCAGTTAATTCCTTTATGGGCCTTTAGCTATTCTATATAAAAAACCTGCCTATTTTAGTTTAAAAACCCCAAATGACTCTTAATTTATACATCTTTTCTTAAGAAAACCACTCCAAATACTGAATGCCTAAAGTTATTATTATCAGCATTAGAACTGAGATGCCAGAGCCAAGTTCCAAATTTCATTTCATTTTTCTTCTCCCCACACACATGCTCACACAGACGGAGTCACTGGTACTAATCTACAGGTCTCATAACATCAGAAATTATACCTGAAACAGAGAACTAGTGACATCAGTTTTCATCAAAGAGCAGCTGTTTGAGGGGAGAGTCAATGTCTGAACTAAGCCTTCCACTGATCACGCCTAAGCAGTACAAGCACGTTTTTGTACAAGCAGTACAGGCAGATTTATCAGCAAAAGAATGGGATCAAAAAGGTTAATGGATAGTTGGATTTTATTTGAATAAGAAATCAATTTGTTTCTGAAGCACCACAGTGCCTTTAGCTTTTTGAAAACAGCAAATTGTCCAAGAGAGACAGGGAGAAGCAGGTACCTGTGTCTGGGCTGACAAAGGAAAACACTTGTTACAAGTTGTAAAACTGACACACCGACTAATCAATGCAGTTACTTCCCCCACGCAGCCACTACAAACACAAAGTACAAAGGAAGAGGAGGGTAACTGCCTCCATGCACTTTAACTTCTCATCTGTTTCATCTGCTGTCCCTGGGACTGTTTCTCAACATCCCCAGGGCACTGCAAGGTTTGACACGTCCTCATTACCCTTACCTGGTGCTGGCTGCAGCATCACTCCAGCTGGCATCTGTAGAGGATAAGCAACACACGAAGGGAGAGCAAGAGTCACACCCACTCTTGGGGGCCCCTGCAACACAAGAGCTGGGTTTAGGCAGGGAAGGGCACTGAGTGTCACGCCTGGAATATCGTCTGAAACGCCAGTGAGGGCCTCTCTGTGGTCATCTTCACTAGAAAGCCGCATCATGCTTTTGAGATTTAGACAGATGAAGAGTATCCTGCAGTGACAGAGTAATGACTTACCCCAAGTGTTTCCTACTTTCCAGCTATCACACTCCCTTTTTGTTAAGGCAATATTTTCCATATCCCCTGAATGCACCCACCATCCAGAAAGGTATGTTTCCACTCAAAGTCACTTTTGCCTAAGTTTATGCATTACTCCACAGGGCACAGGCTTCTTGCCTAGGCCTATAAGGTCACTTCATATTGTCTTTTCCTCCTGGGAAGCAGAGTTGGATACACAGCTCCCTTTCAATCTAGCTGTTCTGAGGAAACCCAAATTTTAAATCAGGAAATTCACATATTGCACAAACATCTTCCCAACGTTATTTTTCAACTTGACAAGCTACTTAGCTTGAGGCTCAGGAGGCACTTGGTAAGTTCATCAAGCTCTGGCAATTAGTGGCTGCTCCCCAAAGAAATTTTGCTATGCCCAGAGTTCAGAACTCGTCAACTATAAAAACACTCATTTTCCTTCCAGATGATTTCTACACCTCACAGATAATGCTGCTCCCAGCTTCACTAGTGGTCGGATTTCCCAGCCATGCACTATTTTAACAACCAGTAATAATTTTTTTTAAAAAAGTATACGTAGCTGTGCATTTCCACTGCACTTCCATCCTATAGGCTAAATACATGCAGCTGTGTCTTCCAACACACTTCTGGCCTCACTTCTTGCAGAACCAGCTGGTCCATCCCATCCTTTTTCACTGCTCCAACAGAAGCAGCAGTGTTACAACTCTCTCTCCTGAAGCCTATTAATAACTGACAAACAATTTTAAAAATTTAGGCATCCAACATAATCAAAATTGAAGTAAACCATCACTAGAGCTACATACCAGTTTTGCTGCTGTGAAATGCTGAAAACCTCTGCCAGCTTGGATGACAAAAGCAGCTATAAAAAAAAAATAAAGCCACTTTACAAAAAACATTAATTTCTTGGATACAGTTATCTTTCAATAATTTACAGTTATCTTTCAATAATTTACAGCAAACATGGGTGAAACTAAAGCAATCTAACTTCAGTTCATACTCATTAGTGAGCATGAGTATTGCCTTGTCAACTTGAGGAAAAGGTGCAAGCAGTTTTTTCGCAGCAGAGCAAATCCAATGATGCTAGAAGTAGGAGCAGTAGGATAAGATTTTCAAAAGCACTCAATACTGACTTTCATGGGAGAAAAAAGGGCAAAGGGAAAACTTTCGCTGGATTTTGGAAGCAAACAACTTAGGTAGCCCTAACTACTTTGTAAATCTCTAGCCATGGGGCAATTGAAATCCACTTTTTAGAAACAAATAAATAGATTTACTCAGACTGCTTGGCCTAAGTATTGCCTTTTAAAAACTTAAGGGTAAGGTGGTAATGCTCATTAAATACAAAACCTCCGATAGCCTGCAAACACAAAAGTAGATTCCCTTTAGTCACGTGGAACAAATAAAACACCTGCCTCCAAAAACAGTTCATTCAGCTATGAAGACTGTAAAAAAAACAAAGCAAAACAAAACAAAACCACCCCACAGATAAAGAATGCCTGCCCAAGCTCGAAATACACTACAACACAGATTTTCATTAAATCATCTCATATGGGTTTTGTCCTTTATGGGCAAAGGTCCTAACAGCCTCTCACTTTGGGACAAGTCTCAGCTGAGTACTGCACTCTACCACAACAATACCACACTGGTCAGCTGGACTTAATCGAGAAGAATAGGCCCTGATGTCAGAGGCTGTGTCAAAGTCAAGTACTTCTGTGCAACAGGAACGCTGCTTTTAGAAAAACTAACTGAAAGAAAACCTAAAAAGCCTCCGCTCTTCTGTTTGAGCAGGGGATTATATTTTAACAAATTGAGAACCAGATTAAACCCCAACCTGACAGCAGAGCTGCATGGCACAAACGAGCCATAAAACCTCTGCACACATCTCAAAAGGGGAAGCAGGAGCTTAACCCTGCAGGTAAATTTGCAGCTGAAGAGGTACACTATTGGACTGCAGACAAGAAGGCTAAAACTGTCTGCATGTTTTGCTACTGGAAATGAGCAGCTGATCAAGAGCACATAGACAGAATTATATTAGTTTATCAAAGTTTAATTCATCATTTCTTGGTCAAATTCTGCTTTTAAATAATTACTGTTCCACATCAAACTAGATAGATGCATAAGATATATACACAAACCAAGATTATTTCAAGTCTTCCAAAAATATCCCCGAATCACTGAGATATTCTTAAATTGCATCCATTATGTCCAACAACATCTCACCTGCTGATGTCTGCAAAACACCATAAGAACTGTGTGGCAGCTGCAGGCTGAAGCGTGGACGACAGTGGCGGCTATGTTTGAAGAAGCCTTCTGTTGCTTTAGACTGTGTCACCTTCGTTTCCCAAAGCTGCAGGAAGATTATTATTAAGGTCAACAAATATCAGCTTTAAAAACAAACCGCATCAAAAAAGATAATCAGGTATTCCCAGCTTTTCCAAGAATAAATTGAGTGATTCTATCCAACAAACAGCGTAGCAATAACTAATTAACACCAACTCCCAGCAGCCCACACGTCACTCGCAGGACACTCATAACTCTAAGTTAGGGCAAAAGTTTGCATGTTTTAGAGGGCAAAGGAACGGACAGGTCCATCATCTCGAAAGAAAAACACAAACACAACTGTTATTAATGCAAGGGAACCCAACAAACCTGCTTCAAGTCTTTCAGAACCTGCTCCTCTACACCCTCCTCTACAAAGAGCTCCCGTACACCTTCAATCACATCTTCGATAATGGACTTGTATAGTTCAGGCTACATTAGGAAAAAAATAAATATTTTCAAGTTAAGATGAGCATTAAGTCATTTGAAAAGATAGCAAGAAGTCTAATCTCACTTCACAAACTGCTGTCACAAACTGAACAGCATGAATAGATCAGTTTAATAAACTGAATGTTGAATGCAAATGTCTACAAGTCCACTCATTCTTTTAAACCTAACATCTCTAAAAAAGTATTGGATTTGAGCCTCAAATTATTGTTTAGGCTACCAATAATTTGGTAAATGCTTAAGAAAATCCCAGAAACATTTGAAAACCATTGCTGTGCTGTATTTTCAAATAAGCACATCTAACCACATTGTATCATACTAGAATCATTGCTCCTAATTTAGAGGCCAACCAATAATACAAGCTACTAAAAATGAGCTGTGTTAGTTCCATCAGAAGCAGAACGTAAGGAACCCACAAAAAATAATAGAGATTTATTTATTTTTTCTTTCTGGAAACAGTTTGATGCTGTACAGTAACTTAGCTGTGGAAATTTTAACACTACTATTATCAATACAGATCATTCATCTTAAATCTCAACAAGACCCCAACAGAACAGTTTATTCCTTCTTCTGCCCATGTCAGTGGTTAAATCCTAATCCTCCAGTCAGACCTGGACAGCAGATACACAGGAACTTCAAGATTCCTACACTCCAATGCAAATGTAAGACAATGAGCTTTTAGCAGTTTAAATCTTATTAATCTTGACTATCATTACCACCAGAATAGCCTACATACGGTGAAAAATGAAGCTGAGATATTTTAGGAAACCTTAAAAGATTCTGGATTAATAATTTAATTTTTTTAAAAATATCAAATTAATATTTTACTTATCCAAAGTTGTTCTAAAGTGCAGATAACAAACAAAGAAAAGAAGATATTAAGAAGTAACATGTTACACTTGCTGGAAAAAGCAACCAACATAACTACTTTAAAACAACCATACTCATGTATAATGTCTTATCAGAGGTTATCAACCTCCAAAGATTCCCCCAGAACTTTCTCAGGATACTAGGAATATAAGGAGGGGGGGAAAAAAAGCTTCCTCTTGTACCATTACATTAAAAGCTGCTGATCAGCCCATACGTCAAATTCTCTTCCTTCACTGCTAATCCAGAAGACAATCTGAATGTAAATCTTTCAACGGGCCTATTCCTCTCCCCAGGCTTGCCAAGCTACAGTGAGTACAAATATTTATTGTGCTATATAAAAACTGCACACAGCAACTGTAAAACTCAAACACCACACGCCTGCAAATTAAAGGAAAATGGTTACAGCACAGATATTATTGTACTCCAGCTTAATCCCTTTACACACAGGCACTCCTTCCACAGAACCGGGCCATCCATAGCGGGAACTGTCAAACTCCGGCTTTATTTGTGTGCAGTGGGGTGGCAGGAGGGGTTTGTCCACATCCCGTTCCTGCAAAGCCTCCGAGGCTCCCCTGGGATTCCCGTCCTCGGAGGGAGCACCTGGAGCCCCAGGCAGGGAGAGGCAGCAGCGGACGAAGCCCGCCATGGGACAGAGGCCGCCGCCTCTCCCCGGCACTGCCGAGCTGCCACGGCGTCCCTCGCACCCTGCGGCTACCCACCGCAAACCCCTGCCACAGCGCTCCTGCCCACAAACTGCCATTTTCAACAGAAAAATTTAATTTTTTTCTTTTAAAAAAGGCTCTCGAAGCCGTCCCTGGGCTTCCCGCGCCAGGGAATGGGCGGCGGCTCCCACCCGGGGCCGGGCGCGGGAGGCGACCGCTGTGCCCCGCAGGGAGGAACGGCCAGACCCTGCCCTGCCCGGCCCTGTCCTGTCCTGTCCAGCCCAGCCCGGCCCGGCCCCTCACCACGGGGCTGCCGTGAGCCATGGTAGCGGCGGCCGCCGCCTCAGCCCCCGCCCGCCTTTAAGGCGCCGTCGCCCGGGGGACGCGGCCGGCCCCGCCCGGGCCCTGCCCCGCCGGCCCCGGAGGGCTCTTGTCCTCGCACAGACCCGAACGTCCTGAAGGGCTCCTGTCCTCGCACACAGCCGAATGTCCTGGCGGCTCTGGGACACACAATACTAAAGCCAGACCCTAAAGCTCAGAGCGACCCACCGCTGTCCGCTCTGGGCTCCAGGCTCCAGCCTGGAGCATCGCCTTGTGAGCACGGGATTTACCTGGAGAGCCACGGTTGTCCCCGCGGTGTGGGAACGAACCTAGGAAAGCTGGCTACAAAAGCCTATCATTTTGCTCTAATGTCAGGAAAATTAATCTACCAACACCAGAGGTTTATGTCCAAAAAGGAGACAGAGGAGTCCCGTTACTTTATTCGAATAAAGGGAGAGGCCATGGGGCATTCTCCTGCGGTCTCTCAAATTTTTGGAGGACACAGCCTCCTTTTTATCCTAATTTCCCGACCGTATTTTCCCTCTCTCTTTCCCCATTGGCTGAGGTACTTGAGAGGTACAGACTTCCCGGAACGCCTGATTCTTAAGATTCCCTATTAATGTATANCCGGAACGCCTAATTTTTAAGATTCCCTTTTAATGTATATCCCCCCTTTGCCCTTTTTTAATTCCTATGGAATTTATGGTTCTCCTCATTGTTTATTTGCAGACCTACATTTTACTGATAAAGACAAATCTCTCTTTCCATTGATCAATCAGTGGAATCCTTTATCTCTTAGTGCTAGTTTTTATCTACTAGCCGGCCTACAGTTTATTTGTAAAGACAAGTCCCTCATTCCTTTCATCTAATAAACCCTCAAGTCGTTATTACCTCCTAAACGGGGATAGCTGAAGCTAAGTATTGCAGTTAAGCAGCAGCAATCTGGTGCAACTACTCAATTATTGCTTACATTTGCAGCAATCTGTTCATATGTTAATACAGAGATCTACCAATTTAGCAGTTAGTAATCTGGAAAAATGTTCATTAATCTCGTATATATAGGAGAATATATACTTAGGTCTTTATGAACCTTCGGTCGGTGCTGCCCTGAGGGTTCTGAGAACCTAGAAACATAATCTCTTTTTCCTTTCTTTTTCCTTTGTTTTTCATTTTTTAGGTAGCTATGTCATTACAGTGCTGTGTGGCTTGTGAAAAGGAGACTCACCCATTAAGCTTTAATTTTTAAGGCTTACACATCCTGAAAAATGAAAATATTTTAATGAAAATACTGTCAGACCCTTAATTAAATAGCCATACTAACACCTACAAAACAGAAGAAACAACATCCTTAATAAGCTGTGTTTTCACAAGTGAGACAAATGCAATTTGCGATTGAAGTAATTTTTCTCTGCAAGAAAATATGTTTAATGACACTGCTTAAGTCTTGAATTAAACAGCAGTTGCATATTCAGCTGTTCTGTATGCCCTCCATCATTGTGAGGAAAAGGCAAGCCATGTTGCTTTGCTTACAGAATAATTTAAATAATAAAACCGTATTTTTTCTAAAGCACGGTGCTCATTTGAAACTGCCTGGCACAGTGCATTCCAAAAGTGTCCTCATTCTCCTCCTGACTGTTTTTTCCTGTCATGTTAGCAGAGCTAGCAGGAAGGAGCTGCAGCCTTGAGCATCTCGCTGAGCCCTGGAGGTCGCAGATGGGGGTCCCGCAGCTGGCTGCCGCTTCCTCATCAGGCAGCCAGACCTGATGCAGAGCCATCGCCCTGCCAGCACACTGTACAGGCCTTCTGGAAAGGTGGACGTGCAGGAAGAAGGTTCATAAGTGAGCTCCCTGCTTTCTACCTCCCCTTGTTTATCTAGGGGTTGCAGAGTGCCTTGGAATCCGAGCAGTTTGTGTGCCTGACTTCAAAAAGAAGGAGAGCTGGGGAGCTTGATGCCAAAGGACTACTCGGCTGTCTCAGATAGTAGTCAGGTGACTTTGCCTACATCCACGGGAAAATTTGCAGAACAAAGCAAATCATCCTTACCTGCACTTGAGGTGGACAGCATTTCTCTGTATTTGCATTCCCACAGGGCAACGTGGGCATCCCCAGTCTGTTCTAAATTATACCCTTTGTATTGTGAATAACAAAGGGTCTGTCACCAGGTCATGTCAGCTCCCTTCATGCCGGGACAGCAGATAAACCTTGCCATAGTACACAGATATCACCGGGGATAAAGTAGAAACTGGGAATGGGAATACGACTTTCCAAGCTGCACAGGGAGGTTGCAGAGGGCACTCCTGCTAACCAAGACACTTCTATTTTCTTCTGTGGCCTAGCAACACACCTTATATAATTTCCTTTACAAATTCCTAGGGAAGGTGTCTTTTCATCCGAGCACTGTCAGGTGAACAGTGTGAGAAAGCCTGGTATGCACAGAAAAAAATCAGTAGTTTCTGAACAAGGGGAAAAATATAAAAATATCTGTGACTAGCATTACTCATACTGACTGGCTAGCTTTGATATGGTGAGCTTAACCTACCACTGTGTCCTGCAGCATCAAGTACAACCCTGTAGTCATTTTCATGCTTATGGAAGTTTTTAACATTTAATCCCACTTTTAAGAGAAGAAACTGGGGCACAGACCCACCAAATATCTCGTCCAAGCTCACAAATGGCAGCCAGGAACAGCATCGAGGTTTCATCAGTCTTGGTTCAGCTTCCAGTCCAGCTCTCCCCATTGTAGTCTCTTTAAGAGTTCACAAGAGTTTTAGAGAAGAGGCTATGGAAAGGATTAGCATGCTGTTCAAACCCTTCTGATTTTTCAGGGGTTTTGTCTGCATTTGGGATAGTGCTGCTTAAGGGCACCTCAAACATGCGTTTACTAGACAGGTTTTAATTTGTAATTATTTATACTCCTTTTGGTACATGATGTCTAGAGAAGATTTATTTTTGGATGATAAGCCTTTATTAATCATTAAAAAAAAAAATTACCGTTCTCAAATGTCTTCTCTCTAAGAAACAGAGAATCCTCAGCACACTCAGATGCTTGGTCATGAATGCCCTCTCCTGTTTAAATCCAGCATTGCTGCTGGAGAGGAACACGGCCACAAAACTGCAGGACTGCAAAATTCGTTCTCAAGGCCTATTAGACAAATACCGTCTTGTTTTTTATTTCCAAGTAAAGGCAATCATTCTTAGGAGGAGGTGGTTGCAGAATTCAGGCAGTCCTCATGGAGATAACATGACACGAGCAGAGGTGTAATTTCATTTTTGAGACATCCTCTAACATGTTCCCTTTGTTTTCAGCTGTTGACTCATAGATATATGGCACTCCAGTCTCATAACCAATTTTATTAACAGTGAGATTTTGTTACAAGCTCCATCATTTCTCTTGGAGTTCCTAGACAGATAATACTGGGACCTGTGATTTGTTCCTTTTTCATTTATCATGTGTGACTCATTTCTTCAAGAGCCTCTCTTTTTTTTACCTGATTTAAGCCACTTTATCAGAACTGTAGGAAGACCTCTCCCTTAATTCAATTTAATGACAAATTTTCAGGACATTAGTTGGTTTATGAATGGCTCTGACCTGGACAAACTGCTGTATAAAAATGGCAGTCTGATGGATTGAATATACTGAATAGTTCTGTATATCTCAGGTCCTCAATAAGCCCAAAAACTTCTGTAGTATCAGTAAGCCTAATTAAGGATGAAACAAGCCTTGCCTCTCCTAAATACTCACCCTGATACATATGCCTTATGTGGAGAGAAAGCCTCAAAAGGAAACAGCAGCTACTTGGGATGGGGAGGGCCATTTCACTCTGCTAATTCTTGTCCCTTTCTATCACCCTCCTGCTGGTGTGAGGCTCAGTGCTCAGCCCCATTCCCTCACCTCCTTTGCTGCTTGCCTTCTTTCCCTGAGTATGATGTACAGATGCTTATACCACCCTTTTGCCCCAGAGAGACCCCTACCTGCTGACCTGCATCCTAAGAAAAGCCAAAGTCCAGCTCCCTTCTCTTTTGTCAATTGTCTTTGCCTTCAAGGCTCTTTAAGTCCTTTCCTTGCCATCTGATTTTACCCTTCTTCATCAGTGGTTGAAATCTCACACCTTCCTCACCTGTCTGTAATTGCCACTCATCTGCTTCTGGCTCCAGAGGGGAGGGATTAGCTACAAGGGGGGTGCAGAACCACACAGAGGGTGCAGTGGGAGAATAAATGCCAGGAAACGTCATTTCTCCTTATTTGAATTAGCTGCTGGAAGGTCATCGTTGAGCAGATGACTGCAGAAGTCCAGCAGTTTTAGTGTGAAGTTAAATAAGAGCAGAGCAGCGTGTTTTGGTCAAGGCCAGTTTGCTCTGCCTAACTTTTGCATTTGGTAATTTCAAGAGGAATAAAGCCAAGTGACCACATCAGGCCTTTGCACCAACAGTAGAATTTGCAGCACCAAGCATCTACTAAAATGACCCAGCAAGTGACTTTGAGAGACAGGCTGAAGCATAGCTTAGCAGTCAGACTGTCATTCTTACTGCCTCATTAACACCAATTTAACTCTGCTAAAGAATAACTCAGATGTATGGAGACTAACCTTCATTGCCATACTGGCTGTGGGAAGCATTTATATGAGGACCTCGATATTCGCTAAAGGTCATATTCCTGAGCTTCCTTTTCTGAGAAAATGAGGACAGGCTCCTCAGTTGTCCTAATACACAACTGTACACACCTTTTAATTTTTCTTTGTTTTTTCTTTTCTTTTTACCCCCGGCTCCACTTTTGTGTAGACCTACCCTGAGCAGATCTTCTGCACTCTCTTTTTGACATTATAATCACGTAATTAGCAGCAAAGATATTCAGTAATGGATTTACATGGAGAGGGCTAAAACAGCCTTTTTGCTTTTCTATTCAGGCAGCGGATGGCTCCCTCCACTTCGGATGAAGTCTCATCTAAATCCCGGTGTCATTACTTACATTTAGACAGTAACAGCTGCTCCATGTTACAGATGACAGATGAGGGTCCTTTCCTAGATGGCGGTCCAGGAAGGTTACAGTGGTAGCTCACCTCTGGATATCACCAGGCTAATGCCTAAATTCTTGCGTTAAATCCTCCCTTTTCCACTGCTGGGTTTTGTTTGTTCCCTACACTGCATTCCCTACAGCATGACTTTGTCACTTCCATGGCATGACCAAGACTGTCCTGAGGACAGGTCACCACTGCCCAGAGCAGTGCAGATGTGAAGCAGGGATGCTCCAGGCCCAGCAAGTTTTGCTTGGTGCACAATGGCAGGATGTACTGTATGAAGCAGGGCCCACTGCCTGGCCTGGCACTGCCCTGCTCGGGTGTGGAACCCTCACTGTGCCCCCCCATCGGTCTCACAGCCATCTGCTGTGCCTGCCCTGGCTCTGCCCATGGCCCCCTCTGCTCCTTCTCCAGCTGCTTCAGGTCCTCCTCCTCACCCCAGATCATTCACTTCCTTTCCCCACACAGCCACCCGCAGCTACTCCCAGTTTTGTTCTCAACACCTTCCCTCGAAGGCACTTCTCTGCATGGGCTCCCCACCACTTTTCTGTTTCAGTCCCTTTCCTAGGCAAACTTTTCAACTTGACTTGGAGAGGCATCAGTTCTCCTTAGAGAGAACCCTCCGTGCAAACACACTCTGCCTGCTGCCCTCTCCTGGCTCGCTCCCTGCTTCCTCTCTCTTACCCCAATGCTGGTCACTCCTCACACATCTCTTGTACTCACAGCACATCCCTACTTCTGACTTCTTCCTCTTGGACTTTTACTGTTGGGAATGGAAGTGAAAGTTATTCTCAATTAAACCAAAAAGGCCATCACAATGCAAAGAAATACTTAATCACACTGGGATTTGGGATGGCAAAGCAGAATTTTGAGCCAGTGCTTTTCTTTTATTTTTATTAGTAAGGCTTCAGCAGGGATCATGAGTACCACTTACAACATGTTATGCTTGTTATTGTAAAAAATTACAGGTTGTTTTTGCTAAGGAAAGAACAGTGCTGTAAAATAGCACATACAAGGCATTGTAAATACTAGGAAGCTATCCCAAAATAAATGTTTTCATGTTTTTACTTATATTCTAGCAACTCACCTTCTCACTTTTTCATGTCCCTGAATCATGTTGTTCACTGATACTTTTAAACGTTGCAAAATGTTTAATCTCTGTAAGGGAACTATACTTTTGCTAGATACCTGCTTTCCATTTGCAGGTGCTCACTGAAGGATAGCACACCACTGAAGTGAAAATGGATGTTAAGTCTATTTCCCAGTGTTTCCCAGAATAACTGATTGCTTTGCTACAAACGCTGCAGCATAAGACAAGTGGCATGGTTATTTCATTCTTTAAGCCCATTCTTTGAATGCTGCCTCATAAACCTCTCGCCTCATTCCCATATTTCCCCACAGAGGTCTCACTGTTTCCCTAGTAACAGAACAGGCTTTGAAATTTGTGAAAGTCTTAAACAGTTGTCTCTACATTATATTCAAATATCCCAGAGAGACCAGAGGGAGCACACGACAGGAAAAACCATGGCATACTTTGGGTTAGTACTGCTATGAAAATAAGGCAGAAAAGGGTTCTGAGTGAGTTCAGAGTGTGGCCATGAAGATGCTCAGAGGGCTGGAGCACCTCTCCTGTGAAGAGAGACGGACAGACCTGGGGCTGTTCAGCTTGGAGAAGAGAAAGGCTCCAGGGAGACCTTACAGCACCTTCCTGTACCTAAAGAGGGCTACAAAAAAACTCTTACAAGAGCAATTAGTGATAGGACAAGGCGGAATGGCTTTAAATTGAAAGAGGGCAGGTTTGGACTAGACGTTAGGAAGAAATTCTTTACTGTGAGGGTGGTGAGGCACTGGCACAGGTTGCCCAGAGAAGCTGTGGATGCCCCAACCCTGGAAGTGTTCATGGTTGGCTGGGACTTTGCACAACCTGGTCTAGTGAAAATTGTCCCTACGCATGGCAAGGGGATTGGAACTGGATAATCTTCAAGGTCCCTTCCACCCCAACCCAGTCCATGATAAATGTAATAAAGTGCATCACTGAGCTTTCTGCAACCAGCTTTATCTAACATGAGGAGTGATATTCCCCACTCTCAGACTAGAACTGTTCTTTCTAATGAGCTGCAATATCTGATGATCAAGATCAACCAGTTAATTATAGTAAATTCAAAACTAGCTTGATAAATTTCTAGTGAGGGGACAAGAAACTGCTAGTTTGAAATACAACTTTATTTTTTTAATCAATATGCAATCTACAAAATGTTATTACAAGATTATCAGCATGATCTCTTTGCACTTATACTGACAAAAGACCCAAATAAAATTATAGTTTCCATTAGGAGTAACAGCACTGCTTCAGAGTTATCAAAATTATTGCTAAGAACTACTAACTGCAGCAGTTAGTTACTGTGATAAGTAACAAAAAGACAAACAAATGCAAAATAGAAGTACGGACACCAATACCGCAGCTAAGAAGTCTGCCAGGTAAAATAAACACAACCAAGACATCTGAAAACATGTGTTCAGATGAAAAACACTTTTGGACAATTAATACAGAATCTGGAGGAAAACAAAGCAAGGAGCATAAGGATGACACTGGCTTGGTATCAAGTTCAATGGAGTGCATCATCATCATCCTCATTTCTTGAGAGTTTCTACCCAGGGGCAACAGAACCACTGCTCCCAGTCACTGCAAAGCTTCAGCAGTGACATCCAGTAACACCTCTTTTCCTATCCTCTGTGCTCTCTTCTGGTTGGAATAAGCAGGCATTGCAGGTTTCTTACTTACTAACATAAAAATTCATCTACAGACCATTACCACTGTTCCTTTCTTCTTATTATTTTTGCCTCTCCTTTATTCTTAGACACTTTGATGCAGATCCCATTTTGTCAGTTAAAAGACTTCCATTGACTTCAATGGGTGTTTGAATCCAAAATTAGATCAAGTACCATTTACCTGGAGTAATACAATTAGTATGAGAAAGATGAACGCAAAGATAAAGATTGTCGGTTTCAGCAAATACGACACTTTGTAAGTAAGGCAAGCACACTATAAAAATAGTTGTTCTCATTGATTTCTGTTTTAAATATAAAATATCCCAAACCCTGCTGGTCCTTTGTGAAGGAAACACAGATAATATCTAAACACTGCCCTGAAGTAAATGTTAGAGAAATGTCAGCATCTTAAGTGACCCAGACAGCTGGAAGCATTTCAGTGACTGCAGGCGCTCGCTGCGAGAAGCAGAGATCAGACACGTGTGAAACCTGGTTCCTCACACGATGCCAATACCTCATGGGTTATTTAAAGCACCAGTCCTTCTGCTAGTTGGACACTGAGCATCACAACAGCTTACAGCAACTGTTCCTCATCTCCATTCCCCTCCACAAAATTACAATTAGATTACTTGTAGCCCAGATTTCTAAAGAAATCAGAGCCCGTATGTTTACTCAGTATCAGCTGCTGTAACATTCATGGAAAATGTAGCAAAGAGTCTTAAAGTTAAGAATATTTGTTCAGTGAGTTACGCTCAAGATAATGCAGAAGAAAGGGGAAGCCTGGGTGTTTCTGGTTTGGCATGCTGCAATACAACAGGAAGGTAGAATTTGATGGTGGGGAAAAAAGTCAGACAACCCAAATTTTCTTTCATTAGACTGCAGCCTATTTTTAAATATTCTGACATCAAGGCATATAAACATCAGTGCAAGACTGAACAGGGCAATTATTCAATCTTAGGCTGCACTAATTGTCAAATTTAAACCGAAAGCCATGTATTAAACAGAGTAACTTTCTTTCAGTGTAGCAGTTTTTCTACGGAATTAACTCCCTGTTATCCTGATCCAATTCTGATTAATAATGAGTCCTGCAAGCCTCAGATGAAAATCCAGGGGTTTGCAACACAGATAAAGCTGTAGCTTGACCTTTTTATGTTACTGAGTTCAGTAAGTCTGAATGATCATTTGCACCATAACATCTTAATACAACTCTCAAGCAGGAATGGTGACTTGTAAGGTGGTCATTCATTATTTCAGCCACTCACTGCAAACAATAGCTTGTATGTTGAAGGGTCAACACTACACAGACTCCTTAAACACATCCTGAGACACAGCAGACACCTGAGAGCAGAAAAGCAGCCACAGCTTCTGTAGGACCTGTAACACCACCAGGTACCGAATGCCCAGGAGGTGAGTGCTGTGAATGGAGATTCTAAGGTGAAAGAGAGATGGAATGGAAATATTCGGGTTCCTCCTTCTTAAAAACAGAAAAATTTGGGGCCAGCTGGGCGAGACAGGCTTTGGAGAGCAACCACTGTTAATAGGTTTACTGAATTAGCTGTATTAATGCCAATCGAAACAAGTCAGCCTCAGACAAAGGTAACTGCAGATAATTGCAATGCATATTGCAACCTCACTGAGCAAAGAGGTTAACAAATATTGTAGCTGTAGTACAACCATGGACTTCAGCAAACTGCAGAGCTTGCCATGTTGCCAAGCATAAACACTTTGCCCTGGTGCATGCTGTGCCCTTTAGTTCAGCTGAGCAGAATATAAACCAAAATTAAATATTAATAAAACACACCAAACATGACTTGAAGGTGCTAATGGCTTCTCAAGTCAAAACACAGACGGAGGATGCAACAGCTGAGACATATTTGGATCACTACTATAGCCCAACGCTTGCTTAGATTTATAACAATATAATCTGCTAATAAAAAGGGATATATAGAGAAGCCCAAATACCATAATAGTCTATTTGGGGCTTTGGCAATGCAATACCCATAAAAAACCTGCCCTCAGGACTTACTATAGAATCTATTACCCATTTCATTCTCAGCTTCTGGATGGGGGGAAAAGTTTATTGTGATGAACTAGATTCATATTATGGTCTTCTGTTTCCTCAGACTGGTAATTTTCTCTGTGTATATCCCACATATTTCTACTTTTGGGGAATAATATTTATCTGTATTTTTACACAGTGTTCATATAAACAGTTACAAGCTGTACAAAATATAAAGTGAGGCAGTGCATTACTATATTTTTGTTCTCCACTAATTTTAATTTGAAGTAAGGATGATTTTAGGAAAACTGCAGCCAAAAAAAAAAAAGGGGGTATCATGAGCATTTTTTTAATTTATCATATTTTTTCAGACCTGGAATTACAGCCTGCAGGAAATGACAAAGGGCATAATGGCTGAAGGGAAGTATTAGAACCTTTCCCTAAAGCCCAATTGTTTGTTGAAAACACAGTTAACACACTGACATTAGTGATTAGTAGCTCAGGCTGCCTGATGAGGCATCACAGCTTCATGTCTCTTGTGACAGTCCATTCCTGCATTATTTCCCCATGGAAAACGCCTTTAGAGTCAGTAGCATGGAAACATCTCCCTTCCCATGCATGTCTGAAAAGTTACTCAAAGCCACAGCTCCTGCAGTTTCCATACCAACATCTGGAACTTGCATCCTAAAGGATACACAGGGCAAACAGCAGCAACCAGTCTTTTCTCCAGCTTGTGGGGGAAAACCTCCTCTTGCGTAAATTCTCAAAGCCTCATCAGATGAAATGGGCCTGAACTGATTTACACTCACTGATAATCCACCCCTTATTTCACTTAGCCAAGCAGTGAAAAGGAACTGTCTAATGCTGGCACAGAAACTTCAATCCCATCTGCCACATGGGTTTTTTGCCCAAGAGATTACTTAGAGTGAACCTATAAAGTGCTGAGGAGGAAACAGTTGCAGCCGCAGAAAAATGAAGAGTATTATTGCAGAGGACCCTTTTTCCCAATGAAATCACACAGTTTCCAACTCATTAATTAAGGCTCTTGTTGAGAATTATTTGGACTTGTTCTGTTCACGTATATCAAGGGGAGCCGAAACATGAAGGACTTTAGTTTTCAAACAGCACACTAAAAAATGTAATTGGTCCTGCTGGACCTTACACAGGTGCTGGTCTGCACATAAGCACTCTGGAAGCTTTTATTACCAAATATTACATGTCCAAGTGACATGAACCCTTTGAGTAGTGCCATTAGGTTTCAATACGCAGTATGAGATCATTCCCAAGTCACAGATACACAACAGGAAAATAATATATTAGAATCAGTCAATGAAGTGCTCACATCCTGCCGCTCTGACAAGGAGACCTTACTCACACCAGGACTCCCATGACAGGCAGTTTACTTGAACGCAGGCCAGTCAAATGAGTACTGATTTGCAGACTCCAACCCATAAGCACTAAAAAAAAATTCAATGACCGTGTTTACCCTAAACTAGGTCACTGCGCTTCTTCTAACAATAGAATTTCCGATGTAAATTGATTCCTACTAATATCCTATGACGGTGCCTCCTGTCCTCTTTCATTGCATTAGGCAGTTGCCAGCCTTATCTGGGTCTTCTCCATCAAGCCTAATCCACTTCTTTTCAATTTCAACCTGTAGGTAGAAAACAAAAAGCAGCAGGTAGAATTAGCAAATAATTGGACACTGAAAGTGTGAACTGCAGCGATGGCATGGAATAAAGCTTTGGTACAAAATCAAAGTATTTCCAGACCCAACAGATTTCAAAACCACTACTTCCAAAAATAGCTCAACTGAGGGAAAACAAAGCTGCATTCACAGTCCTATTTTTCAGCCTCATTTTTGATCAGACAAGGAATTATTATTTAATGATTCTTTTGCTCAAAGTCATTGTCAAAAGTACATGCAAGATATGTTTAGAATACAAAGCACATCTGCTTTCCAAATACTGTATGGGGGAGTGGGGAGGAAGAAGAGGAAGAAAACATGGAAAGCATAGCCCTGAGAATACCTGGCAATTGTAAAAAGCTTTCTGAACCACGTGTTTCTGGGGCTGCAGATCGCTCTCTATGCCCAGGGACTTCACTTCTGTTCCTGAGGCACAGGTATCATGAACAACAAACTGGACAGTAGCAAATGGATACCAGTCAGATGGTATCTCCTGGTCTGATCCGAGCTCCAGTTTGTAAGACAGGCTGTGTGGATGATCCAAACCTTGGAAAAGAAAAAGAAAACCACCACATCATTAGTGAATTATCTTTTCTTTGTTTACAATGTTAAGGTTCATCTCCTAGCAAGAGAGCGCAGCTTTACCTTTTATAAACATAGAGCTTGTTAGGATACAAGATTATTCTATCTATAATCTTTTGCTACTTAGGCATAAGGTGGCCCCTTGTTCGTTTTCTGTCTGCTTCAGCACATTTGTCACAGTCATTGCAATTTTACAAATTAATTTACACAAGATTTACCAGATCCTTTCGGCTTCTCATTGAGAGAAGAATATTACAGACTTAAGGCTTTGTTGCCATAATTCAGATTATTTAACAGAATCTCAGTTTCCCCTTGAAAATGCATTTATTACTCTCACAGAAAAATAAAAACTGGAAGATCCCGGTGTAGCCAAGGCAGAGATGCTGCTCTCTGTCCAATAACCCTCTTTCCAGAGCTCTCTGCTGTAGAAATTTTACTGCAGTGCTTATTTCAAGTACCACAGCTATCTTGTGTACCATCATTTATTACAGTATGTCCACAGCAGGAAGATAAAGGTGCAGCTCAGAGTGCTACTCAAACAAGATACATCCCACTTGCCAGGATAAGGGCTACCTGGAGTCCCTATCTAGCTTGGAAAAGAACATGCCACATTTCTGCCAAAAAAAAAAAAAGTATTGCTGAAATAACTGTGATGTTATAAAGCAGAGTCATGAAGGATTTGTGCAGCGTATTCTGAATTACTTTAATCATCCTAGGGATGATCCTGAGGATCACTTGCTTTAGCATTTCTTACATGTGGCAATGATAAGGGCAAGTACTTCTCCTGGCACACAGGAACACCAAGGTGAAAGCCTGCTTCCCAAAGCAGCTGGAGTCAGCAGACTCACTATGTGTGTGAAAGCAGGATAATACAATTTAATATAATGAAAAGAATCCTCTCCAAATTCTTCAGGGCAAAACATAGCAATTCTGCATTTGTCCTTCTCTCCAGGATTTTAATCATCAGCATAGACAACTAACTATGCTTTGGCTGCAGGCACAAAAAAAAATAGAAGAAGAGAAAGGATTGCCTGTATTTTGTCAAAGGCAAGTCTGGCAGCGTATATTTGGTTTTCATCCATTACACTGAATGGAATCTCGAAGTTCAGGAAAAAATGTCCCATTCTTTATGCACTGGCTTCCTCCAGTGACAGGAATCAATTTCATATCAGAATGAAGGAAATACTGAAGATGAAGTTAACATAAACTGAGCTTTATCCATCCCATGGGAAAAATCATGGTAATATTCCACATCCACAGGCTCACAGGCATTTTGTAAGGCAAAAATAAATAAAAAAGCTGCATCTCCATTGCTCCCAGGAGCCTTGGGCTGGGTGCTTGTCTGTGCTGCAGGTTATCCCTGTAACATCGCACACACCTCTGGGCACACCTCAGGAGAGGGTCCTGCAAGGCACTGGAGCACAAAGATCCTCAGTTTGCAAGGAGTGCCATGCCAGGGGCATGCAGCATTTGGCTGAAGTCTCAGGACAATAACACAAAACACAGAGACAAGTAAAACTGTAACATCAGGGATTTTATTATGAAAATAGAAGAAGGAACAAAGTCAGAAATAAGGATTACAGACATCTGCCAACCTCTTGAAAATGGAGCTGGAGCACAGAACAAGCATGAGGAGGAGATGATGTTCCATCACTCATGTACCCAGGGACAGGCAGATCTCTGCACCTCAGTGATGTAAGCCTTGTCCATGATCTGCTGCTGGTCACCTCTTGCTGTGTCCAAGCCCATTTCTCCTGCACTAACACTCTCTTGGTCTACAGTCCCTCTTCCAGACTGCCTGGACACGGTGGAATGAGTCCTCGTTGATGTGGGCCTCTCCATCCTTGAATCCTCCATCATCCCAGCAACAGGACACCACAAGGAACACGGTCTTCCAGAGCCACACTGCAAGATGTCATCTCATCGGAACTGTGCTCCTTTTGGCTCCCAGGACCTGCTCCCCTCTCCCGTGGTGGTGCCAGGATGCAGCCTGGCAACACACTTTCTTGACCTGGTCTTTGTGCTGTTTGCTGGGTTGGGCTGCACAGACTGCACAGTGTCAGCCACAAGTGAAGAATCCTGGGCAGGACAGCAGGAATTGCAGCACCAGGATGGCACGGCATGTCTTGGCCAGGGAAGTGGCACTCTCTGCCTCTGGGGCTGAGGTTAACCAAGGATCTGAGGAAAAAGGGTTTGTTGCTCGTAGTTAATCTGTGGTAGAAGGCAACTGGCATAGATCTAAGGGCTTGTGGAGATAAATTAAGCATCTTCCTGAGTTTTTTTGGTGAGGAGAGGCCTATGAAGAAACAAGTAGCAATGGGAATTGTCTGGAAAATTATTTTGTCTTCTGAGAAATGGAATCCAGAAATAATCACTGCTTGGAATTCTCCTGGGCAGATATCAGATGGTAAATGTTGGATAACAGATGTCCACTTGAGTCCAGGCATAGATGGGCCATACCTCTTGGTCTGTTACTAAAGCCTTTCCTGCTAGACATGGCACAGCTGTGATTCAGGACCATCCAGCCCTTAAAGAAACCTCTGGGTTTATATTCCAGCTGACCTACAGCCATGAGGTGGTCTTGGTGTTGGGATGCAGTGAATTCTGAGGTGCTTTCCTTTTCCTTAGGTGGTAACCTGCAAACGCAGAGAGAACAGGTTTGGGATTTGGATAAGGCTACTGCCTTGGGTCCTCTGGAGCAGCCTCCATCGGACCTTTTTGCATATTCCTAAAACACAGGGTTCCTCCCAGCCCATCTGTCTCTTATACCAACACCAGTGTCAGAGGGAAGTACTCACCCCTTCACTTGTGGAGAAGTTTTTCTGCCACTGCTGGGCTCTGCTAGGAGTGTAGAGCAACTTCTTCCCATCGGCTGTCAGGCGACAAAGTGACTGACCAGCATTTTGGAAGACTGTGAACATCATCTTAGTTTTCACCTAAGACTGAGCAGTTCTTGTCATCTCTGCTCCATGAAACTGCTGCTTCCCAGGCCTTGTGTTACACTGGAGTTAGAAGAAGAAAGAGAGGCTGTGTGTAGAAGACCCTTTTGCAAAAGAAACTGTAATGCTGAAAAAGCCAGGTGTTGGCCAGAAGGAGAGGAAAGGTGGTGCTGTGGAAAGACAGGTGGGTTAGAGCAGGCACAGTGTGCTAAGGTCACATATTCAGAGCCCTGACATATTCAAGATGACATATTCAAGCCCAGCCATCCAAAATGTGGCCCATTGGGCACTGTGGAGACATGACCACTTGGAGCGATGAAATCAAACTACTCCTGAAAGGCAACCAGAAAAATCCGGGGAGATTACTGAGCTTTTACTATCTAACTTATGAGACAGAAACCCTGCAGTTTAGCTGTCTATGCAACTTGTTAAGACTTGTGAATCGAGAGATTTAGTCTGCCCTAACGTGAAAATCTGGCTCTTGTTTCCTAAAAGCATTCCAAATTCTTGCTCTCTGTCTCCAAAAAATACCAACAAAAAAGCCAAACCAAACAGAAGATCAGTAAAACTATGAAACTAGATTCCAAACATCATTTAGCATTCATACAGCATTTCAAAAGCAATTAATAATCTAACTTTGCACTTATTAACACTGTTCAGCCCTTTTTCACCTGTGTAAGTAGCATTCGAGCAACCTTGATGTGAGAAAGGCTCACGAAGCAAAGCAATTAAAGCCAAAATAATGTACTGGTTATCTTAGTTATGTAATAATTCTATTTTGCCAAAATAGGTCCAGTTCTAAAACTCTTACTTTGAACATGAAAACATAAACAATTACTAAGAACAGATTTATTTACATTAGGGTTTTTAGAAGTCAATAACTCCTGCAGCTATGTCTAAATGGGTACATTTATCCCACCTGCTGGGAGAAGTGAATAGGAAATAGAGGAGTGGGACAGTACCACCACCAAGCACCAGTTCACAGTGGTGCCAGTGCCAGAAGGAGGTGGCTGGGCAGGGATGGAGCCAACCTGACAAAGTCATGGTTTTGAGTTCCCACCTGGGCAGTTTAGAAAATAAGAAAGGCAGCACCTGGTGGTTCCTGGGAACCACACCGCCTTCCACAGCAGAGTCCATGCGCAGGTGCTAAAGGCAGTAACGAGGCTGCCAGCAGCCACAACCTCCTCGAGTTCCAATCTGCTGTGTTGTTTAGTCCCTGCTTCCTCAGTGCGGCTCCATGATGCAGAACGAAAGAAGAAATAATCAGCTGAAGAACTGTTGCGTTATGCAATGGCTCGAGGATGGAGGTGTCCTAGCAGGAAACATCACAGGGCTCAAATTTACACAGCAAGTGGTTAAAGCACAGTGCTTTGCAGTTTAGAGTCTCCCCTGCTCCCTGGGAACTCCCTGGGAAGCAGCTGACACAGCTTCTCCACTGCAAAGTCTGGCCCCGGTATTGTGCTAAAATCATAACATGTTCTGCATTTCCTTACACAAAGCCCCAGTTTCACGAACATGGACTCAATTTGCAGAAATGTCACTGGATTTGCCCTTCAAAGCTTATTGCTTTTTTCCTTTTCTTTTCTTTTTTTAAAAATAATGCCAGAATTCTGACTCCAAACTCAACATCTATATATCTGAATAGGCATAGGCAGCTTTTAAAAGTCTAGTGGCTCTTGCAGCTCCTACTGACTTCACTTGGCCAGCACTTTTCCAAGAAAACACTTTAGTAGAATCCAGTGGATATTAACATATTTCAATGTCTATAAATGGAGCCACAATATAACTGTAGGCAACTTTTCCTTCTCCCTTCCTTCTTCATTTTTTTTTAAGAAGCCTTAGACAAAGGCCTTTTGAAAGCAAAATCCTCAGCATATTTTTCCGCCTGCGGTAAACACATTATGAAAGTTTACACATTTCTATTAGTTTGACTGTCTCCAGACTTTTGGCACGCCTTGGGACAGCTCTATTTTTAAACTCTTAACTGTATACAGAGCACTTGATAAAAAGGTTTAAAATTTGACTGGGCAGTATTACTGCCAAAATATTTTTTCAAATGCACGAACATTTCACAGAGACAAATGATTCTGCAGATCTCAGCTAGAGGAATTATCCAAATGTCAAAAGTTTAAGCCACTGGTAGAAAATAATGTAAAGCTGTGGAATGCCTCAAAAAACCCTAGTTCTTCCTCTCAGGTAACTTAAATCTTAATTGTGCACATCAAATCATCAGGTGAAAGAACTGCAGGGTATTTGGAAGGCTTATAATCATCCTTAAAACTGCCTAAACTGCTGACTTGATTTTGCAGAAGCAAACCTACATTAAACAGCAAAGAATACTAAAAGCTACCCAAACAGTCCTGTAAGACTTGGGAAAACACATGGCTCACAGCAACATCGTGCAAATCTCTGAAACCTGGAGCACGGGACAGGGATTTTGAAGACCTGAAGAATCTTCTTCTGCCTTCTAGTTCTCCTACATCTCTCCATCAACTCCTCTGCCCTCCCTGCCTGTTTTCCAGTCTCCCCAGCCCATGCCCTTATCTTCCCTCTCTCCCTCATCGCTCTTCCCCCACCATTAGTCCTGGCTTAGTAGTAGAATGCCTGAAACCAGGACTTAAGAAGACAAAATCTTTTCTGGACATTTTAAAGAGGCAGTTAGCCCAGACAGGATAATCCAAGACTAGGACAATCCATATGTTAGTAATACACACTTACCCCCTTTTCTAAAAGTACAACTTTTACAGATGTTTTACATTAAATGCTTTAACAGGTGCTGTTGTCTTACACAGATCCCCAAAGCCTCAGGTACACGTAATGCAAAGGATCAAATGCCTTTACTCTACAGAACTTGAAGCAGAATACTGTATTCCTCAAGAATTTTTATGCCTTTAGAAAAGTACTATGTCTTTAGAAAGGTACTGGTAACGTGACTAAAAATTGGAATTTTAAACCCAAATATCTATATTTTTCTTCTTCAAAAAGTCATATTTTCTCCTTTAAATTAAGGTAAATTAACTACTTTCGTGTGTACAATTAAAAACGTAGCTGCTTTTACTGCTACAAGTTTTCAGTGAGGTACCACCACAAGAAAGAAATGGGAATAAAGTGGGAGGCATTTTTTGCCAGTGCAGTTATTGCCACGAACGTACAATCTCAATGCACAAACCCAGGAAAGAGGCAATAGAAACCAGCCTTTGCAAAAGCACAGTTGCCTTCCCACAGCAAATTTAACCACAGCACCTTCTAGTTCTGTATCATACCTACCATTTCTTAAATGGTGCTAGAAAGCCAAGACCTACCTTTTCTATTAGCTGTGTGATACTGAGTGAACAAATTATTTTACCAACCATCTTCTGCTTCCCATCCCACCATTGCCCAGCTGGTACACGGGAAGCATAAACCCTTCCCTCAGCCTTACTACTACAGACTTGAGGTTTAGTCAGAATGATCAGCTCCACTTCCAGGATACTGCACACTTGAAATGACTGACAGTACATCTGCCTCCATCAAATAAATTAGGAAAACATGGTTTAAAAAAATTGATAATCTGTATTCTCTTTTTCCTAAAAGATTACTCCAGCTTCTACCAACAGCATCCCACAGATAAAAACCCAAACCATGACAGCTGATGGAGGTACACAAGCATAAACCCAGTGAAGACACATGCCCAAGCCCATCACTTTATAGCACAGATTATTTACTTGAATTTTTATCAGGAAGCCTGTCAATCTTCCACACCACGGCCCTGTAGGCACTCTCGTATTTTGCTGTTCCAACCGAGACCTGGATTACGGGATCAGATTCAACCTCATGCAAAGCCCCAAGGCATGCTCTCCTATTCATTTTCGCTTTTAGGGACTTCTGCCTTTGGAGGTTCATGGTCCAAAGTGCTTTGATCCACTGTGTGGGAACAGGAAAGCGTATCATAACATTTTCACAGTATTTCACAGAGGGTAAACGTGTCGGGATCTGAGCAGTCGAAGACATGTTTATGAAAGCCTGAAGTTCAATGTATGCCCCCTGAACCACCACTGCGGCCTTCACAGAAAAGGGAAGGTCTTGCCCATTGTAGCGTGTCCTGAAACGCATCAGTTCCAGCCTGCAGGCATCCAGGGGTGTAAACTTAATAATCCGTGATTGCTCAAATTCCTGTGCTTTGACACAGTTATGGAAATGGCAGTCAAGAATATTGATCCACTTCCTCTCCTGCTCCTTCTCAAAGTAACGCTCGTCCCTCTTCTGGAGCTCCAGGTCGTTCAGGGTTAGAAAACACTCGGCACCGCCATTCACAAAACACAGGCAGTAAATGTGCGTGATGACCGCACTTTCTACGAGTTTTCCTTCTGCCTTAGTGACTTTCCCCCAAAAGTTATCCACTATTTCCAGAGTCATTTCTTGCTCTTCATAATTCCTCTTTTGTCTGGAAACAGTAGGAAGTTTCATGAGCTCCTCCTCGACTGTCACGAGGAAATCGGTGAAGTCGTTATAATCTGTGGTGCCCAGCTTTAACATCTGCTCCACCTCCGGCTCATGGATCACCTCTGCTTTGGGATGGTACCTCCTCTTCTCCGTGTAAGACACGCACTCGATCTTCACCGTGTGGATTTTTCCTGAGACATTGTAGCTCTCCAGTTTGGGTTCAGACAGCTTGCACTGCGGCTGCAGCTGGAATTCCTTGAAAGGTTTCTCCAAGCCCTTTTCATAATACATCTGCAACACCCCTCCAGCCAGGACGCTCAGGTAAATAGGGCCCCACTGCCGAGATGACATCATGTTCTTCTTTTCAGGAATCCTCAGCATGAAGGGCCACCCGTCTGATTTCCGGCTCCTGAAAAGGCTGCGTGGGATGGTGGGGGAGAGCTTCTGCCACACGTGGGTGCTGGAGATGGGTGGGTTTTCCACAGCCTCACAGCTGTCAGCTTGTAGGTGTTCAAGCCTCTCACAGATGTAACTAAAGGAGCCCTGGTTAAGGCTTTTCTGATCATGACAAGTTTCTTTGTCTCTAGGATGACACTCGCTCCCGTCAAGTACTTTGTCCTTCCTGTGCATGCTAACATTAGCTGGCGACATGCTGAGGGAGCACCCTTCCTTCCAAAAAGGACTGGAAAAAGCACAGTCACTGTGGAAGTACGGGAAGTGTCCTGGAGCCAGCTCCTCGCAGTTTCCTGGTGGGTTAGGGCTTCCTTCATCTCCTGATTTGGAGACCAGAGTCTTAACTGGATGGTCATTAGGTGACGGGTTCAAAGGAAGGCTGCTCGGTTTCTCCGAGGCTAGGGATGAGCAAATCCCAGGGGATGGAGGAGGGTTAACGTTTGATGGCCATTCAGGGATGGGATAAAGCACGTGAATTCCAGACTTTGGAATGCACGGGTTTCCTGGGTAGTCTCTGGTAGGTGTAGTAAGTGGAGAGTTGCTGGGTGGTCCGGGACTTAGGTAGAAATCAACTACAGGTGATGAGAGCGGAGTGCTGCCCGTAGAGGATGACATACTTGAAGACTCATGAACACTGGACAGATTGAGTTTAAGGCCATTTGCTTTGCAGCTACTCTGATTATCAACCAATTTCTGAGGCGACTGGAAGAGAGGCTCATCATCAAAAGTGACCCAATTTGCTGGATTTGGGGAACACATCTTGTAGGAGAAACTTGAGGCACTTGCACAACACCTCACCCGCAAGCCATCTATGAGGAAACAACAAACATGATTCAAATCAAACTCAAATCACACAAAGCTCAAATCTGCAAGCAGTTCACAAATCCAGTGTACTTTGTTTTACATGTATAATCTGAGATAGCTGTGTAGAAACAGATAAACTGCACATGAATCCCCAGTGCTCTCCCAGGTTGGGGATCGAAGGGAGTTCTAAGCTCTCTGAGCTGTTCAGATCATCTGATGTACAGAGCCTCTCAATCAGAGAGAGCAGAATGCCCCACAGCAGTACAGGACTGCTTGAATAATACTTTCAGCTTCATACTATACAACATAATACTATACAGCTTATGCATCATTTGGAATATGGAGAGAGATTTTCCATACTGGGCATCTGCTCCGGGTGAGGTTTTCCCTCTTTCCCCCATCAAACAAAACAGCATTTTACTAAGAATGGTGCAGCTGTTTCCAAAAATAGAATCAGGCGGGAGAGGGGGGATAATTTTTTTGATGAAAAGCTGTAGCAACTCAGTGCTGATGGCAAAGGTACACATGCTGCTGCCGTCAGGGCAAAAACCTGGATGCCTGCCAGACTTGGGCAGGAATCTCTTTACATCAGTTCCTTCCACCCAGGCTTACGCTTTTGGAGACTGGACATGTTATAAGGAAGCATTGGAAAGGCATTAAACTTATAAACAAGAAATTAGCCCTAAGGATGAGCAGTACATTCCTGCTGAGGAGGAGACTGCAAGCCTCCGCCGCAGACAAAATGCTGATGAAACACAAGTCAAGGCCAAGTAACAACACTCACATCTGCCAAGCGCTGAATTGGCTGGTGGCCTGGAAAAAGGACAGGTCTTTAAACCAATTAATAAACTACACTTCATCAAACAAAGTGTCTTTGGTAAAGGGCTCAGCTGGATGTCCTCAGAGCAGGACTGCAACCAGTAAATCATTAATCTTGCCTTCGTGGGTCTAAACTGTGCACTGAAATTTAAATGCTCATTGCATCCTTATGCAGGACATGTTGTCCCCAAAGTTTTCCCTCACCACTGCTCCTGCCTGATGAGGGAGCAAGCAAAAAATTGCCAGTGCCTGAGGAGGAATTGAGTACAATGAAACACCACGGGGCACATGTAAAACATCGCTCATTTGATGGAAAGTTACTCCTGCTCTGTCACAACACATTCACATTTGCCTGAAAGCACAAGGAAGGCGGAGTTCATCTAGACAAAAACCACCTGCATGTACATTACTCCGTTAATTAAGGTCAGCCAATGATGACTTAGAGTTATTGCCCTTCGTGCACAGACAGCCACAGCCAGGCTGTTTAATTGCACAGAGCTACAGAATCACATAACCATAAAAGCCATTCTTTATCTGTAACACTCAGAGAACAGTTCACTTCTAGACATGCCACAGTTCAGCTAAGTGAAATCTTGTGCTACAAGTCTTTATTTTTACCATTTCTCCATTATTTCTGGGGCAGTTTGTAGCTGGTGAGAAAGTGCCATAAACCATGGCACAGTCTGCTTACTCTGAGGCTGAGCAACTGAGAGCTCTCAACAGAGGAGGACCCTGGTCCTTCATTAGTTTTTGAACTCTCAGCCTTTTCGTTCAGAAAAATATTTGCACTATGCTAGTTATTTTATAAGCACTCTAATCACCATTTACAGGAAGAGAGAGAGAAAAGGAGCAAACAAGTACAAATTACTATCACAGCTCAGGCACACACAACTACCAGTGTATCCTTCACCCACACAGTCACTTCATCATAAAGTGCAGCAATGGAAAGAAAAATCACAGCTATTTGGTCTCTGACTTGGTCATCATTTTTTCCTCCCATATCACACCCTTCTCCTCCTCTCCCTCTGGTTGCCACCATGGCTCTTTCAGCATTAATTATTTCTAGAGCTGAACTTTCAAAGTTTTCAGCCCTTTTTTCAAAGCCTCATTTGTTAAGAGCAGCTAATGTGATGCTAACTCGGGGCGTGGCTTTTTCCTGGAACAGCCGGGACACTGGGGCAGCCTGGTAGACAAGAGAACATAAGAAAACAGCCTCAAAAACTGCCATTAAAAACTCCTCTGGCATTTACAAGAGATATGGGATGGCCAGAGAGAGGAAAAAAAACCACGCTGTGGATGGGAGAGAAGCCTTTCTCTGCTGAGGGGCTCTGGGCATGATGCCACAGCCCTCCAGTGTGACCACAGCCATGCTCAAGGGGCAAATCACACAGCACTGAGATGCACCAATGGAAAAGAAATCATAAAATCGGGTGTTTACAATAAAGAACACATTTGCAGACTGTTTCTCTTTCTTGTTAGAAATGGAGTTTTTCAGTGTCCTTTATTATTCCCAGATGTTTGGGGTTTTTTTTCCCCCAACGTCTGTTACTATTCCCTTTTTAAAATGCAATGTTGCAGATTATTTGGCAAGCTTTTTTTTCCCGTTACAAAACAAAAAGATGTTTGAACTCCACCTGCTTAACTTCAGTCAGTGAGTGTCAATGAAGAAAACCACTTTCCCAGATGGAACCCTCCTCTGCAGTCAAAATACCCTCAGTGTACCTGTCAGAGGCTGTAGCTTTCTCCTCTTGTTGCTGTTGCAGTTATGTGAGAGTTTTTTGAAAGAAAAAAAAAGATGCTGATGATAATAAAAACACACATGCAAAAAGTGTTGAAATAGATAGCGGTTCCCCTGCTGTTGCTCACTGATCCCCAAAAACAACTACTAGGAATGGAGGAAAAACACCCAAATGGATTTTTACAAGCTGATTGGGTAGTGTCACACCAATAAAAGGAAATGCACCCTCTTGTGTGTTAAGGATACGACCACTCATCTAGTATTAAAAAAAAAAAATAAATAAAATCAGTCTTATGCTGCTTTACATTGCTTTTTCTCTCACTCTTTTACATCTGCACAATGCAGTAAAGTAATGCTTTCAAAGTTCTACTTTGTCCTAAACTGTGCTCCAAAATCCTTTTTATGAACTGGGACGTTCTTCCTCAAAATCAAAATAAAATTCAGGCTTCAGGATGGATGTGTTCTGCCTCCGAAAAGGCAAAGGTGCCCCACGGGACCCACATAAATGTAACCCAAGCGCTTCGGGTAAAACGAAAATGATACGAGATACCATTGATCACACACGTTATGTGGCCTGTAACATTTAAATTAAAAGCACATGTGGTATTTTGCTCAGATATGAGGCAGGAAATACCATTTTCAGAATATGGAAACTGCCAATTAAAAAAAGCTGGCTGAAATAACAGTTGATCCTAGGTGCATTAATTCCAGTGAACCCAAAAGTTGCAACTCATTTCAATTCATCCTCTTCTGCCTGAAAACAATCTTCCCATTTATCAGATTAACACAGTCCCTCAGCATTTAATGAACAGTAGCTGCTGTTTAATTTCCTCATTTTAATACCTTGAGAAAGAGAAATCCTATCCCACTATGGAGAGATTTCACAGGCTGTAGCTATCACTGCATCCTTTGCTGCTTCAGAAATCCCCGATCAAATCTGCAGCAAAAGCACGGCTCAACTTTCATGCCTTGCTGGGGGATATTGTTACCTCCTCCTACACTGAATACTAACAACAACTCCCTACTCACTCTAAGCTGTAACTCAAGGTACTGGCTCTGGCATTTTTACTCCAGGTACACCTTGGTCCTCAGCGAGCTGAGGATGCTGACATGTCCTCAGCAATGTCCCCACGGTGCTGACAGCACGGCCTTCTCTCACCTCTTTGACAGCAGCGGCACTGAACCTGCACAGTGCACAACTGGACCCACTGCACATCTCACTCTCAGGTGTCTTCCCTAAAATTTGCCACCAGTTAAAACCCTCAAGCACATCCCCTTCTGTCCAAACACAAAGGTCCTCTTTTAAAATATTGGAGGAGCATGGGGTCAGCTAATGAGGAAGGTCAGGGAAACACCTCCCTTCTGCAAAGCATAAAGCAAGTAAATGCAGCGTTTAATAGACAGCACTCACACTCCCAACACACAGAAAAGCATAATTTTGTAAATACATTCCTTAACTGCCTCTCTAGCTCCAGAGGCCATCACAGCTCCAGAACTGTTAAGCTACACATCCTCTAAACAAATTCTCTTTGTAACACTCAAGCACGTACCCTATGTGTGCCACTGGTTCCGCGTGGTTTTACTGGGTAAACACCAGCCTCATTACTTGCTCCAAGCTCAAAAAAACCCCAGATTTATCTACACACAGTGTGACAGAAGAGTTAAATAATCCCTTCAAAATAAGATGAGCTCTTCACATGAGCTGCTCTGTTTCTGGACAGTGCTCAGTCATTTTATTTCCACTCTTCCAGAAAAACTATGGACCCCATACATTACTACACCTCAGTTTTATTTCCAGGAGCAAGGTTGTCTGTTGCATGCAGGCCATACAGAAATTTAATGCAGAGCTCTGCACCCCGTGCACGCTGTGGTGAAGCTGTCCCATAACCAAACCACGAGTTGTTACTGTTCCTTCTACAAACACCCAGACAATTCTTCAAGCATTTTGCCACAGAGTGCAACAGTCTCGCAGGGAAGTACAAATCCTCCGCAGTTTAAGCAATAAAGCACATATGGTATATAAAACACCCTAAACGTTTCTAAGCCCTTGTGATATCCAAGTAAAACATGGCAGATTTATCTCTGTGTTTTACAGCCATATTCTTTGTGTCACTGTTTTGGTTATTACTTAACTCTGAAAAAAAAACTTGAAGTACAACTTCTACATAAAATACTGCTTGATTTATGATGATTTGCCTCCAATTTTACTTTGATTCTACATGTGGCTGCACTTCTATTTAACTCTGCTTTTTCTATCCTAGATACACATAAAAAAAATGTATCCAGTCTATATTTCTGAAATAAACATAAGCAAAAGCCACAACTGATGGGAAATAGGAATTTCTTGGCATTTTCTTGTATTTGGGATACGGATTAAGCCTCCCACCGCATTACTCATTTTAGAAAATAAGGAACTGGTGTAATAGTCAAAAATACACTGACTTCAAAGTGCAATGTGACCTTTTATTTACATTGCTCTCTCTCTGGGGCATAGGCACAGCTGGGAGAAGTTCAGAGCTTGCAGCTAATCTGTTTAATTTGGAATTTCTTACTCTTGGCCCCAAGAGCTGAAGGAATTAAAGTTTTCAGCTTTTGACAGTGTGCACAGCCCCAGAGCAAAGGCAGGCCGGGCTCTTGCAAACACCTCTCGCTGTTGCTTGCTCCTGCCTCGGTCACAGGGAGGGTTACAAATCAGGTGGTTGGTATTTGCAGGCACAAGCTTGAGAAAATTGACTTTTTTAAGGGCATCGACACAACCCATCACAATTCCCAAGCAGAGACAACAGTTCCTTTCCTCGATAGGGGAAAAGCTTGGGCAGAGGCTGAAGAACTCTCTAGTGAGGATGATGTCACAGGGTTTGGGGTGTGGGGGACTCCCCACCACAAGGGAAGGGACTGATGGTGACAGCACTGCCAGTCCCTGCACACCGGGAGAGCATTCAGGATCCAGCCAGGGATGGATCCCACAGGCACTGCACGATGGAGGCCTGAGGAAATTCCAGCTCCTCTGCCTCTCAGAGTCACACCTCATGCTTTAAAGGCTGTGGGCAGATAGGAGATTCACACAGGAGGGAAAACCTATGGGAAGCTCCCAAAAGGAAAGCGAAAGAAAAGCAGCCAGATTCACATCTCTGGTAACTGTTCAAGCCTGCTCAGCTACGGCTGAAGTGGGTCTTCCCCAGAGAAGCAGCTCTTCTTGCTGACAACAGGAGGAGGTTGCATGGCGAGGATCTTCCACTTTATGTGAAAATTTAGCATAGCTACTCAAAACAATTCCCATCATTGCCACGAATAATCACTCAAATCTCAGCTGTTATGCACTGTAAAAAACTCCTTTTCATGTCCCGATCCATTCTGGAGACCTTCCCTAACACTCAGATGTGAAGTCATTCCAAAGCTGCCTCGAAAAGACAACAAAACATCATGCATGACTGGTCTTGTGTGTAACACCATCAGCTTCAACCACTCTTCCCATACACAGCGAGCTGCGATTCCCACACCCTCCCTCACCCCGCTCCAGCAGTCACATCACCACGGGTGAGTCACAGCTGCTTTGTCCTTCATTATTTTCTTAGTGGGGAATAGAAATCAAGGCAGAAAAGCCTAGAGACATTTTACTGGAAGTGTCTGTACGATTTTATGGAGACGAACCAAAAGTATTTCCTGCAGGAATTGAGAGATTTTTCCAAATCACGGCCACACAGCCACCTGGGATCGGCACTGCCAATCCTCTCAAGGATTTTTTTGCAGAGCTTGTTATCAGGAATACAACTTTCAGAATGAGACAACATAAACTAAATAGAATAAACTAAAAATAATTTTTTAAAAAGAAATGAAATAAACTAAAATAGAGATCTAATTTATGCGTCATTGGGAAAGATACTGGAATGGAGACCTGAAGCCACCCTTGGAAGGCTCTCAAGACCTTCTCCATCAGTGCACACAGCCAAGCACTGAGCTGCAAAAAACAACAGTGGTCTTCTTACCCCACAGGCCACCTCTCTCACCTGAGGCTAACGATGAGGATACTTGCAGCAGGTCCTGCACCACCTGCCGTGACTCAGCCCATGCACAGGCACACTGCAGGACACACCAGCCAGTGAATATAACAGCACGGAGAAAGAAGTCAGGCAAAAATCAGCCTCCAGCTACGAAACATCCAAGGATCACAGGCTTGCAACAAGCACTTTCTAACATAAAAAACAGTTTTCCCAATCCACAGCTACATGTAACTATTTTGTTTCAGGAAGATGAAATAACATCTTACGCCACAGCACAAACTCTGCGTAATTCTAGTACATAAGGAAGAGCCATATACGGGTACACTTAAACCTGTTTGTTTTCTTTTTAATGTAACCAAAGTGATAAGAAACCACATTTCTCTCTGGACTATCTGTAAGAACAGCAAACAGTGGTACTCGACACAAGTCTGAGCATCTTCTTTGGGCACATCAGTTCTAACCTCTCAGTCAGTTCCTCCAGATGACACCCAGCAGAGCTCCATCCCGGATGTCCAGCGTTTTCCTCCTTACTGGGCAGATTCCCCATCTCAGAAAGTGACAGACTGTCCCAGGTCTCACTAATATGCCTAATGGCCCGTGGTTCTGCGCACCTTTGGGCTCCAGGCTGGGAAAGGAGAAGGCAGGCCAGGGCGGGTCCCCTGCTCGTGCCCCACTTGCCGCCAAATGGGATGGCCAGGAAAACCCTCAGGAAGACACAGTCTGCTATCAAACACAGTAGGAACACTTTACTAGCTCGAATTAGAACTGGATTAAATCCTGAGAACCACAAAATGGCTCTCTATGTTTTAGTGAACATCTTTAACAGAAGAAAGCTCATTTTTCCCAGAAGAAATAACAAAAAGCCTGATGGAATCAACTACTCAGTGTTTTTATTCTCTTCCTTTCTGGATATCAAAGTGCCTTCTAAGACACATCACTTGTGTGCAAGATGTGACTGCAAGGTGTGATGCAAGACATGCTTGCATCTCCTCAAAGCAAAACGGTTACACGGAGCTGTGCATTGTTAAAACTTCTTTGTTTTTTTAATGTTAGAAAGTGCTCACTGCAAGCCTGTTGACCCTCAAATACTTTTTAGCTGGTGGCTGGTTTTTGATCTGTGCTGTTGCACTTAATTCCTTCCCATTGCACAGACAAGCTAGGTAAATCATATTTAATTCACCTCACTGTGCACACGCGTGTTCCTGTCGTGTGTACAACACACCTCCCCACAGGGCCCACTCATGTTCAGTTCCCTGGGCTAGTCCTGCTTCATCCTCTGAATCACACTCCTCTTCAGCCTCACCACAGTGATGGCAGAACTTGCACTCCACAGGCAGATTTTGGAGAGCCAGGGGACAGTAGGGATTCATGTAAACTGTTTATTGACACCAGCTGACATTGCACTGTACAGAAAGTTTGTTTGGTTCTTTTAATCAAAAAAAAAAAGAGAAATGCTCTGGCCTAGAAGAGACAGGAAAATAAATCTATTTTTATTTGCAGTACTTCTGCAGGTCACTAAGTTAATGGAATGTCACTGCATCTACTGAAGCAATTTTTAACTGTGTTTAGGAAACATGTTATTATTAGGAACACATGCACATCCCACAGAAGTGCTCTGGTCACGGCAGCTCTGCACAGGGCTCTGGCAAGGACTTTAACATCCCAAACCTCTCCCTCTCTTTTCCCCCTGGGCAGACCCAGAGATTTATAATGGAATAAGAAGCAGCAGAAATGCAGTTACGGGTGGCTGTCCCACTTCTGTAATAGCAATAGCTTTTTTTTTTTAGGATTAAACAGCTGTCTAGATTAAAAAAAAAAAAGCCTGAGTACTTTGGCACACAGATCAGATATCAAAATATTAAGATGGCTGTGGTCAGAAAGAAGTTTAAGCCTGGCCCTCTGCTAGTGTTTGCAGTGTCCAAAGGAAGGGAGGGATGAAATGCCACAAAGAATACACAGCACAGAAGAACACTTCAAAACTCTCACCACTAAAGTCAGAGTGAGTAATAAAAGGTAGGGAAGCTAACAGAAATACTGTATTTAGCAAATTCACTGAAAAACATAACAGTCTCCCATTTCTTTTAATTTAGTTTTGGTTCTGAGCCAGTTTTTATATCTGCCCTTAAAACTGCCTCATGCTTTAGCGCCCAACAAACATGTGGCAATACCTTCCTGGAGACTAACCCGTGACATAAGATTTGCAGATGTCTTCTCAACATGAAAAGTACTGTCTGACAGCTATCAATAAGATTTTCTGACAGACCAGCTCTCACCTCAGCTCTGGGATACTCCCCTTCTCCCTGCCTTAAAGCCTTACAGGAATACTAGCACTAAGGAGAAGGTGTGCCAAATGAATCCTTGTTTATTTGGATAGAAGTATTTTTAATAGCAACTGATGACAGTCATGTCAGAAAGCATAATTCATAACACAGACACCAAAAAAAGCCTCGTTTGGGTTCCTCTCTGAAAGCCTTTTAAGACAGACACGTGGGCAGCCTGCTTTTCTGAAGCAGAAGATGTCAGCTTATATTTACACCAATCAAAAACAGAAGAAAAGGAGTGGTGGACTAGAGGGATCTTGTTTACTCAGACACAAGTCAAACACTGTCCAGAACAGTGCATCTCCGTTTGTGTAACTGGGTGCATTTCGTGTTGGAGTTAATGTCCACACACACATTAACTTACAAACCTACACTAATTTGCTATTCAGAGATCAACGAGCCGGGCCATTAAGTTTAGAAACCCCAATAACTTTTGAAGTGATAGAAAATAACACTTACTACATATTCATGAGGGAAAAAGGAAAGCGCGAAGCAAAGACCTCGTACCTGCCTTGAGGCAGGTTTTCCCAGGGATGTGATTTACAACTCCAACACCAGGTAAATACAATCTCTGGCCACACTCCCTGTTGTACAAATTACTCCTGAACTCAGCCGCATCTGGTGACAGAGCTCAGCGCTAAGTTCTCCTCCACTCGCACACAGAGGCAAGACGGCAGCTAATCTTTCCTCCCAGCATTTTCTCCCCGTAGGTGCTCCCAGTGCACAAAATCAGGCAACAGAAAGTGTTGTCCTCAGCTACTGCTTTTCCTTCTTTCACAGCTACAGAAGAGCCTCAGTCCCCAGACAGGCAAAGCGAGTTAACACCAAAATGAACAGTTCATGTTTAAAAGCCTCAGGCTCCAAAACTTCTGTTCCCTCCTCCCCAGTCAGTCATTACCACTCTCCCAAAAAAAACCTAAGTCCTGTTTGCAGAGAAATCAGTCAGGGTTTCTCCACCTCACAGAAAAAACACTGGGGAAGCATAGAATTGTGTGACTTTCCCTCGAGGCCATAAAACAGCTTAGTCAGCAGTTTTCTCATCACGTTTATTTGCCACAAGTATCAGAAGAGCTACACCTTTAAAGAAACCTTGCTTCAAAGCCCCCCTTCTGTGAGCACTTACCAAAGCCAGAAAGTGAATACTTTCTACTTTTTTTTTCTCATTTATGCCATCCTTGAAACTCCATCTCCGGGGTCTGCACTAGGGGTACATTTGGTCAGTGCAGTCTATAATCATCCCAGCCCTGTGCAGCACGTCCTCCGCATCCGCTCCGGGTGTTTTCCCAAAGCCCTGCGTCCCGGCTGGATTTATGGGAGAGATTTCTGCAGCAACGGTTTCAAACACCGTGACCCTACGTGCATACTTTAACATCAGCAGCCGAACCACTAGAAAACACGAGAAAGGCTCCAGGAATTCAATTCACTTCGAGTATTAAATAAAAACACTCCTCGCTTGCCCCAGTCTCCTCCCTAACAAGGCAAAAATCATGGGAATGTGATCCCGTAGGATGCCTGGCACCCAAATCCTTCTGATTTCCGCCGTGATTCAAAGCCCCGGGTACCCCCGGGCAAAGCCATCCCCTTTTCCCCTCTACTTTAAAAGAGAAGGAAAGGAAGGGGGGAAAGGAAAGGAAAGGAAAGGAAGGGGGGAAAGGAAAGGAAAGGAAAGGAAAGGAAGGGGGGAAAGGAAAGGAAAGGAAAGGAAAGGAAAGGAAAGGAAAGGAAAGGAAAGGAAAGGAAAGGAAAGGAAAGGAAAGGAAAGGAAAGGAAAGGAAAGGAAAGGAAAGGAAAGGAAAGGATTTTAAAAAGGAAGAGGAGCCAAATATTTTTGTTAAACGTATCGTGTTCTTACACCAAAACAAAAGAGTCCCGTCACCGGCCCGTTTCAAGCCAGAACTCCGGGGCTGCGTCTCAACTACCGGGAAAAAAATTCCACTTCGGACGGAGCCCCCCCGTGCCCCGCTGCTCTGGCCCGGCTCCCCGGGGCAGCGCCGCTCCGTGCCCGCTCCTTACCCGCTCCGGTCCCGCTGCGCTCCCCGCCGCGGCGCCGCCAGGGCCCGCCCGCCGCCGGGAGCGGAGCGGAGCGGAGCAGCGGCCGCGGCCGGGCCGGGGGCGGCGGCCAGGACAGGCCCCGCCCGGAGCAGCCCGCGGCAGCATCCCCCGGCACGCCAGCAAGGGCAGGGCATCCCGAGGGGAGCCAGCGCGGGCGAAGTTCCTCCGGGCATGGGAGATCCTCCGAGGACGTGCAGAACGAGGCTTGGAAAATGTCTGAGTAACCAACAGGATCATACAGTTGTGTTATGTTAAGCGATGGAAAGTCCTTCTTATCCATTCCCCTCCGCACGCACCTACCAGACGTGGCACGGCACCAAGTAAAAAGACTGCTCCTGAAAGGCCAGAACACACAGATAGAATGGGTAGGATGAAACCACCTACAAAACCCTCTGGAGCATTCCCAGGGACATGGAGCAGAGCTGCCAGGGACTGCAGACACCCAAACTGCCCATCTGAAAGGCTTTCAATAGCGGCGACAGCTCACTTACAGCTTCTGGTGTAACCCATCCAAAATTCTTTGTCAAGCATCATACATCCACTTCAGCTCCACTGCTTTCCAGTGGTTGAAATTTCCCTTGTATTTTAATAAGGAGGGACCTCTTCCTGCAAATTGTTTTCTTCTGTCGAGTTTATCTTCTCAGTAAAGTTTTCTTATGTTTTCTCTGAAAATTAAGCAATCTTACCTCTTCGTTTTATGTATGGGAAATACTATCCAGGCTCTGTCTGTATTTGCAATAGAAGTGTTCAGTACAGTTTTCCCTACAAACAAATTCTTCTGTAAGCTTAACACCATTACACAAATTGCACTAGGACAAATATTGGCCATTCATGGTCGAAAAAGTTCTGTGTTTCTTAATTTTTTAAAAAAATGCAATTTAGCACGGAATTTTTTCACCATAATTTAACCAGTAACTAACAATTGTTAGATTCTTCTCTCCTTGAAGGCCTGTCTTGAGCGCTGCCAGCCTGAGGCCTCCAGGCTCAGAGCACAGGGTTAGGCAGCTTCTCCTGCCTCCCTCATCCCACTCCTGGAGTGACAGAACCTCATCCCAACCTCTTCCCTCCAGAATTCCATCCCTGTGAGCCCTTCTGCCCCTGAAATCCAGGCCTGCTGTCAGAATTGTATTTCCATTAAAATTGTATCTTCCACAAACTATACAGTCTTCTGCCTTCTCCCAGGACACACTCAGTCTCTTGGCAGAGGGAACCAGGGGATCAATACCTCCTGTTTTGCCAAAATATCAGGAAATCAGAAGTAATTTCTAATATTTTCTACATACTCCAAAACAAGTCCTTCAGACTCTTATGTACTCCTGCACAAAATTCAATGAAACCTTTTCCCTGTTTAGCTTCCACATTAGCTCTTCCTAATGGTTTTCAAGTGGGAAAGGGTATTTATTTCTCAGATCTCATTATCAAAGCACACATATCTAAAAATAGATCAGATTTTCCTTTGCTGAGACAAGTGTATATACACTTTCAAGACAAGACTATTTTTCTCCAGTAAATTCTACCATCACTTTATCTTCCAAAATAATTCAGTGTCGTATAAACTCAAGCATCAGAGAAAAAACCCCCGATACTGAGATTTAAGATTCCTTAACATAATTTGACTTTGATGAATAGTATATGCAGAACAAACTAGAACTATTAAAATTACTTCCACTGTAAATACAAGTTGAAGAGCATTTCAAATAAAGATACGGTATTATATATTACTAGAGGCAGTTATAAAACTCATTCAACATTTTACAACACTAACAAATTCAGTTTACATTGCTGACTATATTTAAATTGATCTTAACATGATTTGCAGTATATTGCCCTTTTTATAAAACGTTTACTACGACTATTTTATCAATAGTGAAACCTGTCAGTTCCTATCTGCTAGAACCAAATATTTGTAAATAGAGACAGAAAAACACTTGTTTCTAGACTTATTTTAACTCTTTGCCCTACTGCTTTGCTTTATTTTTGCAAAAAAATTCTGCAAAAGTTGTCTTAACTAAGAATTACTTCTGTATTTTGTTCTGAAAAGTCAAATTCTTCTTCTCCCATTTAATGAATCCATCTTTCACTTAGTACAATTGCTATTAAAAACTTACAAGCCTGCTATATTTACTATTTAAATGATGTATATTTATTACATATAAATTAGTTATAGAAATTTAGCATACTAATGTCCTTTTTGTGAGAAATTGACTCTTTGTTGGCTTCAAATATTCCTGACATCCTGGGCTAGTTCAATAATCTAAGGGAAAGTTGTTCTTGCCTGGTTATAAACCTGACTTTCCAAGACTTCAAAATAAACTTTTGGTCGATTGTCCCCTCTCCAGGTGCATATTTTCTGTCCAACCCTGCACATGCTACAGACAGTTTGAAAGTCACTTCAGTATAAGGCACAGAAGAGGTGCAGCATCAGTTCCAGGATTACAGCTGCTCCCTATCCAAAGGATGCAGTTAATGAAACCGCACTGAAATTCTCAGTTCAGACCTTTTCAAGCTCGTAACTTCATTAAAATAATCTTTCTTGGACACAGTGGTCTGCATTCACTATTCAAGCACAAACTGAAGACTTTTAAATCCAAGAGAAAAGAAACTTGAAGGTTTAAGGGAGGGCAGGCGAGGATGAGGGCTCTGTCTGGGGCGGGAAGGGGAGCGTGTGGAGATGTAAGGTGTTCTCATACTCATTTCAGAAGCAAAGAACTTTATACAGACAGAGTCTGCAGGAGGCTCCATGCCACCATTGACTAGATGCCAAGTCAATTTGTGAAAGAATCCTTAGTGCCTAAAATAACTGGAAATTACCTGGACTCTTAAGTTTTGTGGGTTTAACTTTTCTCAGGACAAAGCCGTGTTGTTTGTGGGAGACCGTAACTACAATTTTGACACCAGGCCTGGGGTTAAAATGCTGCTTCTTCGTTAGTTAAGACCTCATCAGCTTAGAAAGTTTTGGACTCACAGGGTGAATTAGTGCTAAAACCAGAACAGATAAAATGTGATTTCTCCTGTTATCTCTACGATTTCCATAAAAGAAGTTTATGACCAGAATTCTTTTAGGGCTCTTAGTGTAGTACCCTGCCCTGCAAATTGAGCGCAAGGAGAATCGCGCAGTTTTTTGCAGCTCAGCATTGCGGCAATGCGAGTATTTGCCTCTGTAAGGAGCTGAGTGACTCTGAATGAGCACTGACATGTCTAAGGCTGCCTCCACACACAGCAGGGGCAGACAGTGAGAGCTGCCCCAGGCAAGTTTCCATGTGCTGCAATTCACAGCCCAGGTCAGGCCCTGGTTTACAAAGGTCCCCCAAAGCTCTCCTCTGTCCCCGTCTGTAACCAAGCTGGCAGCGCTGCAGGCACAACTGTCTTTAGCTCTGTGATTAAAAGAAATATTCAGAAATTTGGGCAAAAATGGCCTCTTCTAAACAAACATAGATTTCATTCACAGCCGAACAATACTGCAGGTAGTGGCAGAGGCAGAAAATGCAGAGTAAGACAGAACAAGCATTCTTAGAGCAGCATCCAGCCTTCGTGGGAAGAAGTAATCAGACCTCTGGCAGCAATTACAATTTTTTACTGCACTGAGCTTTGTTTTTATTATGACCCTGCTGTTGCTAAGATAGTGCTCTCGAATTACCTTACATACAGACTGTATTAAACAACAGGTTTGCCCAATTTACAGGGCCAGATGGTTCTCCAAAGTTTAATATATCATTGGATTTACACTATTAAAAAATCCCCACAGCCTTCACACTGCTCAGCCAAGCCAGTAAATAACTTCTCCCATCTCCTGATGGGCACTCTGTGGATACAAAGTTTATTTCCTTTCCTGTTTGCAATTGATGCCTTAGATTCGGAGCAAATCCAGTTTTTGGAACCGTAGGAAGCACTGTTAACAGTGAAGTCAGCATCAAGGAAACGTGCTGGGCCAAAGACCTTCACACCAAAACTTCATCTGCCAGCGAGGGAAGGCAGGGCAGGTGGAGCAGCAGGATTACAAGTACAAATTAGAAATTAACCTGGCTTGGGAAAAAGGGAAAATAACCACATAAACAGCCAAAGGTAGGAAAACAAACTGTTTCAACCTGGATATTTTACATCCATCAAGAAGATCTTGGCACCATCGTGCCATGAAATGTTGAACTGGTTCAGAATGACGCTGAAGGGATTAACAAGAGACATGACAAACACCACCAATTTTAAATCAACACTTTAGCTGATTGCTGTTTGAATCACAGATGTAGCAATTTAAAATAATCATTGTTCAAATAGCAATGAGCTGCACCCTTGCACAGCTTATGATGACAGCCTAAGATTCCTGTTTTAGAAGTTAAGCTCTCAGGCAGGGAAACCTCTGACCTCCAGGAGCTTAAAGCCTTCTAAAATAGACAATGGCTTTGGTGCTTCTTGGGCAGTTTCAAACTGATGGAGCAGTGGTTCTTAAGAGGGCAATCTTGAAGTTAAATTAATGCCTGATTACAGCAAATATTTATTTTGAACACACAGAATAGTTACTGGGGATGTGCTTTCAGAAATCTAGGACAGCTGAACATTTTGAAAGCCTTGAACGTGTCAGTATAGATTTAAAACAAAGCTCAGAAAGACTTTTTTGAAAATCCAATTAAAACCTTTAAAATAGTGCTGTTTTCTGATTTAGTCATTAAGCCTGAGAGATTATTCATGAGGTGTCCAACATTACGGAGAAATTAATTAAGCACTAAAAAAATGCTTTAAAAACTTGTGTGTCACAGTGAACTGTCATTACAAAAGATGACCGACATTAGGGTTTTTCTTTAACCCTGGTTTTACACTGCACAGCGCTAAAGGTTTTTACACTTTACAACACTTTCTCACTGGTTTCCCCAATTAACCAGCTAGGAAGTCAAACATTCACACTGTACATTTCTGAAGATTAATTCCAGTATTATTAAAATTTCTTTGTCCAAATTTCGTGCATTCCATGATACTCTGCACATACTATTCCATACAAAGTAGTTCAAAACCATTTTTCTGGAAAACTTTGCCTCGGAGATGAATTCTTGGCTGCAATGTTGAAACAAGTTTTCAGTTTTTTAAGAGCAAAGCCGCGTGCAGCAGCCATTTAGACATTTAACAGCATTTGAGATATTCGCAAAGATTCAGCATCACCTGGTTAGCAGATAATAAACACAAGGAGCTGGTATTTCCACTCGATCCAGTTTCTAATGCCGCTGAGTTAAATGTAATATCCCGTGCCCCCTTACAACACTACTACAGCAGTATCCAAAATACTGATTTCAATTCTTTTACCAGATTCTATTTCTGAGTATTGACAGTCTACAGTTGTCTAGAACTTCCTCAAAACATTTCTTTGAAAAACTGAAGGCAGCTTGAGTGATCAGAATTGTTGTTTCTTGAGCATGGTTATTGCTTGGTGAGGGGGACACTCAAATACATTCCCAAATAATACTGCAAAGAAAAAATGCTGATAAACTGATGTACATGGGAATTGTACCTAAATGCCTATACAGTCTATATGAATTCCAAGTTGGATATTGGGGTATACTCTGAACACGGATTTGATCTTCTAATGCAAATTCTAAACACACACTATTTTTATTCAGTCATGTAAAAAACTGCCTAAGCAAAATCTTTTTCTGAATTCAGCCACCTAGGAAAAGTAGTATCAGTAAAAGTAGTATCAGCTCAGTAATTTGATTCAGAGAATTAAAATAACTGGATTAGTACCTTCACTGCAAGATGAAAGTCCTCAGCAAAGGCAGCTTCAAAAGAATTGGAAGAAAGCAATTAGCTTCCCAACCCTAAATGAAACAGCTGAAGCTGTATCTGCTTCCATAAAATGGCTGGAGAGAAAGTCAACACTTCCCAAGTCTCATCAGCACCAGCACACAGTTCTTAATTCAACATCAGTAAGAAACCCTGCAGGCTCTCCTCATCTCCTCTCCCTTTCACAACCACTTCTATTTTGCATTTCTGGAAGGAAAAACTATGAGAACAAAGAGAAGCACTGAGAGTACCTAGACCGGTGTAACTACTCCACCAGCAACAGCTGGAACACTCCCCACAGTGTCACACTCTGCTACCCGGGCATGGCCAGAAGTAAGGAAAAAGTCAAGCTGGTTTCATGTGGTTGATTTTATTATTACGTACTGATAATACATATCAACACATCTGATATCAGAGGAAACCCCTGTGGGACAAATAAGTGCCATAATGGAAATTATGGAACAGAAGATTGGTGTGGAAAGTGTGGAGCAGCACAGCATTTAATTAAAAAAAAAAAAAATAGTGAAAAAAGAAAGAAAAAAAAAAAAAAAAACAACAGAAAAACCAACCAAACAAAAACCCAGCCCAATACACCCCATCCCCAACAACAAATCAATGCTGTGAAAGCTTGTGATATTAAACTTTACTTGAAAAAAAAATTTTAAAAAAAAATCTTAGGAGAGGCCTAAAGTTCACGAACTTCCGAAAACACAGGAAAAGCCATGTGCATCCCCCCAGTGAATCCATCACAACTCAATTCCATGAAGACCTTTTGCAAATTCAGTGTTTAAATCTTCTACATATTTCATATTCTTCTTTACTGTAAGAGAGCACAGTAAGCTGATCTATTCTACACACATTGTTTCACTCTTTTGGGGCAAATGACAATCACAGGTTCCTCTAGCCTTAAGCAGCTATTTCAACCAATATATATATATACATACATGTGTAAACAAAGAAATGGCTTAAAGCAATTTCATAGAAGTAGCCCAATTCAGCTATTTGTGCTCTTTACCTCAAAATCCAAAGTGCCAAATACAAGCAGGAAAGGTTTCCACCGTTGCAGTCTAACAATGATCCCATTCGCTTGATGAATTTGTAAAAATCATTTCAAGCCACAATTCCAATTAATTCTAGAGGGCTGAGAACAGGAATAATACATTTACAGTAACTGCACAGCTTGCATGGCCAAAAAAAGTCTCCAAACTCGTTTTTAAACTGTTATTAACAAGTAACGGAATGTACATGTGCTGACCATTAAACGCATAACTCAAAAATAGACACCTACTGCACCGATCCGAATTTGTTAATGCAGAAACATATTTGAAAATATACAAAATCTGAAGTTGTTACATGAAATCAAAACCTGGTTTTAAAAAGTGCACAGTAAAAACTGAAGGTAATTACTATATAAATTATCCACAGAGTGCGTATTTCCTGGTTTAGAGCCAACATTAAGTTCTGTTTTATCTGTTACAAGTTCTAAATATTTTAAAGCCATTTACAGCACCAGTTCAGTTTTTACTAGACCCAATACCAGCCTCTGCTTCCTGGAACAAACAGGAACTGGTCACTATCTGCATCCTGTGCAGCAGCAGCTTCCGAGGACTCAGCTGTAAACTATCGATTTTTGTTCTTTTTAGAATTTCCCTGCAACAAGAAACAAGCAAACAGCACGTTATAATTCAGGTAAGGAAATCTAGACAGGCAACATACAAAACCTGATGTCTGATAATTTATGCCTACAGCAAACAAGGTACCATCAGACTGAAAATAAACAGTCCACAGATTTTTAATTTAGCAGATTGTAACTGTTTGCTCTGAAAATGCCTCTATTTCTATAAGCACAACAGAGGCAGGTACCAGATATCTCAAATAAGGACAACAGTTCCTTTCTACAACTGAAACCCGTGAAAGACATTTGAGCGACATCCCAAGACACTCAATTGTATTAATATCACTAATATTGTAAGGACAGTGAAGGGAAGTCAAATCATAATCCACCTACAGATGCTACTTCAAATAACTTCTTACAGAATAGTTGTCTCAAATCAAAAATCAACCCCCCACCCTATTGGGTTTTTTAAAAATTTTATTTTAATTCAGGTGGTACAGATTATTCCTAGTTCAGAACACAGTTTGTTACACAGCTAGCCAACTCACATTTGACCTGCAGTAATTCTACAAAGGAAATGTGGAGCTTAAAATAAAGTTTAGTGCGATAGTTACTTGCTGGCAATTCTCAGTCTTGCTATTTCCTGAAGATAACATTTGTTTTGAATCTAACCAACAACTCTCTCCAAGCGATAAGGGCTTTAACTGCATCATTTGGATTTCAATTGAATCACCTCCTACATTTGGTAGTACTTTAAAACCTGTGTGGCTTCTGTTGTGAGAATCTGAGGTCCTTACACACAGAGCACTAATTCAAGTCTTAGAAATATGGCAAGTGAGAAATTCCAGAAAACATTTTATAAAAACATGAAGTTCTACGGTCAGCATGCAGCCAAGAGCTTCCTTCTGGAAACACAAGGGCTTATACACCACAAAGTAATTTTAGAGACTACAAGGCCAAGTTAAAACCCTCAGAAATGTGAAGAACAACAGGGGGAAGAGTTTGCTCTACAGATTAAAAATCATCATAATAGGACCTTTAATCAGAACATGGAATTTTAAAAATTATTTTTATTTTTTTAATCCTTCAGTGACACCTGCTTCCATGCATCCCATAATTAAGGAGAATAATGGTAATTTATTCGTTTCATAGTCAGACAAGCGAAGAGCAAAGGCCTTCACAACATCTGTTCCTCCCTAGAAGCACCAGAATGGGATGTACCATAGTTTAAACACTGACTGCTTAAAACAACAGACTTCTGTATTTTTCATCATTAGGTAAGTTACAAATCTGTTTCTGTCAAGTGAGCAGACTCCTTGCCTGATAAAGAATTTAAGTGTGCATTTCAAGCTCACAGAAGAATACAAGTGGCAACGTTTTCATTCCTACAGAAGGGACAGATGAGCTAAACTATGGAAATAAAACAGAGAAAGACCAGCTGCCAAGGCCAGAGTATGCTGCAACCAAAAGGAGTGTAGAAGGGACACTTCTACCCAGAAGTTAAGCATAACCACCCAGCCTCACCAGCTGGATTTATAAATAGCTCCATTTTCACCACATTAAACAATAAAAAGGTGCGATCTGCCATCAGCGGGTACACTTTGAGAACCTAATGCGAAGCAGTGACAGGAAGAGCTTGTTCTTTCCCACATGTATGTTTTGCAAGAATTTTTTCTTCACTGAAACTTGAAGGAACAAGTTTGGAGTTTCCTTTCCACCTGGCTCAGAGTAAGAATTACAGCTTGTGAGCTGGTTTGTCCAAGGGGCAGTACTGCAGAACACCAAATGTAACCCTCAGACCCCCCAGCTGCAGCCAGGGGCCCAGGTCAGCACTGCCAACTCACCTTACTGGTCATCTTTAGTGTATCAATCTCCTCCCTTTGCTTAGTTAAGGTTTCATTCATACTGCACAGATGGTCACTCATCATGCTTAACTGATCCTCATAGCTTCTCTTTGTCGTCATCAATTCATCCTATGGGAAAAACAAAATAACCAGAGGCCCTGGCTCAGTATTAGTGATACCTGGCAAAGCAGCACACTTCCATCTCCACCTTAGTAAGCTCCACTTTTGATGCTGAATGTCTGCATTCAGCTAAAAAAACCCAACTGTTTTATGAAAGGAAGTCAACAGCTATTTTTCTTTTACCTGAAGTCTCACACATGGTTTGTTCCCTTTATTTTTGTGCTGTTTCCTTTAGGTTTTTCCCCCACTTTTTATAGCTTACATAAAAGAGTAACAGCTAAGTTTTCCAACATTGCTTCCAGCCAGGAAACAAGTAATGTTTATAGGGTTAAAGCATGGCCTGGACAAGAACACACATGACATCCAAAGCTGAAGGAATCACCACTCCACATGCAGTTAGAGAGAGCTGTGGTCTCTCTGGGATTACAGAGACATGGCGAGATAGCGTGCATGACCAGAGCACAGCAATGAAAGGATACACACACTTCAGGAAGGACAGAAGGGAAGAAATCAGGCTCTGTGTGAAGGAGTGGCTTGAAGATTATTAAGATCCCACAAGTAAGGACCACAGGAGAACAGCAGGGTGATGTGACAGGCATCTGCTACGAGCAGATAAAAATCTCCCATCCTCAGACCCTGATCCTCATTAGGGATTTTAACTACTCTGACACATCCTGGAAGGGCAGCAAGGTGGAACACAAGCAACTCAGGAGTTGTCTTGAGTGTGGCAAAGAACTTCTTGATACCAGTGCTCAGTGGGACTAAGAGATGCTCTCTGCTGGACCTGCTACTCACAAATAAGGAAAAGCTGGTCAGGGATGTGAAAGCCAATGCTAGCCTTGGCTGCAGCTACCATGAGTTAGTGGAATTCAGGATCCTGAAGGAAGCAAGATGAATAGCAGAATTACAGCAACCCTAGACTCAAGAAGAGTAGATTCTGGCTTCTTCCAAGGTCTGCTTGGAAAGATCTCAGGTAAAACTGCCCTGGAAGTTACAGGGGCCCAGGAAAGCTGAATGATCAAGGACAGAATGAGGAACAATCCAATGCCTAAGAAGTGGAGTGACTGTGGCAGAAGATCAGCATGGCTGTATAGGAAATATCCAGTTCCACAGCTTGATCTGAACTCTCTGCTCTGACCAAAGGAGAGGAACAAATCACCTTCAGAGGACCCTTCCAACCTAAACAAGCCTATTATTCAGTATTATGCAGACTACTAAACACACAAACGGTATGTGCCTGCCATCTTTTCCTAGGAAGTTTAATATGCAGTTGGAAATTAACATCTCATGCTGAGTTCAACATCGATTGTGGAATTTCTTACAGGAACAAATCAGAAAAGTGTTTAAAAAGGATTTGTCATGGGCACTACTGTTTAAAGCTTGTAACATTATATTCACTGGCTGTATGGAGCAATTTTGGTACTCACCATCATAGACAGATGAACAATAATGATATGAACTAAATGTAAAGACAACACGAAGGAATTTATGAACTGTGTATTTATTTATACTTTAATTTACAATTGGCTCCTTTCTTAGCTGTGTGGAGGAGACGGACAAAGGGACAGGACACTCACAGGATGGCATAAGAGTTAATTATTGTTAACAACAGCTTCTTAAGGATTACCCCCAAATCATCCTTGATTAATATTAAGGTATCTATATTAAAAAAACCCAAATTAACCTGGCATTTTTTAAAACTTTCAGACCAAGGTGCAAGAAAGGATTAAAAATTCCTTGTATCATCTGAAATCAGTCACGCAACCACCCCTTTTGACATGACAACTCTCCCACTTTCATGAAAATCCTTGACATCAAGTGTGCTAAAACACACAGGTTTGGCCGCTATAACCTTTTCCTTGGAAGCATATTCCACTTTAACTTTATACCTGGGATTCTAAGAGTGTTATGTAAGGCTCTTCTCTACATACATAACTCAGGACCTAGCAACGGCATGGCCAGGCTAGATGGTGGTTGTTTTTCTGCTCCAACTTCCCCTCACACACGAATACAAAATGCATCTATTACACTACAGAACAATTTACTTGCCTGTAATCTGGTGATGTTTTGACTGGCGAGCTTCAACTCTTCCGTGAGCGATTCCTTGGACTTCTCTGCCAGAGACAGCCTTTTGGCAAGTGCTCGACACTACCAAGAACAGGACAGGGAGGGTACAAGGGAGGAAAGTCAGTTCCAGAGTATTGGCTTCTGGCACTCTTAAGTGGTTGCTTTGGACTTTTCCACCTTTCTGTGATACTTGGATTTCAAGAAACTTAGTCAGAGCTTGCGCACATTTTTAAATGCAAAGGTAACGGAATAGTTAACATTAAGTGTTTCATTTTACAGAGCTACCATATTGCCAGTCCTCTAATTATCATATTTTTCACATAACTGCTACAGATGTTTTCATAAGTAACAAGCAACACAAACAATTCACTTCACACAAGGCTCAAATATCACAGAAAAGATGGTTCCTCCATACTATGTCATCTTCCACTAAAAAAAAATTTAAGCAGATTTGCTCTGTTAACCTGGAGCTCTGGTATATTCCACATCGATTATTACACAAATCAAAACAGCCACCAATTTCAAGAAAACTTCCCTCAAGACTTGAAATGAAAAGGAAACCATAGATACAATGAATCATCTTGTTCATTCTTGCAGTATAACTTATGCCTAAGAGCCAATTTTCTCAGGAGAGCTGTTTCCATCACTTCATAATACACTCAAATATTTCTGAATGACATCAGCATCTCTTTAAAATTAAGTCAAAACTTCCTTGGTAACCAAAGCCAGCTGCTTCAGTTTATGTGAACAAACCTATACACGACACACATTATACTTCTTAATACTGCCAAGACAAGGCTACCAAAGGGTGTATTAAACATAAAAAGTCCTTTTACAGTATCTGTTTTTATGCATGCTAGACCACAGTCAAAAAACATTCCAGGAACAGATTTTTATAAAACATTATGCTCCGTATATTGAAACTCACTATCATAGCACTTGCCTGTGGAAAGTTCAGAAAGAGATTTACTGTCATTGCCTGCATGCTCACCTCAGCATGGAAGTGCACTGATTTGCTGTCAGCAAGCTGCAGGTGAGAGGTCAGCTCTGCTATCCTGGCCATGTAGTGAGTTTTTATCAGGTCTTCACGAGACTCAGCATCTGGAGCCTGGCAAAGCAAAAATTTAAGCAGACAACACTTATGTTTAGTAGACTGAATACCTGAATCGCAACATTGCCTCTATACAGACTTCTCGTCTTTCCTCCCGAGGCCTGGCTGCTCTATCAAAAAGTAGCAAATTCCCCAAACACAACAGACAAATTACAACAGGCCACACTGCAATTTGTCACTCTGATGGGGACTCAATATCAGACTTCCTTACAGGACAAAGAGATGACTGAAGAAGTAAGAATTTAACTTGCTTTAACATATTAAGTGTCTGATGAGGATGAAAATCTACTGCAGAAGTGAACAGCTTTCACGTACATGAAAACTTACTGTCTCTTCCCAACAAGGAAGAATTCCTTCACATAACTGTATTTCAGAAGCTTACAAAAGTCATAACTATTACTAATGTTGCAAGTTTCAGAAGTTCCTGTAGACATTTGAAATTCAAAAAGAAAATGAAAAATAAAAAAGCCCAACAACTCAGTAGTTTACAGACTAACCCACTAGAGGCAGCTTCCACATGATTTGTCATTACCTTCAAGTTCAGCACTATGCAGAAGCCTTTTAGAACATGTATCAGTTATTATCTAGCCCCCCATCCCTTTTTAATCACACTTCCAGAAGACAAGGAGGAGTAAACTAAACTACACATTAGTTCCTTGTAATATCAGAAAAGGGAAAGCACTGAATCTTACTCTCAGAAGTTCCTGCTGGGGCAAGTGTTACATTATAGCGGGGCTAAATAAAGAGTTAACATTTAGTTTGAGGGCTGGCTCAAGGTTTGTTTCGGTGTGACCTCTGCTTTGTACCCCAGGCTCTGCAGCCAGCGTCTTTTACGCAGCTTAAGGCCTTCCTCGAGGGTTAAGAATTGAGGCTTAGAATGCAGTTTGGGCTACTGAGGCACAGACAGACCAGTGCTTTCCTCAAATTACAGACAGCAGTCCCTGACTCAAGTTCACACTGCTCCAAAACGTTTACATGGGCCAAATAACAGTTCACTAACAGAAGAAGAAAACTAAGGAACACATGGATTTCAGAAATTTGACCATTTAGTATATAAGGACTACACGGTCCACTCATGCCATTATACTGGAGTATTCTTGGTAATTAGACTGCTGGAATAAGTATAGCAGAATCAGAATTGAAGTATTTAACAGATGGGCTTTAATAATGCTTAAAACAGATTACCTTTTCATTATCAGGAGTTACAGTCAACATTCCAATCTAGAACAAGGAAGAAAATAGACTTAACAAGAAGTGCAAAAAAATAGATACCATAGCTGCATTTTGGTGTCAGTTAAAGAAGGACTTTAAATTTAAACAATCTTGCAACGGTTCAAACTGAAATCAAATTTAAGTACTTCCACCTGTAATATAAACAAGAGTGGTTACATGAATGCCTTGAAGAGAATTAAACCTGACACCAACTCTCAAAAATATATCTCCTGTCTTACGAGGTACACAGGGAAAAGGCAATAAAAGCAACAAGATGCAGCTGGGCTTGTATGGTTATGCAACTGCTTGATCATATGAAACTAATTCAGAGCCACGTTAGTACACTGAAACATTACTTGTCATCTTTAGGAGGAAGGAAAGTGAACCTGGATTTCTTGAACACCTTCCAAATTCCTTCCTTTCCACTCTGACTAGTAAGCACTGACAAAACTCTACAGGAGTAGTGTAAGCCAATACCTGGTTTCATGAAAGAATATCTTAATAGAGAATCAACGATGTTTTTTTTCCCTTGATCTCAACAGGACTAGAGATTTATGTTTATGGGAAATATTTATACAATATGTTGACCAGTGAGTAACATCATCCTCAAACTCCTAAGGATTCAAACAGAGGATCAAAAACTTAAGATGCCAGTTTACTTCAAAATGGGGGATTTCAAAACAATCCACTGGTTATTTTTATCCTGGAGCAGGAAAGTAGGGAGGGAAAAGAAAAAAAAAAAAAAAAAAAAAAACCAGAGAGAATTCTATTGAATGCTGAGTTAAGTAGGTTTATTATTTCTTACAGATGACATTCCTGTTAATACCACTATGCCACTTCAGAAGTGGAATTCAGGGCAAAGGCCAACTCATTTTAAATGCGTGTAGTAAACAGGAAAAAGCCATTTACCAACACAGAAGAGCAGCAAAAGAATGCATGCTACATGCAAAAGCAATTGCTGAACCCAAACTGACCCTAATAAATCTTCAAACTCATTTACCAACACTAGCTACCTCCTTCCATTTGCTTTAACATACCTAGAGAGGAACAAAAGTACTGGAAACACAGGCCCAACCTGAGATACACACCACTTGCAAGGTTTCCTAACTACAGACAAATCAGAAGGTGAAGCACCTATTATTTCCCCCTCGGTTACAGAAGCACAGAACTACAAAAATATCACCACAATACTAAAGGCAGCGAACGAAGTCTCAAAATCCAAAAAGTGCCAAATTCTGCAGAAAGTATTTGCAAAGCAGCTTTGCAAATACAAGGACCCCAAGAGTGAATGCTTTTTAATACAGTCAAAAGGCTTCCATTTTTTGTGCTCCACTGATCAAACAGCACTGCTACTGAAGAAAGTGGATTTTTTCTCCATTGAAGGGAAAGGTCACTTACCAGACTAGTGCTCTTAAGAGGTTCCCTCAGACTCTTTTCTGTGGTTTCCTTCTTTTGTTCTGCTATATTTGGCAAAATGGAATGCTCCTGGATAGTTTCAGCTAAATGTCCACTAAGAGAGTTCTTCAGTTTTTGGTTTTCTTTCTCTAGCTTTATTTTGGCTAGCTGGGCCTCCAACATCCAGTGTTCTTTTTCTTGTTCAAGTTTTGCAATTTTCTCCAAACTCTGCTGGACCTTTAGGAGGGAAAGTTTACAGTCCAGGTTATTGAACTCATGAAGGAAAAAAAGCCACACACAGGAAATGTCTGAGGACAGTATTATTTTAAAGCATTACATAAGTGAGCTAACAAAGTGCAGTAGGTAAACAACTACTGTTTTGAGCTGTGTGCTTAGCTGTAGTTCTTTTGTCAAAAATGGCCACGTGATTTAATTAGCTTGAAATGTGCATTACAAAGGTACAGCTCATAAAACTGGCAACATCGCACTAAATGAAAAATCAAATCAGGGAAGAATATCGTAAAAACTTGAAAGATGTGTACCTGGCATTGTCACTACCTCTTTCTATGCCAGAAAGACAAGCTGTCCCCTCCCAGCTGTCCCATCTCACACAGACAGAACCACCCACTTTGTCCAGGTAAGAAAACAACTATGGAACAGGACACATCCAATCACTGCAAATTTCTGCTGAAATTCATTTCACTCCTACTAACACATTTAGAATATTGGCCACTGAAAAAAAAAAAAGAATCACTGAAATATTTGCTTCTGTAACAGTTCAATAACAATGAGTCAAGCACAGGCTGAGTATACAAGCTAATAAAGGAGTGTCAGTATTAATCAGCTCCTCTCACTCATACGAAGAGATGGACAAACTGTGTAGGCTTTTTAAATATCATGTTACCTCCCCCTGCTTCACTTTCCAGAAAAAAACCCAATATATGCACACTGGAAGACAAACTGTAATCTATCACTCTAACTGAAAAGAAAAATCACTGCTCTCAACCAGTGCTAGTAGTTCCTGCATAGTCCAAAAGAGGACTCAAAACAGTACACAGCATTAAAAATTAATCCCTTTAGTATGCCTTATTCTTGTCCTTATTTTGCATTTATTTGAATTATTAAAGATTACCTATCTTCTTGTATTTCCAAATAAAGATATCAATGGCATAATCCTGGCTCCTATAGCTATCTACATGTACATTCTGCAGATAACCCAGCCTGACAAGGGTAAGTTTTACCTTCAAAACTACAAGACACCTACAGTCTAATTTTAAGGTTCAGCATATTCATATATACCTACAAATGACCACAGACATGAATGTGGAGACTTTGACCCAACTTTAGCTTTACAAAATACACTACTATATATGTTAGTACAATGTATACCAGAATACCTGTTGTGCTAGACCTTCTCTGCTTTCTGTGGAACTCAGGAGAACTCTGCGATTGGCTAAAGCCTCTTCATAAGGCACTGAATCTGCACAAGGCTGCAGAAGAATAAAAAAAAAAACCTTCTCAAATTGTATCACACCGTAGATCAGAACATGTATTCTACTTTTAGTTTCTTACTACTTTCCTTACTTTAGTAAAGGGAAAAAACCCCATGTTCCAAGTGCTTACCAAGCAGTAGGAAAAAATGGTTTGAGCTCACAAGAAATACTGCCCCAAAAAGTACAGTTGATTAAAAAATGCTCAGAAAACTCCAAGTGTTAATTAACGATCAAAGGCATCTTAAGGTTCTCTTACAGACATTGCAGTAAAATGATTTAGTTACAACTGCTAAGCACACCATTGCTTAATTGTTAATATTAATGGAGACAATGGTGGGATCTGGCAGCATTCAGTTCTTTGGTTCAGCACATTTTCTCCAGGGTACCTCCTTTTCAGCTGTCTCTTTTCCCCCTATTGCTCACCACTATCTTCCAGTGAATGCAAGTGTAAGAATATGGTTTCACTTGCTCCATATTCCTGGTGAATACAGGAGGAAGTTTAAATAAGCAGCCACCCTCTTCTCCTCAGAGTCTTGGCACAAGAAATAATTAGTGGAAATGGGTAATGGCAGAATTGGCACATACCCTCAGTTGTGAGGGCAACTATGCTCTCTAAAGTTTTCAACAGCATTATTGCACTGAGGGTTCCATTTCCTCAGCCAAAAACTGTCATTCAGAGAATCTCTTCTATTCCAAACACTGCAAATCCTTAGTTTGTATTCTCTTTGGCATAACCAGCTATCGACAGAACCGCGCTCTCTCTGTGCAAGCACGCTGGCTGAACAAACCTTCTTCAAAGACTTCATGTAAGCAGCTGCCTTCTTCTTGTACTGCAGCATGCACTCAGCTGAGACAGGGCTGATGAACTCTGCTCCTCCCTTAGGGCCATAGCTCAACGAGCCGGTGAAGTGATCCAAGTTGTTGCTAAAGAACGAGGCCATCTAGAAGCATCAAGAGAAGTGGCTTTTTGAATTAAGTTGACCAGAAAGACTCATTGGAGCAATTACTCTTTCAAAAGACAAGTATTTAGTGGAACTGGACTTCATAACAAGACTTTGAAACAAGCTACAGGCTCTTCCATGTATCTTAAACCTTCCTAACACAAAGCATCCTCTTCCCAGTATCTACTTTTATCAATCACTCGGTTGTTTTTAACTCATAGGCTGAAAACACCTTAAGAATAAACCTGACACTATAGATTATTAATATCAGAGGCACACAGATTTTCTAAATCATTTAGCTAAATTGTTTTTTTTTTCCTTAAAAATCTGCACAGGTTAAGGCATTGCTTGAAACAAAAATATCCATTACCTTGCCTGCTCCATTTGTTAAAGCAGCAATAGAGGATAAAATACAGTCATTTGTAGTTATGAGTTTCTGTGTGGCAGTTGGAACTTCCTGCTCTAAAGTAGCTTTCTGACTATAGTGCTTGGAAATATCTGGAAAAGGAAAAGCACATTTATGTCAAGTTAAGCACACAAAACTTTTCAAAAGTCATTCACAAAAACATCTTAGCCTAAATGTATTCATTTCAACAGCACCAAAATTTTTAAAATATCAAGTATTTATCATGTAAGAGCATTCTCGATTTGGCCTAATTAAAAAAAAAAGTAATTGTTTGACAAGTGAACATTTTGCACCTATTTTACAACAGAGTACTATTGCTACAGAATGGAGAAATCCCAGCTCATCACCACCACAAACTGTAATCTAAAGCAATCTTAAGAAGTTCAAAATTAGTTGGGATTGAGAAAGAAGAGAGAAATCAAACATTCTGGAGTATGGGGAGTGTGAGAGATTCAGCAGAGCATTTCTGTTGATAGATACTGAATTCTACTGACAGTTTTCTTCAGTACTTCTATTTTCTGTATTTCATTTAAAGTGTAAGCTGCGTTGACTTTGCATTATAGATACCATACAAAGAGGTTGAAAGTGTTCTAAACTTATCTATGCTACAAAACTCTGAGTTTAGGGTCTCATTTTGTGTGTTTGTGTTAATCTTTAATAGAACCTTTTTTTTGTAAACAAGGTCTTTGCAAAATGGGGCCATACTATTCATTCTATTCAGAAAAAAACCACAATTTTGCTTAAAATTATGAAAGCTTAATGTTTAAATAGCAGTAAAAATCCAGTTCATCTCTATGGATTATTTTCTTCCCAAGAACAGCTACATGGTACTGAAATTCTAGGACATACAGGAACAACAGTTTTAAAATTCTGAGTTATAACCAAATATCACTTCACTGAAAATATAACATATCCATGCTGTTCTGATAAAAGCAAGGTAAACCATTTTCCAGAGGAAGCCAAGTTTCAAAAAGAACAGACTTCTTCGTAAGCTTTGATTATACATTCATGTTAAAAATAGCCATCATCCTGAAAATAGGGAGGAAAAATTCCACTTTGAAGGCAGGTACTAGGTCAATGCTACATATGCAGGGGAAAATATGTACATTTCATAGCATTCCATTCTGTATGCTAATTTCAGTAGAGCAATGAAGTTCAGAAAGTAAAGTGATACTGCTCAGGAAGATCTGGAGAGCCACAATTAAATAATCCAGCAACTCTGAAGAACAAAGCTAACAGAATGGAGGAATGAAAACCATGCACGAATGTCAAACACAAGAGGTTGGCAGGTTTAGTTTCTTAGCTTGTAAAGGCAAAACAAACCAGATTTATCACATCTGATACATTCAGCACTGTTATAGAAAGAGTGCACATTTGCTATGCCAAACAGAAAGAAGCAAAGCTGAAACAAGACAACATTCCCTACCCTCACCTTTTAAAATGTCATGGAATCCATGAAGACTCGCAGCAATGTTTGTAAACACAAAATTGTAATTTGTCTTAAGGAGTCCTTCTGGTCTTGTACCTAAGAGTACCACATAAGAAGGAAAAGAAAACCACAACACTAAGACTTGACCATGAATGAAAAAAGTTAGCTTTGAAAATAATTCAGCTTCCACCTACTAGAACCATTTGAAAAGAGTATGAGTCATAATAGATTCATTTACTTAAATTTCCCCTTCAATATCAAATGTACATATTCCAATTTTGGCAGAGTAGGCAGGTAAAAGACTTTCCAGGTCCCTAGATTTTATTCAGATTCCATAAATATCAATTGTTTTGGTCTCAAAAACCACACATGCAGAAAGACATGTTCACAGCTGCAGGAAAGACCATCTGGGCCCTTCTAAAGAGTGAAGGCTGAAATAACCTGAAGCTATACAATAACCATTTCCTACTGCTTTTTACAGGATGCATTTGGAGATAGTTTCCCCACACACATACACACAAAGGCTTTACCTCATTTTATTCAGTCATTTCCATGACAGTTGTAATAACCTTATGAAGACGAGGGGCTGGAAGTGATGATTAGTAATAAAATGTAGTTTATTAACAATTTCATAATTAAGAGGTGACAAAAGGCCCGCTGTCAATCATACTATAAAAACCCAGAGAAAACCAGCCACAGGGTAACCAACCAAGCCAGAACTGACACTTACTTGGTAAGGCCAGAAGACTGACGTATGTGTGCAGCTTCTCAAAGACTGCAGTCAACCTTTTCATGTCTCTGTGCAGCTCCATATTTCTAGCTCTTAAAGCAGCTGTGCAAAGAGAAGACTCACACTCTTCTTCCAAACTAGGAATACATGAATTATTTTTTTAAAAGCAAGCAATTGTCTTAAAAAACCAAGTTTATGAGTTTTGGAGTACACAGGTGTTCCCTATCTCCCCAGTCCAAAGCAACAGTAGACTAGGAATTTATTTCAGAAAGGCTAACATAGCAGAGGAAGTTAGCAATACATGAAAATTACTGTGTGCATCTCCATTCTCAGGTGTTTCTGTCACAAGCCAAGAATGACTTACTCTCACAGCAAGGAACTGATTGCAGCAATTTAAGTTTGAAGACTATTCCTTGTACTATATAAATTCTTTTTTGCCTCCTAAGGAGCACGAGAACAGGTATAAAGGAGGCATAAATCAAGATTTTTCTTCTTCCTTAGTCCAAATCCTCTCTTAAAGCAGTTCTTCACATCTATAATTCACCCCCCTTCCATCAACTCAGGCACAAAGATTTTCACAGCAGAAGGGATGTGCACCTGGCCAAGTTTTACTACATTGCTACATCTACTGAATGATAAATAACCCTCAGAGAGGCTCAAGGCATTAACAGTTTCAGTGTATCACACCTGAATAGTATCAATGCTATTGAATAACACTGAGAAACACTAATAAAAGCTTCATTATTTTTAAAGCCTCATCTGTGAGGGAGGGTGTGTGTGGAGGGGCTTTAAAATATACATTTTTAGTCCTAATGCCTTAAAAAGGCCATGCCTAATCTCAAGGTTTAGAAAACAACATGCAAAAAAAAACATAGAAAGAGTTCAGCCTCTTAAGACAGAGCAGAGGCCAGAGTGTTTTAAGGTTTGACTCAATATTTGAGTTGCAGGTGCTGACAATGCTGCATGCCTGACACGGTGCCTTTAAATTTGATCTATCAAATGAAAAGTACCTTTTCAACTGATAAGGAAGAATCTTTCTTAAAAAGCCTAAGTAGGAAGCTAAATGTTCTGAGAAGGCCTTCAATTTCACAGTTGTTTCCTGAAAGGAAAAAACAACACATAAGTGGTTTTGCTCTGTAAAAATCTTGGCTACTACAAAGGAGGAAATCTTACCAGGACTGTCACAGTATCCTCCGTGATGCTCTCGAACAAGTGGAGCATTCCTTCCTCCAGAGGGCGAACGTACGAAGCGTTTTCATGGAGATACTGCGAGAACTGAGGACACAGAGGTTTTAAAATGGTGCTTGCTGACGGCTCGTGGGAACTCTGCCAAGTTAACAACTGAACGGGACATTTTGGCAAAGCCCCTGTTCCCTTTAACGATGCCTACGATGTCATTAATGAGATACAACAGTCCGGTGATGTACAGCAACCTCTTCTATAGGGCAAAAACACACCTTGAGGGAAAGTGAGAAGTACTGGAAGTCCAGGCAAAACCACACCAAGGGCTTTGCCACGGCATCCTGTGCCATTTAAACTGCCATGCACAGCACACCAAACCCTGGCGTTTTAGCTTTAAATATTCTTGCATTCCTTTCTCAACCCCATCCAACTAAGGCTAGATTCATGCACCATTTGGCCACCAGAATAAACTATCCCACCTTCCTCCCAAAAGCTGTTTGCTTCCCAGCCTTGTCCATCAGCACAAACACTTGCAAAGCTATGCTGTGCAAAATACTTAAGAACTAAACCCAAGTCAAACTGAGAGCAAGAGATGTGTCTTTATCTGTGTCCAGTCCAGTTTTCAACACAAGTCAAAGCATGCAACTCCAACTAATCACAGGAGAATTCCTACTCCTAAAACTATGACAGGTTTGGGCAATAATGAAACTTTGGCCTCATGGACCTGCCTGACTTTGCTAAAAATTGCTTAATTAAATCCTATAGCTAATTTTGCCTTCAAAAAAGCACACCTGAGAACACAATGTGTACTCTTACACACAATCAACATGTAACAACACCATCAGCTTTCCATTTTGGTACCTCAGTATCACAAAAAGCTTCTTCCACAAATTAATGCAGGTAGTCAAAAGCAATCCTGGTTTTTATTTTACCCCACAGAAAGATACCTTCACCTTTGATTATTTACACCACAAGAGCAGCTAAAGATCCCAGGCAAACAGAGTACAAGAGATTTTAATTATTTCTTGTATTATTACAGTGCAGTAACACAGTGTTAACAAAAAGAGTGAGATGCTAAACTCTCATCCATGCATGCACAAACCTGGATGGAATTAGGGAAAATTCCTAAATCTAAGGAGGAAGAAATAACACATGCAGAATGCTCCTGGCTTATATTGCAAGAGAGAGGACTTGAATTATCCAGCATGATGCTGTAGACCCAGCAGAACCCAGCAATCCAACACTTAAAGAGAAAAGGAATACTTGAACCTGGCAGGGAATTGTCCACATCTACTTTGAGTGTTGGGTGGGGAAAATAGCTTGAAAGCACCAGACAAGACCTGGAGTTGGGGAAAAATAAATCAGTGCAAGTCTGCTAAGCCACTACGTGACACTTGTTTCATTTTCTCTACCATATTAACGGGAGGTGTTTGACCAACTTAGTGGAGTAGCTACAAAAATATTTAAAAAAAAAAAAAATCATACTGAGAACACTTGCCAAGCAAATAGATAAATTAATCAAAAATACAGGAGCAACTACAGTTTCAGTGAGCAATAAAAGATACGTCAGTGCTGGAAAGTCACAGCAAAAGCCCTGAGAAGTAGCATGCACTGAGGGAATTAGGTCATGAATACACAATGGAGCAGACTACAAGAGACATAATTATGAAAACAAAGCCTGAACTACTGAATCGGAGTCAATTACAAGAAAAGGAAAAGGAAATTATGGTTCTGATTAAGTTGCAAGTTTCAGCTGTGCTGAAAAACAAGAAAGAAGTGTTAACTAGGAGGTTAGGGGTGAAAAAAAAAAATCTGTGAGAAGTGATGTCTAGATAACCTGATTTTATTCCCTTAGTGTAAACTGCAGTAGTATCTGAGAATACAGTCACCACACTGGGCCACATTAAAAAAAGGAGACACCTTCCTGCCCCAAAAAATCTGAAAGATGACAACACCACATAATCTTCACAGGAAGGACGTGTCATTCTGAGTGCATTTGGTGGCAGGAGCAAGAAAATGCCCTCCAGCTAATACCTATGCTGAACCTCTGCAGAAGTGTATTCTTGACAAAAATAGTTGAAACAACTGAGAAGGCAAACAGAAGGGGATTGCTCTAGTGGATAACCACTTTCACAAGCATATTTGTTACCTGCAAAGAGATTACAGGAGGTTTTCCAAAGAACAGGAAAGTCTTGTGATAATTAACATTGACACCACATGCACTGCAACCATTTGATCAATGCAAATCACAATTCATCTCAGTACCTTCAGTCTGAGCCCTACCAACTTCTAAACTGAAATTACAGACTGAATCACAAAATACACCCTGCAACTTAAATACTCACAGATCCCCTTAAACTACGAAGTCAACTCTGATCTTAATGCAATATGTTCCAAAGCATACATATATGCATCCCCACATAAATCCTTGTGCATGATTATTTTCTGTATTTCACAGCATAGAAAAATAAAGTCAAAACATGCAGCTTAACAGCTCTGGATGATATTCACACAAAATCTTTCCATGGAATTGTGTCAAAAGAGATGAGTCAGATTTCTCATATTAATTTCAACATGCTTTACAAACTTGAAGCTTCAGAACACTTACAGGGAAGATCTTAGCACAAGTAGCCAAAAATCAGATTATAAAGTTGTTTTTTGACAAGGGAACAGAGTCCAGGTTCTCTCCCTCATAAGCCTACCTTCTATCCTTTATTTAATATTACAGTTAAACACTTTAAACACAAGACTAGACTCTGTCTCAACATCTCCCATGCCTCAGTGCATTAACTAAAACAAGCTCTATTTAGCAGTGCAATATTTGTGCATTACTATTTCAAAACAAGTCAGCTGAACTTTCAACAAATGCACTTCAGTTTAGTAATTAAAAAGCAAAGCTTTAATTTGATTATCATATTGCTCTTCTAGCAGAGGCACAGGGGAAAAGGATTCTCTGCAGCTACACCTCACCCACATTCATAGAATTCACCCAGCAGAAAAGATGTCTCACGCAGGAGAGGCTGGCTCTCAGGAACACACTCACAGCATTCCACTAAAGGTAATGGAAGCTTGCATGACTGAGATCAATCACTCAAGAAAGCCTAACTAATTGAATATACTTGTAGGTGAAGTGTGTAAACGTTACCTTCTGATTTAAGGGTGATATTGTGTCTGTTGCAGAATCAATGGGGAAGATCTGCACCTTCTGCTCAGTGTATGTGTGGAAGTTCAGGAGAGCTGTTACAAGTTCTTGTACAAAAGCCAGGGCCTGGCCAGCAAGGTCTCGCAGCTTCAGCTGTAAAGACAATTATAAAGTGATTGTATTTGACATGGATCTATTTAAATATGGAAAAAAAAAACCTGTTTGGATAAAAAAAATCATTATCAACGATTTCTTTGTTATTATTTCAGCCTAAAATATATAGCAGCAATTATGTTTAACTTAATTTTTATTCATAAACTATAATGCCACTCAGAAGGACACCTTGTTCTTTGACAACAAAGTATCTTTTTATTTCACACAACTGGTGATGCTTTGCCTCTGTAGCATTTTTCAAACTTACAGGCCACAAGAACGCTTAGAGATCAGCACAATTATAGAAACCATGTCTGAAATTTCCAAAGAACAACAGACTAAATGCTGACAACAGTTCAACACGTAGTTGCAAGGAAACCTCAATTTAATTAGTAAAAACCAGTGACATTTCCTCCTAGAATTAAAGGTGTCTGCTTCTCTAACCAGAGAATTCGATTCTTGTTCTCCTGGACAGAACTGAGATGCTGTTCATGAGGAAGGTGGATCTGTGGCTTTAGTACAGCAGGAAGGGATCAAAGAAATTAATCCAGAATGGAACATAAATTCAAGAGAGAAGAAAACTATAGTCTATTGGGATTTGTGGGAAGAGAATAAGGTTATTGTGACACTTCAGCCAAGAATAACTTATCCTTCAGAGACGTACTCTTAATGCTTCAATGGACTGTTAAATCAGGTCAATCTTGATTATGAATCTGGGATGGTGGCAAGTAATTAAATCAGTCATTACACTCAGTTTGTGTATGTTAATTAGCTATGCAAGGAAGGGAAACAGACACTATTACAGTTTTGCTGTCCTTTACACTGCAGCCTGTGCTAACACACCAACATTTTGCCTCCACTGGCAAAGCCAGTCATAAAAATCTGTCCTGGAACATTTTCAAGACTGCAGATCTCGAAGCATGAGGCTGCTTGAAGCATAGTGCTGGCAGAAAATAGTAAAAGGAAAAACTCTCCATGCAGTTACTCAGATTCTTCTTGGAACTCAGCAGCAGCAACCTGAAATTTAAGGCTATTTCCATCACAAAACTGAACAGCAGGTCACATGTTCTCACAGCAGACATTATTAGGAAAAAGGTCTCTTTATAGGCACTTCTGAAGAATGGAGAAAGCAACTATTTTAAATCTTCCTGCAGTAGCATCCGAATGCACTAACTTGAAGGCTTGAGACACACAAGCAAACAGAAAAAAACCCACAGTGCTGCAGAGCCCATCATCAGTGGTAGCAACACAGGAAAATTTTGACCCCATACAGATTTCTGATTTGCTAATGTAAAAACCCTTAAAATATTCAGACATTCACAGAAAACCAATGCTCATTTTTGAATACTGAATAAACAACATTCCCAAGGAATCTCATGAAATTACAGTAGTGAATAGAAACTGGTTTTTTTCCAAAAATATTTAAATGTATAAGGGTTATTTTGCTGCAAGTAAGAGGTGCTTTGGCAAGAAGAACACCACAAAATGTAAACAAACCATGCAGAGATCTCAAAGTGACATGATTTATTCCTTGAAAGGGTTGTGACTGGTGACAAGTAATGTTAACTAATATGGCATTTTAGTGCACACACCAGTGTGCAGTTTACACATGCATGCATTCTCTGGAGCTCAAGTGATGTGACTGAAGAAGCTCAGCCTGAGGGAAAAGGAATTTAGGATACCAAACCTACCTTTTTTCAACAACAGACCTCTGAACTAATGTAGTTTTAATCAACTTTAAAAATTAAATGTTCCAACTTCTAGCTTATTGAAGGTTGACCCAGTAAAAAAATATTTCATGTAACTTTAGTAAGACTCGTTGACATAAGAACAACATACACTACCTCTGGAAAAGTGCAGAGGCTCTGTGGGCAGAAATGCCCTCAGAATATCATGACAGCAGTAAGACAGGCTATCTTCTGCCATTTCAGGTACTAAAAGGACTGGTTTTATTTCAGTACCTGTGTTGAAAAGTTGCACAGAGTCACATGAAACCACAAGAAGCACTTACCTGATTCCTTCTGTTGTGTAATGGTACATTCAGTGCATTGTATCGAGTAGATCCTACAGGACAAAAATTGAGTTATATGCACTTCTTAAATTGTGGGGGGTTTTTAAGAGACATTTATTGGTAAATAGTGATTTTTAAAAAAAAAAATTTATTGCAGGGGTATTACAGGTTATGTAAGCAATATTAACTAAAGAGATAAAAACCACTGACTCCAATAAGGTAGGACTAAACATCCTCACTTAAGAACAGTTTCTATAATTAAGTGGAGAGAAAGTAGTTCAATACTTGCCTCAGACTGTAAGTCAAATGTAATCATCTGAAGACCCTGAATTTTATAAATAAGAGCAGAATCCTCTTGCCCAAAGAACAGTATTCATCACAAACAAGAGTGAAAAAATATTTTTAAAGAAATCCCACTTAAAGAATTCAAGATTATCTTCAAATTTCAATTACATTCCAAGGAGGACCAAGTTAGACTAATGTATTTTTTAATGGTTTGAACCTTTTTTTGAACTTTTTTTTAAAGCTCCTGTATATACTTGACATGTTGATAATTTAGACTAAGATGTACTCTCCATGTATTTCAGCATTCTGCTCCAGTCATGAAGTAACTAGAATGATTATTCAGACTATTCAGGCAGCCACAATTTTAAGAGGGGCAGAGGGCTATTTGTACCTAGAGAACAGTTTACAAAGCCTTAGAGATTTGAAACGGATCACACCCATTCTCAATTCAGTTGAACAACAGCCAGTTTAGTTTAAAATTTGCTTACAAAGGAAATTTACAGTTTCTTATTCCTTTTGTGTCATTTACATTTGGCTATTAACACACGGGAAGAGGTAGTTATGTTGAGAGGGAAAAAATCCCTGTCCAAAATTACTGAATCCTACTTCTAATTAAACACTTGAGAAAACTTTTTTCTACTCTGGAAATCATACTTAGCAGTTAGGAAGTCATTTGATTGTTAGTGCAATTAGCTGCTAGTTACACCTGAAGCCAGCTAGAGTCTACGGGAAGACAGCTGGAATCCACAGCAAACAAAGATCTCCTGACTTTCATTGATCTGTCACTAAAGAGCTGTTCTCTATATGCAGTGTTTTCTACTACACAAGCGAAGGCATTAAGCTATGGCAGCTGAGTGAGCAGATAAATTATTTTAGCAATGTTCTTGCTACAGTGATAACCATCTATAGAAAAATACAAGATAAAGAAGCCAGAGAAGTAGAAATAGGCAGCTGATGCCAGGCAAAGTGAGAGGAGAGAAGTAAAAAGGATACCAATTTAAGGCACCAGCACCTGAGCATGACGTGCTGTATGGGAGTCAACATTTCCTAAAGAGATGATGATCTGGTGTTCCTAAGCCAAGACTCACTGGATTGCCAAACCAGTGGAGAACTTGGAACACTCACTCCTGCAGCACCTGCCAGATCAGCTTTTACAGAACCTAAGGCTACTTAAAACATTGTCATCAGATTTTAAACTGAATGAAAAATGCAAAAGCTACCAATAAAATATACAGGAAATTCAAAAGCCTGGTTTCACTTCTCTGCTCCTTCTTCACTACTTTCAGCTTTTTCACTATTCCAGGTCCTCCTAGTCTTGAGGGGTCCAGAAGAGTGCAGGCAGTGCCTGCCCACCCTTGTGTTCAGCTATTTAGGAAAGCACACAGTGCACAGCACTGACCCAGCACATACTAACCCATGCTTGTACCAAAGCCACGCAAAGGCTGGGCACTCCTAACTCCAGGGAATCCTCTGCACTTCAGCTGATCTAGTAGCAGTTAGAAAGGAAGCAGAAAAACATTGCTTCAGGCAAAAGTCCCCAGGTTCAAAGGGCTTTTTCCCCCAGGAAGAGACAAATGAGTCTAAGACAACCTCCAGGTAAGAACTACTCTGTGTGTTTCCTGATCAATGAGACACCCTGACAAATTTCCCACTAGTAATACGCACAGACCATTACTGATGCAATACCTCTGCAGCCACCAGTTTATCCCCACTTTAACTTACTGCAAGTCTTGAATATACTCTGCCAAAAGTGGTTACTCTTTGAGACGAGTAACCAATCTTTATGGAGCGACCATTAAATTGACAGTGTTCGTTCATCATTTACAATATTCTGTCAACACTAAGCAAGACAAGTGACAAATCACTCAAGAGCTTTCAAAAGTTTCAATTTTCATTATACATATAAAAACTTGGTATTTTAGAATTACTGAAGAAGACCATGACAAGTGTCAGGAATACTTACTACAGTTACCTCCAAGTGTCTGTTCAGATGTCCAATATTTCTTACAGCTAATACATTTTAATTCATAAGGAGTACTCCCTCCAGATGGATATCAAAAAATCAAACAAGATACCCAGACCAAGGCAATACGTACTTGTGTCATTAAAAGGTACTTTTTCATTAATTATGCATAGAGATTCTTCCAGTCTACTGCCCAAAGCTGCTTGAAGATTCTTTAGCTGTTGCTGGCTAAACAACAAAGAGACAAACTAAAAACCACACACACACACACACATTGTAAACCTTTAAAATTTCATCTGTATCACCAATACCATATCTCACTATAAGCATCCCTTGAATGTATAGGTATCTGTCTCCTTCTAGAAGTTAGATAGAAATAATACAGTAGGAATGAGTTGTCCTCCTTTATGTCATATTTAACACAAATTGAATCCTAATCCCTAACAAAAGCAGTGAAAGTTACCATAAACTTGTAAATCCTAAATTCCATTCTTGAGAAGCTCCATTTACTTCAGAGTTAAAATTCACCTTATTTTCCTATTGTGCAACTATTATGTAAGCTACATGAAGGTATTCTTTTCTATTAGAATTTGGATGGGAATGTAAAAGGGCCTTCAAATTAGCTACTATGCATCCAATGCAGTATTCCAATAAGCAGGTAATGAGTTGTCAATAATTCAGTTAACTATGTTACATCACTATTTGAAATACCTCAAAAGGCTTTTCAAAACCCCATATTTAAACACTGCTATGATACTCCTTGTTCTGACAAGACTTGACATTTACATTTCTAATGCATTCTCAAGTGATTTTTATCTAAATTTTCTTCACTTGCTTTTGACAGTATAGATACATGTGAACCTAAGTAATTACGATTACTAACATAATGAGAATAGATTCCTGAGATGAACAGTAATATATTCCAGCATTATATATATATATATGTCTACAAAGAACACTCCATTATTGATTCAGACCAAATTCCACACCTTACCCAACTTAGGCCCCCAAATTCTTCACTGTTTTGCTTCCCGTTTGACATCTAGAACTCCTGCACATATAGTGGAGGGTAGGGGGAAGGTGTCAAAGTGACAGGTTTTTTTCCTTTTTTACAAGACTTGATACACAGAAACTTATCAGGTCTAACAAGGCAAAATAATCCAAAATAGACAAGGAAAATATGAAGAAATTGGCCAATAAGTAGCTCATGCACATTAACAAATATTTTTCTTGGAGAGCAGCTCCAAAATTGCATAGAAACTGTACAGCAGGTACTGCAGTAGTACTAAGCTAACTCCAAGACAAACTGCAAATGTACTGATATCTCCTTTTCATACTGTACAGGAATAACAAACAAGTAGTTTGACATGTTTTGCCTTACATTCTACCCTTTAATTTTCAAAGCATGCAGGCTGTCAAGTCTCATATCCCCTGGATTTTCTGAGTAAAGTGTGGGTGTCAGAGGCAAATGGATCCCTTCCCCTGACAAAGCAGGGAAAACAGAAGGGCGGTATTCTCAGAGACACATCCTGCCATGTGTTCAACAGACAGTGATTTCAGTGTTTAAAATGAAGTGCTGGGCTTTATTACTTTTAAAAACTTAATATAGTATAACTTAAAATAGTAGGGACAACTTCTTACAATTACCCAGCCATCACAGAACAGGACAGACAAGGCCTGAACTGAATAGTAGCAGATTAAGACTACAGCTTTTCAAACACCATGAGAAAGCAAATAGCAGTAAAACACAGCTTTCATCCTCTTTTGCACGTCATTTTTAGTGAAACCCTGACTTGTATTAGAGGAGTTGCTGGATTCAAGTATCTTCACCTCATGAACATAATTAAATACACACTTCAGGGTTACCACGTGAAAGAAGGAACTCTGCATCTGATCATCCACTACATATCTTACTCATTACATTAAAGATCTATACTGCACATATATCTTCTAACAAAATGCAGCTTAATGAACTTCAGAGAAATGCACCCTAATTTGATTAGGCCCACAGTCCTCAACTTCCCATTTTCTACAACTTGTCTTCAAGACAATGAAAATATTCCAAAACTAACAATATAATTCTGATAAAGACTTTCAAATATTCTAGCTGAGTACATTATATCTGAAGCAAAAACAGTTGTTCAAGAAGCTTTTGCAGTGGAGGGGGATTTTTGAAACTCTTTTCAGTCAGTTCTCTCAACATATGTTACTCAAACTTTGTCCTTAGAACCAATTTTTACAAACTCACATATCTTTGTTTCATACAAGTTTTTACTTTCTATGGTTTTCCATTAAAAATAAATTTTTCAAGCTTTCATCAACATCACTGCTATTTAAAAAGCTTGGAGACAAAACTGCTCATAATGAAAACAAAGATTGTGGAATTGTCTAGTTCCATACACAGTAAAGAAAAAGGAGGCTTGACCTGCACTGGTCAGACTTGTCTCCATGATAATATAACTTGAGTGTTATTAAAGTCTTTTTTTTTAATCCCCTTTCTTAAAAGGTATTATTCTTAGAAAATAATCCAGTTAATGTTTCACAACAGTTATTTCTTTACATCAGTGACATTTTCATTATATGAAATAAAGACACTTACCATTCTTCAGTTCGAAGCCTACAGTCCTTAGCTTCTCTTTCTAGTGTCTGAGACTTGATCTTTATGCAAGAAGATAATCTCACAATGTAAGTGCTGACACAGCAAGACATTGCATTTCAAAACTTTTCAAACTTGCAAGCAAGAGGAAAAACTCCTTACTTCTAATTTGGCTTTATCATTCTGCAGCTTTTCTATGGTCTCTGTGTATTTCTTCGTTAAGCTGTCTACCACGGCTTGGTGCTGGGCAGCGTCAGTTTCCAAAACCTCCAGTCTACTCCTCAGCTCTGCTTCTAAACGTTTGTGCTGCTCATCTGCTTCAAAGAACTAAAGGAAGAAACACAAAGCTCTTAAAAAGCTTCATTTACCACAGAATCCAGTCCTTTAAGTTACTCCAATATCATTAGCCACATCAGGTTAACAGCAATTACTAGTTCTCAGACAAATAGAAATTTTATTTTATTTACAGAGGAAAGATGCAGAAACGAAGTACTTTAATAAAAACAAAGTTTTGTAGTACTAAGCATTCTTTAAATATATTGCTGACTAATAGCAGACACATGAAAAATTGAACTTGAGCAATAAGGTTTTTCTCAAGTTTTCTAAAGTGAAATGCATTCCATTTTGGTAAAGTAATTCCTGACTTACTTATGGCAACTTGCAGAAAATATTTTAAACTTTAAAGCAATCCTGAAACAGTTAAACTAGTAAGAAATTTCCATCCAGTACCAGGCTATTTTCAGTAGGGACGGCTGTCACCAAAAGTTAAAAATCTAAATGAGAAAATGCATATTATGTGATTCCAAAGACTGTCTCAAGAATCCAAAGTCAAAATACTTTATTTGCCTAGTGAACATCTTTATAAACAAACTATCTGATCTAATCTACTGCTTTGCATACAACTAAGCTTCTAAACCCACCAGTTTTCAGACAGTGCTTTACTTTCCATTTCTTTGTTTGTGTCACCAGTTTTCTGAATCAAAAATAAAGGCTAAACAAAATTTCACTCACAAGTATATGTAGTCGTTCATTTTCTTCTATTTTTTTCTGAAGATCTTCATTGAAGACACTTTTCTGTTCTTGACTCAGCTGAGATGAGGATTCTACACTTTTCTAAAAGAGACAGAATGCACTCATTATCTCCAAGTCCCAGGTTTGTGAGAACAGTTCCCACAGCTAATTCCAAGAAAGGGCACACCAGCAGATGTCCTGCTGACACTGACTGATATATCAAAAGGTGTGAATATTGCACACAGCACCAGCCTCAAGGCAACACACTTTCCTTCACACCCTTGTTACCCTACAGTGGCACAACACTGCCTAGGGAAAGCCTCCACTCAGGCGTCCCATTCACATACACAGGGAATCACTTGGATGGGCAGCAGCCCATCTGAATTCACCGGGATCCTGCATGATCCCACGAAGTCAGTAATCCAAACCCCTCCACACACAGGCTCAGCTGGTTTGGTAGCTGTGTGTAAGGCACGTCTGTGCCCAGCAAGCGTCCAGGCGCAAGCCAGGCTGCTCTCAGCAGGCTATAGCACGAGGTGCCATGGAAACCACAGGGTCTTCCCTGCCCATCAACCACACATATCCCTCTGCCAACTGTTTCCCCATTTTTCACTCATTTAATCCAAAAGATTCAGACCACCAGTGAATCCCATACACCACACTGCTGAAGAAAGGTATTATCCTCACCAAACACAGGGGAGACTCTGCATTTAAACTCAACACCAAACTTCAAGCACTTGGGACACGTAGGGCAGCTAAGTCACCTCTTTATTTGATGCCAGCCTGTGAACTCCACCTGAGATATGGGCACATGTTCTGCTCCTTCTAAAAGGATTGCACTCTGACACAGATCAGGGAAATAAAGCCGTGCATTTTGGCAGAGGAACAGGAAAGAAACTCCGTGGTAGTGGCTAGCAAAGCTACTGAAGACAGGCTGACGTCCTTCAAAATTTGGAAACACAGCAAAACATTAGCTTACACAACATGAAGTAAAAGAACAGAAGGGTCAAACTGCATTTGGAAGAACAACCTATTGTGGTGCATGAATAATGTAGTCAGAAGTATTACGCTCGTCAAAGAATTGAATAGCAGAAAAATGGACGAGAGTTTAGGGGAAAAGTAAGGAAGATGATCACATTACTAATCAATTCCATGACTTCTTTAAAGTCAGTCTGGATAACTACAGCACACTGAGAGCTAACCAAAAAGAAAAGACAGCATTAATTAAGAGGGGCTTCCTCATGAGAAAAGTAGCAAGAGATGCTAGAGAATTACTTAAGTCCAAGCACACTATCCCTGGAAGTGTGATGTCACCTACAGAAGGTGCAGTTGGTCTTAGAATATGATATCACTAGGTTTAATCAGCAAGCATTTTGGCAGAGAAAGATTACAGTACTGAAATGATTCTGTCATTTTGAAATAACATAAAGAATACAAGCTAAAAATTTAGATTTCAAAGCATTTGAGAAGATTCACATAGAAAACCTATGATCACAGGCTGAAGAGTTAACTACCAGCATCAAAATTCCAAAGCAAAGAGGTGGGGATGGGAAATGAGGAGTGATCAGCTTTCTGCATAGAAGATGACTAACCACAGAGCTCCAAGGTATTTCCCAGTTGTTTGAACACTGAATAAATATCAATAAAAGAAGACAGCAATTCGGCATCAGTCAGCTGACAGACTAGAAGAGTAGAGAACTACACAGCATGTATTATATATATCAATACCTGTTTTATGGGTATTATCACTAACATCAGGTAAAATAACACAAGTTCTGACAAGACCATTCAGCTCAACCCTTGACACAAAATATCTACTGCGAAAAATCAGCATAAGGCTTTGACAGGTGAGGAGCAGACATCTGCTAAGTAAGGGGTTTTTTTGCCCTCAGCACATACCTTGTTCTTTTTGCCCCGAGCTTCACTTAATGCAAGTTCATCTTGAAGTAGCTCCACTCGCTTGGCAAGCTGCTGATTTCGAAAGGTCAAGCTGTCCATTTCTTGTTGCAGTTTCCTCAGTGATTGATCCTTCATTTTCAGTTGTTCCTGAATGACAAAAAATTTAATTTTAAAATTTTAACACTTATTTTTACACATTAAAAACAAGAACAAATTGAAAATTGCTTCGCTTTTTAAACACTGAAGAGGCAAAAAGTATAGTTTCTAAACTAAAAAAAACGTATTTCACTTCCTTGAGCTGCCCACAGATCACACTCAAGTAGCTATTTCATTCTATAGGTTAATCATCAAGAAGCAACCTTCCCCTTTTACAAAGGCAGCACTTACAGAGAGCAACAGGCTTGCTGCAAAACAGAAATTCTTTTACTAAAATCAAGTTCCTTGTTCATTCTTTTATTGACATTACTTTTTAGGAAAAAGTACCCCTATTTACTTATTTTGTCACAGCTTAGTACACCTGACATGAGATGTTTTTAAAGATTACCTTCAGTGAGGCAGAGTTTGCTTGCTCATCTACAACTCCTTTTTTCAGGACTTGGTTCTGAGCGCGAAGCTGAAAAACAAGAGATGCCAGTAACTATGCAAGACAAGGGAATAAATAAAAGCCATTTGTGAGAAAGTGCAGAAAGCATAGTATTCTCTCAGGAGAGTACCAGGTGTGAATGCTCCAAGTATTCCCTTCAGGTAGACAGCAGAGGTATCAGGTTGAAAAAAGTATCCATTTCATATCCTGACTTGCCAAGGAACAAGAAGTAACTTTACTACCTGAACATTTTGGTCAAATAGAACAGAATTCTTACTCAATAAATACCTTTGAAGACCAGTAACTTAAATACAGTCAAGATTTGAAGAACTAGGAACAAATATGGAAAAGTTGCAACCTCTTCCTTGACTAATGAAGTTCTTGGTCATACTCAGTGCTATTTCTGTTTCTCCCCTCTTCTCCTTAAAACTGTTTATAACTGGTTCTGGAGCATAAGCAGGACTCACAAAGTCAAAATCTGTATCAATTCAAGAGGAGTTTAACTCCAATGCAAACTTACTTATTACCAGTGGCAGCAGATGATCCAGAGCAAACAGACTGACACACAAAGGCATAAAAAGCATAGAAGGAAAAGCCCTCCAAGACTTGCTTATACAGTACACAAACCTGAGCTAAAATCACTGCAGTGAAAAGTGATACTCAAGAAATCCATTTCCCTGTCACTTCACAGAGTACCTCTACCCTGCAGCAATGAGGATACCAACAGTTCCATCTTCCCATTCCTTGAAAATTCCTTGAATCCCGATTTCTTCAAAGGCAGTTTGTATTCACTGGACATGTGTGAGTCCAGCTGTTGCAGATAAAAATTAAAAGGGTTTGTGCAGTGTTTGGGAATACCTCTGGCAGGTGCATAAAAGGCAAGATTCAGTGTAAAACAGCAATGGTTCATTGTTTCAGTGTGATGACTGAGTGTATGTGAAAGGTCAGAAGTCATTGCTGAGCACAGCTGCTTCCCCTGCAGCATTCCCATTGCGCTGCTCAGGCATCACAAAGGCAGGACAAGAAACTTCCAAGCGCGCCACAGAAAAACTTCCAAGCACAGGGTTTCTCTAGCACGAAGGAGCAGTGCAGTAGTTTTCCACACCTGTTTTTGTGCCACAGCTACTACTGCAGGAACACGTGAGGAGCAGAGAACGAAGCAGCTGGGTCCTGCTGCACCCAGGGACCCCAGCTGAAGTGTGACCACACGGGCTGCCACAAGCTGCAAGAGCCTTTTGACTACTCCCTCACAAGAGAGCCTCTGAGCTCCACCTCTGCTCCTTCTAAAAGGAAGAAAGGAACACACTGCAACTTGTGTGTTTTCAGAGTCTCCTCTTCTCCCCTTCATCCTTCTTCTGGACTGGTCTGTGAACTGAAAGGATAATAATCCTTTCGCAGGGACTTCCCTCAGCACTGCTTGAGTCTGTCAAACTCTTGTCCACCTCCTCCGTGGTTTTCACAGCACCATTAAGTGACCAGGCTACTCCAGGGCTACTCTCCATTTTCACCTGCACACAACAAGCAGCCAACTGAGCATCTGCACAAAGAGGAGAGGGTTCTGCAAAGGGGAGTCCCACAATGAACTGCACTGCACAAGAAATGGGATGAGATGAAGAAAATAGTTCCTATAAAGGATAAGGGAAATGCCACAGGCTGAGAAGCACATCATGAAGCTCAAAGAAAGGTTTTGGACATCATGACACTAAAAAAAAGAGGATCCAGCAGCTGGAACTATTGGAAGCTATAGTCAGAAATCCACATTTCAAATGCTCATTCAGGAATCAAGCACCAAAATCCCTCCATGATCTTATCCTCAGCCACTATTGATCTCCAAGGAATAACAGAGCCTCTGTATAAAACAACAAGACATATGAACTCTGTGACCTACAAAGCTGCAAAGTAAATTAGATTTTCTTAGAATTATTTTGTAGGAGCATTAAAAGGATATCTGTGAACAATTTAGATTCTACACATGGTGTTTTTATAACAGTTCCAAGAATAGTAGTATTTAAAGATATACGGTTCTGTAAGCTGGGAGAAGTGTCAAATATAAACGAGTGCCTTGTGCCAGTCGCTGATGCTAGGCTACACAAAACCAAAGTGCTGCCTTTCTTCCCCAAGGCTGCTGAAGGACTCTGCCACTCAAGACCAAGAGTGTCCTCTTCCTTTTAGTGAAGAAGAAAGAATGAAGAGCTCTGTATTAAGCAAGGCTTCACTGCTTTAGAAGTCACGTCAGGCACCTTGGAAAGGCATTCTCCACTATGGGCTACACACCTTTGCAAACCCTGTGTCAAGCAGCACCAGAAACAGGATGCAAAGTCACCTAGGGCAGAAGAACGGGGACAGACAGGAGGCAAGTGTGGAAGCAAGTGTCCTGCTCCCTTCCAGGACACTGCAAGCACCACTGACACCGCCGAGCTCCCACACCCGGCGGCCAGAGTGAGCTCACACGGGTGAGATGCACGACCAAGACCTCGGCAAATGCTCACACCCAAGCGGATAAAACCACGTCTCGCGCCCGACTGCGAAGTGGAGCAGAAGGGAAAACACTGCCAGTTTCACTTCCCTGGCACAGCTGAGCCCACTGTTTGTGTTCCAGGATGCCTTGCAGACGAGGCCCTTGTGCGTCTCGCCGCGCTCCCTCGGCACCTGCAAGCCCGCACCTCCCCTGTCCCTGCGAGTCTGCCTCCGCCTCATCCCGCGGAGGAGGCACCCCATGGCCCCCAGCACTGGGCGCTGCCACGGAAACCAGCGCTGCAGCCCCGAGGGCTGCGGGCCCCGCGGGGGGCAGCAGCGGGGACGGGCGCTGGTGCCCGGTACCTTGGAGTACTCCTGGGCCAGCTTCTGGTACTTCCCCTGCAGCTCCGCCGCCGCCGCCATCTCCGCCCCGCCGGCTCGGCTCCACTCGGCCGGACTCGGCGTGCTTCGGGCGCTCCCGCGGGCCCCGCACGCCCGCGAACGGGAAGACGCACTTCCGGGTTCAGGACGGCGAGAACGCGATGACGTAATCACGCCGTGCGCGAGGCGGGGGGGCGGAGCTTTAAGCCGCCGGCGCCGCCATCTTGACGCAACTTCCAAGATGGCGGCGGGGCAGCGGGGAGGGCTGGGTCACGTGACACCGGCGAGGCGCCCTCTGTCGCCGCCTGTTGCCACGGCAACGGCTGCGGGGCCGCGCGCAGCCTCCCGGCTACGGGGCGCCGCCCCGCCCAAAAAGCTTCGCCCGCGAGCGGGGCCGGGGGCTCATGTCGCGATGCTTGCGACGATCGCGACGGAGGGAGCGGCGGGCGACGCGCCGGTGCCCCGGCGCCATCCCTGCCTGCGCACCGTGCCGCCGCCCGTCCCGCGGCTCCCCGCCGGGGCAGCGCTGTCGCCAGGGGGAGCCCCGGGCCGGTCATGGCGGGCGGCACGCACAGAAAGAGGGGCAGCCGCGGTCATTTGCGGGCCCGTAGGGGACTCAGTGAAACAAAGGGCGCTTCAGTCACTTCCCGTGGCCCGCAGTGGGTGCCGGTGCCGGCGCCTGGATCTCCCTACAGCCTCCAGCCCTCATATCCCAGTTGAAGGAGATCCTGAGTGTATCCATTGCACCCTGATGAAGGACAACACGGGTGGATCCCGGGTCGTGCAGTGCCCTCTGAAGCTGCAGAAACTCGAATTCCAGTCTCGGGCATCACTGAGAGGGGATCTCATCAATGCATATAATAAATGTCTCGAAGGCAGGTGCCAAGGGGATGGTGCCAGACTCTTCTCAGTGGTGCCCAGTGTTAGGACGAAGAGCAGTGGCTGTAAACTAAAACTCGAGAAGCTCCACCTCAGCATGAGGAAGAATTTCTTTCCATTGAGGGTGGCAGAGCACTGGAACAGCTGCCCAGGGGGGTTGTGGAGTCTCCCTCCGTGATGACATTCAAACCCCACCTGAACACGCTCCTGTGCCACCTGCTCCAGGTGACCCTGCCTTGGCAGGAGGTGGGACTGGATGATTTCCACAGGTCCCTTCCAATCCTAACAACTCTGTAATCCTGGATAGCTGCCCCCTGTGTTTTCCAGGGGAGGCTTTCTCTGCTCTCTTCTCTCCAGCGTGTAGGTCTCTGTTTCAGAGCCACCTTTAAACTTCTCCAGCATTCAGCCATCCTTTAGAGATTGCTGAGGCTCTGCTACTTATCTCCTATTTGCTTCTTTATCCTCAGATTGGTCAAACATTTAAATGTCTATATACCGTCAGCACTCTTCAAGCAGAAACTGAAAACATCAAAAAAGGTGTATTTGGTCTCACCAGGTACTCAGCCAATGCAGAATTTTGTTTCTGAACAGGACTGGAAACAGATGTGTAAGGAAAAGAGTAATAGGGCAAAAATGTGATGAGACTTCACCACTATATGCTGAGCATCTGGTAATTTGCAGGTTAAGGGCTTCCTGGTCTAGGATGGAGATGTAGCAGCAAATTATTATTTTTGTTCAGTTTCCATGGTATCATTTTTTTCCACTTGATTTCAGCACAGTGTCTTCATAGCTGTTCCTCAGTAGTGGGTAGTGCTAGAGGTGATAAATCAGCATTTCGTTACATCCTTTTTTCTTTGTTCCCCTGAAGTAGGAGTGGATAGAAGGCGCCTGTAATGGAAGCTAATTTTTCCCTTAGTCTTGGGGTTTCGATGGTGTGTGTGTGCTGTTCTTTTGCTTATCACAGTAGTGGGGTTGGCAAGCCCTAAATATGACATGGGGGCCAGATTAGTAAACATGTTTGTATCTCCACGGGAAGTCTTAATGTTGGAGGACATGTTGCTGATCCCTATTGCCAGCAACAGCACTGTGCATTTTTAGGAAGCATAAAAGGGGAAATAGGCAAAACACACACTGTCATCATTCATCCAAATGATCTTGCTGCTGTTCTTCTTGACCAGAAGAGCTTAAACAGCAATATTGGAATAAGAAATAAGGAAGCTCTAGTTTTTAACTATTAGAGCAGATACACTTCTCCTTCCACTCCATTTTGCATGCCCTATGGAAGTTTTCTAGCAAAGCAAATGGAGTTTGCAATTGCTGCGCATCAGAGTTAAGAGGAGCACACCATCCCTGGTATATCCTTATATGTCAGTGCAGTAAATTTTGTACAGGAAAATTATTTAAAGCCTTTACATTTGACTCCAACCTGTATTTTTAGGTTTGCGTTTTCTAGGATGTGTCTTTCATTGCAATGTTACACTGAAATGCTTCGAATACACTTTGCAAGTACTCCTGGGTTTGTGCTGCCTTCAAAGATGCTTTTGTGATACAGTTTTCCTCTTCTCTCTGGTGCAGTGAATGCTGGCAGAGAGGTTTCACAGCTGAAAGCTGGGAAACGGAGCTCAGGGAATTACAGTGCCTAGTTGTGGCAGAATGAATTGCTTCCCCACCGACAACAGCAGTGTTCCTGGCTGGGCAGCAAGCACTCGGGGTGGAAGAATTTATGAATTCTGAAGTACAGAATTTATTTGCCTGTATCCACCCCGAGTGGCATGATCCAAGTACACATCATATAGGGCATTTATCACAGGAGGCAATGCCAGTTGCTTGAAACAAGTGAAAGGAGCAAATAAAAGCTGGTTGCTTTTACTGCTTTAAGGGTGAGAGCTGGCTGCAGGATTTTTAGGCTCATCAGAACAGCCCTACTTCAATGTATTTAAGCATCGGGCTAACCTCTTGTGTTTTAAAGTGGTACTGTCTCTTGCCCAGTTTCTCAGGGATCCCAGAGTCTCTATAATATCAGGAACATACAATTTTGTAGTTTATGAATGTCCCATGGTGGTTCTTGGCAAACAGCTTCAGCAAATTTGCCCAAAAACACAGGTGACAGAAGTTAGCTTGTTTGTTGGTTGAGGTTTTTTTAACTCTCTCGCAGGAAATTCTCAGATTCATCCTTTTGATTTGCCGTGGCGGCTGCAGTGCTACTTCCCCAAACGTCACCTGTGAAAAAAAACTCTTTATTGTTCTGTTTCCTCGCAAGCACATCCTTAATTCTCCCCTCTCCCTGGAGAGCAAGGTTGTCCCAGCACTGCAGCCCGGAGATGTGTCACCGCAGCGTGGTGTCACAAGGCTTCCAGAGCACTGACTCGGTAATTGCAAGGGACTGGTCCTCCTGCCAGAAGTTTGGAGCCAGAGAGCTCATGGGAGTGGAATGCCAAGCAGTGTGGCGTGGTTGCCACAGGACCCCCGAAATACTGCTTCTGCAAACACACCCACGGGGATGTAAGTACAGGTTGTAGGGCAGCAGAGCTTAATTCAAGCTCAAACATGTCGTGTGGAGCTAAGGAATCCCTCCCAACGCTCACGGAATTTTTGTTTTCATGGGGGAGAACAAAGGGTAGACGGTGTAACTGAGGCTGTCCTTCCCTTGTGCCTGTGCTCAGCTGCTGGTACAATGGATGCTGAATTCTAGATGCTGTCTCAAGACAACTAATTTATGTAAGAATTACAGTGATCGTTTCAAAATGTCCTATTTTCAAGATCATTTTTCCTCCCTTCCCTGCTCAAACCGTGTCTTCTCGTCTGTCTGATTAGTCAGAACTTGTACTCACAGACCCCAGGAATAGGTGCCTGTAAAGAAATAAACAAAGAACTTATTTCAGATTATCCGGGATGTTTTCTGTGCTTTGGGAAAATAAACTTCATTGTCATCACTTATGTGCTCACAAGTGCTCACAACAAAAGGGTTTCTAAGAGACAGAAGAAATTCAAAAATTATTGGAAGGGAGCCATCTTCAGTCATCAGACTATCACAAGCAGCACATAAACCACATCCTCGGAAGCTGCGAACACCCGAAACTGGTGTTTTGTTTCTGTTATCGTAGCAACGGCAAGTCTGAACAGCAGGATGTGTGCTCACAATGCACGCTCGTTATTTCTCATGGTGACTGTAACAAACTGCTCGTTACAAATAACCTTTCACCTCGTCAAAACCTGATTGTTCTGATAACAAAAAGCCAAGTAATAAAAAAAAAATTATATGTATGTACAGATATGAGCCTTACAGAACAGTTTAATTATTATTCTGTTCATTATCATAATTTCAGTGTTTCCATAGCATTTAAAAATAGAAATGAGAACAAGTCCCTCTCTCTCTCTCTCAATCTTTCTCTCTCTCTCTCTCCCCCTTCCCAGCCCATAGGTTAAATAGCTTGAGTCATCTATAGGGTGTGTGCATGGCCAGGGGAGCGGTGCCTTTGTACAGAAAGAAATTGCTGAGGACGAGAAGATGGAAAAACTGAGCAGGCAGCTGCCTGTGATAAGTCAGAGTTGAACTTTGCAGCTCACGTTCCACGTGGGTACAACACATACCAGCCCTGGGTGCAACAGCAGGAACTGCTGTCCCTCCACAGCAAATCCTTACTGATACACACTCCATAAAACAGCAGAACTCAGTAACAGCTCAAAATGTTTGGGTTTTACTTCTTTTTTTGAATGTGGAATTCCCCTCTCTCCAGGGAAATGAAACCTCTTCCCTCGCTCTGCCATCTTTTGTTGAAGGTCTGTACACCTCCTACAGCCTCGTTTCTTGCTTTTCTTCACACTTGCAGGGGCCATAGCTGAGAAACCTCAGCCTGGCTAGAAATGCCCACATTGAGATTCCAGAGTCTTGCACGTTTGCTGGAGAAAGAAAAATAAAAGCAATATACATTAAATCCCAAGAGACAAATTGCCTGATTTAATAGAGAAAAAAATAATGGAGGAGGAGCATTGTGAAGATTATGGAGTCAGAAGTGGATGCTCTCTCATGTACACCATCGTGATAGAGATCTGGAGGCCTTGGAAAGAAGTCTCGACTTACCCTTGCGAGGAACATCCACAAACCTGGAGCTGTTACTGCAGCAAAGATGTTGTGGGTTTGTCTTCTCTCCAGAGACAGACACATGAGCAGAGAAAGGAGAGAGCTGGGAGATTTACCAGGAGTTTAGGGAACATTTTAATCAGAACTATTCCTGTTCATGATCTACTTTTTATTGTTATTTTTAAAAGTACTGTGGTGCCTCTGGGAATAATTTGGACTTTTGGAATGAGCTAAAGCCAGGTCTTTGATGCGTAAAGACTGTGATGGAAAAAGGAGAGGGATGGAGGAGACGTGGGGCAGGGCTCCGCACTGACAGCACAGGGAGAGGGCACAACGCACCACACGGGAGGAGAAAGCCATAAACAGTTTTGTGAGCAGCACGAGCCCAGCGATGGGAATGGGAGCTTGGAGCAGTGGAAGGGAGGATTGAAAGGCAGCAGGAGGGTATCCCAATCAAACCGACTGCTGGAAAAGGTGCCTTGGCAGGGGCCGGTTTGTCTTTGCAGATTAGTGCGAGCTGGGAAGGAGGGACAGCACAAGGAGCAACGTGGTGTCAGTTTTAAACCCTAACAACGGGAGGAGGAAGAATCCTAGGTGGGATTAGGAGGCTAAGATGAATTCCATTAGCATTTCTAAAAATATGAATAATGTAATTTTAAAAAATGTTACTGTGTTTGGGGGGAGGGAGGGGTTGTGCAGTTCTCAGTGTTTTTTCTCTTGTTGTTGTTGTTGTTATGATACTGACCAGTTACAGCAGCATTATCTCAGCTGACTGAGATAGCACATTGAGAAGGTAGCAATGAACTTGAGTGCTCTTACAGGGACCTGTAGTAATTAATCAAAGAGTGACACAGCTGGTCAGAAATTTTTTTTTTTTTTTTTTTCCGAAAATACCTGAGTAGCATTCCAGGCCGCTACATTTTAGGAAGAACTAAAATAGATACCTATAAAAAAAAATAGCCACATCAAACAACCCCCCCAAAAAAACATAAAAAAAAATTCTCTGTAGAACTTCATCATTATCTGTAAATGCAATGATTTAAAAGAATTAAAGTTTTCTGGTATTAAAACTCCCTTAAATTTCAAAATTACACCTTTTTTTTTTTTCAAATGCCTTTAGATAAAACGACAAGCNTTTTTTTTTTTTTTTTTTCCGAAAATACCTGAGTAGCATTCCAGGCCGCTACATTTTAGGAAGAACTAAAATAGATACCTATAAAAAAAAATAGCCACATCAAACAACCCCCCCAAAAAAACATAAAAAAAAATTCTCTGTAGAACTTCATCATTATCTGTAAATGCAATGATTTAAAAGAATTAAAGTTTTCTGGTATTAAAACCCCCTTAAATTTCAAAATTACACCTTTTTTTTTTTTCAAATGCCTTTAGATAAAACGACAAGCTTCTTAACCTAGATGAAATTCAGCAAGAAACAAGAGGACACGTAATATTACTAAAAATTGAAGCTTAATTGTTATTGTCAGCGTCCCATCCACCAGCACTCATTCACTTGAAATCCAGCTTTCCTTAGAAGGAAAGCAGGGGTGAGCCACGTGCACAAGCCAGCAAAGAAAGGAAGATTCCCAGAACAGCAATGCAGGATTTTCACCTCTAATTGTGTCCCATATTTCTGTGTGTAGATCAGAGCTAAAATGAAATTTGGTATCGAGCTCTACCTGGGGCATTTTTGCTTCTCCTCGTTCTGAGACATTATCTGTGGTTAATAAAACAGCACCACTACGAGGAGCAGGGTATTTGTGAAGTTGGGCACCAACAAGTAGGGATTAACCAGCACACTGGAAATAATGAACCTTGACAGATCTAGGGTTAAATACTTTAAAATTAGATCCTGCTGAAAGCCGAATCTTGTCGCTTAGCAACGGCTGCATGGGATGCTGCTGTCACTCAGAGGATGCTTCTCTGGGGAGTTCTCATCACGCTCACAGAAAATGGACTGTGATTGGGGCAAGGTGACATCATATTTTAAGGTAGCAGCCAACACGATTGCACTCTGAGTTAATAGCCAGAGATTTAAGGAAACATCTCTTTTGGAATGGCTCAGCTCTGCTCACACCTCACCTGACCCAGGGAAGAGCCTGTGCAGAACAGCGGGACGTGTCGGCCAGCACGTCACAGCCAAACTCAACAGGTGGAGTTTTCATCTTTTAAATTACTCAGAGCCAAAAGAAAAGCAAAGTGCCTGCTATTTGAGGAGGCCTGGCTGTATTCAGAGCATGGAAACCTCCACCAGCAGTTCAGAAAACACGCACAAAGCCAGTCAGAGAGAATAAAATGTACCCTTACTGAAAATAACCGAAAATTCAGTTCACTGAGCTAATTTTAGCACTTGTAACAACTGGGAACCTACTGGATTTTAGTAAGGAACCAAGATATCAAGTTAATTAAATTTTTAAAAAAGCCCTTGAGGCACAAAATCTGTTTTTCAAAGCGATGCTGTGTTAAGGTTTGTACAGGCATCTACAGAGATTTTTCTGAACACCTGCCTGGCAGCTCTAAAGCACATAAGCACATCAGAACATCTGAGGTTGGTCTGATAGGAACCAACCTGCATTTCTAAGTGTGAAAATACCCAGATGCTTAACTGCTATCAGCACCTCTGGAATGGATACAGAAACTGGGTACTCAGTCCAACCTAGTACACTGCCCATTAGGGCCTGGAGAGTCAAGATATCAAGGAAATGGAGATTATAAAAACCAGCGTAAAAGCAGCACTCAGGTACATATACCTAGATTTAGGAAACTGGATGTCCTTTTCTGAACATTGAAAGAGCACAGACAGGTCTTTCTTTCCTTATTTTGGGCAGGCTGTGCCAAAAAGTTGCTCCTGGTGAGCAGGAATGTCACGAGGAGGGGTCACAAAGATTGTGACAGATCTCATTAAATCAACGTCCAGGTCAGGAACTACCAAATTTCCTGCTGACTGGGGCCTCACCATTTGGCAGTGATGGAGGAGAGCAAAGATAGGGACATATTGGTTGATAATAGGATTAGTCAACTGCATGTGACCAGGTGAAGGCCATGCAGGCAAGAGTGCTGCAAAGGCAGGGAAGAATTAAGGCCAGGTTTCAAAGAAAAGCACTCCAGAAGAGTGGCTATCACTCTTCTCGTGCACGTGCCAGCAGGCCGACTTCAGTCTGGAACTGAGGTACAGAAAAGCAGTTAAGAGGAATGAAGATCATGTCTTCCAAACGGAAAACAAATAATTCTGGTTTGTTTAACAAGTCAAGAGTCTAAGGAGGGAAATGATTGCTTTTGTACTGATGCAATAGGAAAATAAACACGCCGCTGTTTAACGAAGAGCTGTTTAAACGAACCCTGGCAGAGGGTAAGTAGTAATTTTATGTCAGCTCTAAGGAGTTCACAACAGTAAGAGCAGGCAGCTTTCAGGGGAGCCTTCTGAAGGAAAGGGGAGGAAAAAAAACCCCGAACCAATCTGAAGACTGACAATTCAAGCAGAAGTGCTTCTCCTTCCCAGATGCAAGAATAACCCTCATGGGTAAAAACGGAGGATTTTTATAGCTAAATATGCTGGGAAAGTTCATGGTAACAGGATTGCTGGACTACTACATAATTATCTCTAAACTACATGTATTGACTCAGACTACTCAAAATAAGAACACTTCAGAGATACCTGTAACCTCAAAACCTGTGAAAGAATAACCATAGTCCGTGTCAAATTTAGACAACCATTTTTTCCAAATAAATCTAATCTATTAGGTATTTCTTCAACAACTGTCCTTAAAATACAGCTGGTGTAAGTGCATAATTGCTTCAGTTAATGCTTTATTTTGAGAGTTGTGGCTCCATACAGAGGATAATTTCCAGTAAAGTCATAACAGAGGAAAACACTCCTGGGAAATTTAACAACGAGCTCAAGGTTCTCAGCATAATATAGTGAATAACAATTAGAAAGGTACCATTAACATATGATACATGGCTGTGATTTTGTCCAAACTAATTAGAGCAGTTGTTCTCTTATTAGTCTATTAAGATGAACACTAAATCAAATATATTAATAGTGCACATATATTCTCTAATGTGTGATTTAAATTTTGTTAGATATGGCAATAAAACAAGTCTTTGTTAACATCTATTGTTATCACTTCAAGGACTGAGAAAGTTGTGGATCTGTCATCAGATCCTCAAAAGCAAGCTTAACTCAGTGATACCAGTGGGTTAAACAAATAAAAATACAAGAGATGGACCAATGTCTGCTTTTAATAGAGATAAACATCATGTCACATCTTGTTTTCCTCCTCTGGTGCTTCTGCCTCTCAGGCACTCAAAGGGCACACGCTGTGTGTGTGCATTTGAGAGAAAAGCTGGCCCAGGAGCAACAAGCTGAGGTATGAAATGGGATGGGGAATATTATTCCTGTTAGTAAGAGGGGTTATTCCCACCTGTGTGCTTTCCATAAGGCCTTCTGTATAGAGAACCAACAGACATCATAAACCATTACCTAGAGAAAGTAAATGCTGAAAAAAAACCCAAACAAGACCTACGCTGCTTTATCCAAGGACTCATTTTTTACATCACCTGTCCTGTAATAGGCTGTTGATCTCTCTCATCCAAGCAACTTGGCCACAGCAATACGGACACAGAACAGCAAATAACGACAGATGTTTCATCAGCAAAAGATTCAAGTTATTTCTGTTTAAACAAGTGCTTTGCACAGGAGGGCAGAAGTTATGCAGTAGTGTTTCAGCGATTTCCAAGATGTCAAAACATTCCTTAGGTTGCAGGTTAAAGGGTGACACCTTGGCCTTCATAAGATGCTCCTCAAACATTAGGGGCCAGCTAATGACAAACGTGACTGTAAGCAAATCCTGCTCTGATAGGTGTTTCACAGATGACTTCCACATGCATGCAAACATCTTAACCAACCCACAACGAATGACACCTTGGGCTTTTTACACTAGTCCAGTCTCGTGGAAGAAGTTTAAATGGAAAGGTGGAATATTCAGCACCATCTGAGACCAGAGCCAGGGTCTGCAGACAAAGAGAGAACACAGCGCTTTCTGTTTGCAATGCTGTTTATTTTAGAAAAGCCCCTTTGATCATCTGAATGAAAAATGTGGGCAGAAAAGTCACAAATGTTATAAAACAAAGTTTATTCTGCAATATTTTGTCATAATGAATTGCATCTCTTTGGTAAAAATAAAATTTATAAACATTTTAATTAACAGAGATTAGCATACAAAAAACTAAACTTTTGTAAATCGTCTTTAAAACGGGTAAAGGACTAAACCAGAGGAAAAAGGGTTAGAATTGGTCACCTACCGGCAAAATTATTCTAAACAAACCCAAGGACATTGCTTATGCTACATTAGAAACAAGCTAACGGGAATGGTTTAAAAACAACTCTGGTTCATTTGATCAGAAAGCATTCTTACAATTCACTTTTAAATAAATAATAGTTACAATGAATTGGCAATTATAAAATGTTTTATATCACTATATGGCAGTAACATAATACTTTTAATTATGCACTTTTTAGTTTGAAGAAATGTACATTTATAAAACAGACTTGATAATGGCACTGGCAGTTAGGTGTGAAGAATGTGCTTTAAGATAAAATAGCAGGTGCAACATTTAAAATATTCTACCTTTTCTTTTCAATAAATATTTTGACCACACCATTATTAACGTGTATGAGTATACTTTGCTTTAATTAAAGCTTGTACTTTTCAGGCTGATGAAAAGTTGCAAACCACACAACTTCCATTTTACAGTTGTATTTAAAAACGTTTGATGTGACTTCTGCGGATCAGTAATTGAGGACTGGAATCTGAAAAGCCAGTATAGGTTTGTACAGTAATCACATCAGATTTACCCTGAACAGAGCAACCTCCCATGAACACAGGTCTCATACACTTCTTCACTGCATTTAAAGAACTGAATGTGGTTCATTAATACTTTTCTTGCCAAAATGTATCCAAGTCAACCATTGGCATCAACATTTTACATGTCACTAAAAAAACCCAAAGCCCAACAATCAAAATAACTTTTAATTATACTCCATTTATACTATATACACCAGGGTCTCTAAGTGAGGTGGCAAACAAACCCGAACCCAACAGATATGTAAGAGAAAGGAAGGGCAGCTCTTCTCCCACTGCCAAGAGAGGTGCTCCACAACTGAGCCGTCGGCCTTCACCTGCCAAACGTGTGGGCAGGGGCCTGGGACAGCACGGCGGGGCAGTGCAGGGGCACAGCTCATCCGCCTTCCCCTTTGGAAGCAGAGAGGGAAGACGGCAAAGCAGGAAGAGCAGGAAGAGCAGAGCCCTGCCGCACCGCTCTGTGTCCCAGGGAAAGGCTGCGACTGCTCCCCCCTTCCACAGTTCCAGTTCTCCCAGGCTGACAGCTGTAAGGATGGCTGGAATGCAGCTTTTCTGACTGCTGATTAGTAACTGGTTTTCACTGGTCTTTGCATATGGTGATTAAATGCGTTGTTAGCATCTCAATCCTTCAGATATGCTGAAGTCATTGTCACCAGCTTGAGGGTTAACAGCCGCACAGCCACACTCTCAGTAAGTATTAACCTCCTCACATTTTATCTGAGGCAAAAAATAATTCAGAACCAAATCAAACCATGGAGCCGACTATGACCACAGCTTCCAGAATGCCTGGACCTTGATCCAGCTTTCATTGGAAGCTACAGAAAGCTGCAACCACGTCAGCAGGAGCCAGGCAGCACCCCTCTTCAACAGTGTGAAACTGAAATATAGCATTGAGCAAAACCTCAGGCTGCTCACAGTATTTCTGTGTACCTGAATCTTCCTTTTCACATTGACACAAGCTCTGCCCTTCACAGTTTTCCGTGAGAGTTCAAAAGCAACCCATGAGCAAGAAGCAGTTCCACCTAGCATTCACATCTCCACCTTCTGAAATCCTAAGAACCACTGCGCTGGTACTTATTTTTCCTTTAAATAGCAAGTTTTACCCCTACTACCCATCGGTAACACATCCAATATCAGATCTAATTGGCTAATGCAGCACTTGTGATAGCCAGAAGAGACACACACATCTGCACACACGTTGCCCTGTTACAGGTGTAGGCTAACAGGTGCTCACAAAAAGCAGGAATGAAGCAGAGTATTTTCCTTCCCTTTCAAGAAATAAAACAAATCATTCTTAAAACTGAATTGGAAAAAGCAAAAAAAAAAAAAAACAACCCACAAACCCCCCCACCCCGAAAAACAACTTTTTTTTTCTCCTCTCCTAGTGTTTGTGCTTTATATTCCAAAACACAAAGAACCTCGAATATTTCAGGCTTGATCCAACAGCCATTGAGTCAGCGGGAGCACCACCGTCGTCTTCAAGAGGCACCGGAATGGGCCCTCAGAGCAACAGACCTTCAGCAGCATGGCTGTGTTTGCATTGGAAGCAGACAGCTTGGGACAGGATTCATGAAGAGACTGACAAATAAGCAAAAAAAAAAAAAAAAGAAAAAAGAAAAAAGGAGCAAAAAAACCCACGCTAGTCTAAGAAAGGCATTTGAATAGCCAGGAAAATACTCCCTTAGGGAAAGGTTAACTTTTGGCTGAATCCAGCACTGTTTTCAACAGTGGACACTGGTTTCCTAAGTGGCTCTGCTCCTAATTTTCACCCAGCTTGCCCAACACCTGGTGGAAGCAGTAGCTTCACATTGGTGAGAACGTTTATGGCACATCATGCTACCTTTCAGCAACGGGAAAGATGACCTTGGATAGCTGTATACAATTCTGCAACATACTTAAGGCATCCTTGTATGTACAGTACTGTTAAAACCCACTCCAACAGAACTGCTTACCCATTTTTGAACAGAAAATTAAAAAAAAAGGCATCATCTACAGGAAGATGTAAGCAATCACCACTGATTTTAAAAGAAAAATAGGGATAAAGTTCAACATACCACAAAACATTTTTTGGCTGAAGGATGTCTAGGAACTATAAAGAGATTCTCTTATTGCAAAATGAATTTGAATCCTTTACATGGAAGTCAGAGCCCTTAGACAGAACAAAATTCACCTCTGCAGATGGGGCCAGCAGAGATGTAAATATGATCCACAGTGTGCATCTGAACAAACATAGGTCTGAAAAAAAATAAAATCAACTACTGAAAACAAAAGAAATTAAAAAGTGATAATTAAGAAGTATGCTTTCAGGTTTTCACAAGTCATGCATATCTTCTAATTTGAGAAGGGTAAATATTTTCTTTTTAGGTGGTGATTTAAAAATAAATGGCTAAATTATAGTTTGTGCCAAAAATAAAAAAAAAAAAAAAGCAGTGAGTCCTCTTATGGCTTTGATCTCCCTTGTGAAGGGCAAAAGTAGAAGAGTATTGCCACAATTAAAAAAAATATATGTATATATTCAACACTGACAAACATTATTTTTTCCTTTGCTTGTGACAGTGGGTCTTTGCAGTACTTATTAAGGAACTCAAGCACGTTTGGATGCCAGCAAGGTGGAGCAGAGACCCTGCTGCTTCCTTCAGCTCCTCATCGATTTCCTGACACAGCTCCTCGAGTACTTTCTTGCTGGGCTGACTTTCCTTCGAGGTATCTACACAAGGTTGGGATGCATAGCCACTGTCTCCGAGAGGATCGTCTTCATAGTCCACGTCCGTATCCACCTCGCTGTGAAATCCCTCGCTGCCGTCGCTGCCGTCGTGGCTGGTCTTGGAAATGAACTCGTACACCTCGTCCAGGGAGGACAGGGAAGACACGCTGGACCTGGATGCACAGCGCTGGGAGCCCATGCTGCTGGCGCTGTAGTTGTGGTCCTCGTTCGGATCGATGTTGGTGGCGGCGGAATCGCTTTCCTGCAAATTTATGGAGCTGGGAGGATTGAATGCGCTGCCGTAGCTCCTCTTCTTGGGTGTCTTCAGAGGCTGAGGTTTCTCACCTGTGAAAAACAAGACGTGTCAGAAGGCAAATGCCCCAGTGAGATCACCTGCACCACGAGCACACTGTGGCTGGCTGGCTGCAAGGGAAGCTGAATGCCAGCATTTGAAGTCACAATGTGCCCATTTACTGTAACCCACAAAGGACAACAGTCACCACGTAATCTCAGCTAAGAGCTACAGGAACAGAGAAGTAGCCAAGAAACTCCTCTTACCATGGAGCACAGAGAGGGCACGGATAGAACTTTGCAGAATAAAATCAAAATTAACCAGGAAAGAAAAAAAGCTGCTTCTAATAAAACTCCTGCAAAGCTAGCTGAAAGAATAATTAAACCAGAATTACTTCTTGACTACTCTTACTGTTAGGAAACTAGATCATACTTGTTTCCTGAAATTTTATAGATATTTAGTTACTGAGTAGGAAAGAAAGAGTAAAATGGCTTATGCTTACAGTCCAGCATCCCTTGTTGAATGGAAGTATTTAACAGCATCATTGCAGTAGCAGCATCAATATCAGATTCTGTGAAGCAGAAGCAGCAAAATGTTAGAACTCAGGCAAGCCTGACAAGATGAGATCTCTAAAATATACAAAGAATATATATATGAATATATATATATATGTATCTATTTGCCTGTACTGGCCTACAACAAACAGCAGGGGTGGGAGGGATGTATAAACCCAGACAAAGCATGACCCTTGTACAGCTCAATACCGTTCCAGATCAGTCTCATACCTTAACTATGACATTCAAAGGCTGAATTCTCACGTTGCACTCACCGAAGCCAAGAATCAGGGACACAATTAGACATTCATGTGACAATGCTGTTGCTATACTTAACAAGTGCCTTTTGTTTGTACCAGTTGGGAGAGAAAGATTAGACACATGGCACAGCAAAGCACCTCAGCAGCTCCACAGCCTGGCTGTGTGAATGTGCGAGGCTGAGAGCAGCCGTGCCCATTAACGCGGCACTAATTCAGCACACCTCCCTCCTCCAGCAGAATTTTCCACACTAATAAGTCAAATGGAAGAAATTGAGACTACAAGGGGGAAAAGGGCACTGAACTGCTCAATCTAGAGAGCAGAGGGATCTAAATAATAAATAGGCATGTGGAAAGGTTGAGGTGAACTGTGGCACTGTCAGCTCCAGTGAGAAGCACTGCTGCAAAATGCCATCCTTTGCCGAGTAGATTGCTTACATTTCTGAAAGGCACCTTGAGGATAACACGGCAGAGAGCAACATTTCTAACCAGAACCAAGTGAAAGGGACAAGAAACAAGCACACCATTCCCACTCATTTCAGGACATGCTCATGCCCTTCAAAGAAGAGGAAATCTAAGGTCTTCCTTGGCTCACTTCTGCAATGGATGATGAATGCTCCTTATACAGGACAGAAATATGTATGGTAGACTAACCAGGCAAAACAGGAGCGAAGAGACAGTGAGCTCTCACAAGAGCCTGGGTGTCTGACAGCAAAAGATCACATCTGAGGTGTAGGTAGGTATGTACATATGTATGAGCAGTGAGTGGAGAACAGGGCTGGAAGACAGTGTGCTGGAAGGGACCAGCAGCAAGCAGAACAGGCTCTTAGCTCTGCTGAACTGGAACTGTGGGTGAAACTGTTAAAGTAAAACATCAGCAATGTCATTTTTTTATGGCATTTGTCTTCTTCCCCACATTAGAGGCATTAACTGTATTACTGAATTTAAGGGGAGGATAGTATTGGGAGGGGGAGTGCAGAGTTGTCAGCGTGGCTTCCTTGTCTTGCTAATTCTCCCCAACTTCATCCTTGGTCAAGGAGAAATTTGAAGAACATGACAACTTGGGAATGTTATACCAAGATGGGAAGGGGACTGAGCTGCTGTTTCCAAGTCGGGTTATGAAACATACACATTTTCCCCCTTTGTTTTCCATGTCTTTCATTTTAAATTCAGCATACTTTAGGGTCTACCCCATTGTACTCGTGATTTTTTTTTTCTTTCTGCTTTGGCTTTCTTTGGCAGAAACAGAGCCCCTGAGTTCACAGGTTATATGCACCTAACTGACAAAAAGAAGCAGAAAAATAAAGCATGAAGAATTACTTTGCTCCACTAGTGTAATCAAAAAGTGAAATATTCGCATTCCTTACTTGCCATTCTAGACACTTTATATACCACCATCAGATGGTAAAATAAGCACCACCTTGTTAAAATGACAAGCAATCGGAGGCATTAATGCATCACAGGATTACTACCTACAAAGAGTATTTCTGTACCTTAATACTCCCAAAAAAAGAGGAGAGGCATTTCTGCAGTGGCTTCTTAGCAGCGGTCTGTGTCATACACAGTATGCTTTGGCTTCATTTGTGATTGCTCTTCTCAACAGAGCAGTATTTCCCAAATTTACTCTTCTCCAGCAGAATGGCTGAGGAAGCACCGTATTACAAGGAATCTGCACAAGAGCTGCCCTATGGCACGTCAGGAACATGAATGTCTTGCCTCTAATGCCAGAGAATGCTGAGCAGGCTCCCCCACATGCAGAAACTAAATGGTACCAGATATCCATCATTATTTTGGCACTTCTGGAGTAGCTAAACGGAAGAGGCAACATCAGACTGGCAACCTCCAAACCTGTCCCACCAGTAAAATCATTAGGAGGAGAGGGATTTCTTGTGTTCTCCAACAAGCCCTGAGAATCCGAGATCCAGCAGCCCTGCAGCAGCCAGCCAGCCAGCCAAGGACGTTTCCTTGCCACCCAAGATGCCACCACAGAACCTCCATCTGGGTGCAGGGTGATCATCACCTGTGGGCCAGGCTTGGTCTCTAAAAAGCCTTGGCTCTGCTGCCTAACCAAAGCTGCTGGTTTGTGGTCAAAAACTAAAAGCAACCTTCTCACCTCTAAGCCTACCGAGCCAGCAAAACCAGGGAGCTGGGTGTCTGCTCAGGTCCCACTTGGGCAGTGCCTTTCACTATCCTGCTGAAAGAGCTGTAACAACACTCCTCTGCAACACATGGTGTTAGACTGTACTGTTCACTTTTCAGCACTTAAAAACCAAAATGACCACTTTTGTCTAGGACAAGGCTTCAATATAGTCAACTTTATTAGTGAGGTGCAAAACCTGTGCTCAACTGGCTCCCTCAGAAGAAATGCTGCAATCCCCAGCACACTTTCTAGCTCCCTCTGGTACCACAAGTTTTATACGCTAACATTTGCTACCTTTGGTTCTCAGTTCTTGGTCTCCAATAAAACTGATAAAGAGATGTGCAGCTTTCAGATTCGTTTTCTACTGAACTGTTCATTAAGTAGGTCATTAGGAGTGATGCATGTGATGAATATTTTGCTGTCAGAACAAGATGACCCAAATTACACCTTGAAATTCACCTTACGGATTTAAAATTAATAAACGAGTAGCTAATACAATGCACATGCATTGTACTACATTCTGGGTTTTTTGTCCTCTAGCAGACCCTTCAGAGCAAGGACAGAGCCAGCGTCAGCTGGGCTGCAGCCCATGCTTGTCACCAAAACCAGGGCAGGACAGTGAAAGGAAATTCAAAGTTTACCTTTGAGAGATCGGCCGTGATTCTGCTGGAGGACTGAAGTCAGGTAGTGAGGGGACGACGACCTACTGAAAAAGAAATTCAACAGCTCAAAGCCAAGCCCTGATGAAGTGATTTGTACAAAATATAGCAGACACAATATTGTTATCATAGAAGGGTTAAAACAAAACCAACACTACTCACCACAGGAAGGCAAGCCATTTCTGCTGCCCTCAGTAGATGGCTCAGCACTGGTTCATAGTTTGTGTAGCACTATTTAGCCATCACCAGCCTTTGGAAATCACCTCCGAACACACACACTAAGCAAAAATCTTGTTGGCAAGAATCACTGACTTCTACGGATTTTCTATACATGCCTAAGGCCGGGTTTTAAACAAAGATATGTATATTTTAGTACATAAAACCTACATGTGAACAAAACATGAGCTCATACAGGGATGCTCAGAGGACAGGTAAGGACCAGTTGTGTCCATTTGCTTTTCCAAAGAGAGGTGGGCAATTCATAATCACCCCAGATTTGTGCCTGACAAAGTACCCCTAAATCCCTCACAAAATAAAGGGCAAGTTAAAGCTTTCAAATGTTTTTTTTTTTTCTGCTACACACCCAGCCCTAATTATTCAGTTTATTATAAATGCATTAGTGAGCAGTTAGAACTAACTACAACAAAAATAGTACACACTATTAAAATTGCATGAAATGTAGCAATGTGCATCTTTTATAGTGCTGCTGGAAGAATCTGAAGGGTGATGACAGAATTTTCAAGCCCAACCTGCAAGAGAAACCTCAGCTGAATGGGAAAAATATGCAAAACTAGGATTCACTGTCTGGTAGCTTTTCTTGTAGCAGCCATGGAGCGCAAAGGGAACAGATCCAAAAATGGGTGGGGGAGAAAGAAATTAAAAATAAAAGGCAAGCAATGGTCGAACCCAAAATGGCTGGCTTTGCAGCCCTCAGATCCATTGTACAAAGAGATGCTAAACATCACCATCCTTTTGTCTAAGCTCAGATCCTTCAAAAATCATGTCCACATAGAGCTCCCCCAGAGCAAATTAATGCCTGGTATTGATTAAGACAAGCCATGCATAAGGTATGAGCAAGATGAGGACTGTGGCTGTCCCCAAGGCTGTAATTCGTGTAGCACTAGAACCAGAATGCAGCCAGGGGCTTCACAACGACTTGTTGAACAAGCTGTGCAGAAATAAAATGCATCAGGGATGCCAATCATCTATGATAATACAAATTTCAGTGTCACTAGACACAGATTACAGTTTTGGAACACTTCTGCTCAAAGTAACAGCTTAAATTTTATTTTAAAATCGCACTGAATGATAGGCATACTCCCCACAAACACACTGTAAAATAATTATGAACATCGGTCTTCCCACAGGAAAATTCAGAGACTGTCGCAGCTGAATTTTAGGATCACTCTGAAGATAAATTTGGACAGTACTTCCAACCTCTCTCCAGCTGTACCTCTGGGCTTCCTCTCTCTCTACAACAAGGCAGATCCTTGGGGGCCCTTGCTCAAAATTAGGCCAGAATTTAAATCAAATCTAACCATGGAAAGGGAAAAAAAAAAATCTGTTTTTCTGTGTGTGATAGAAAGTCACATAAATGTTTTATATTATTGAAGGAAAATAAACCAGCTTTCATTAGGGAGCAGTTTGGTATCTTAACATGTTGTTTCTTATTTTCTTGTACTCATAAATACTAGCACTGCAAAACCCTTCCCGTGTTGAAGTCAGTGGGAATTTTGCCATGTGGCTTCATTAGATCCAGGATTTCCTTGTAATTGTTGGCAAGTGTGACCAGTCCTTCAGTAAAGGGAAAAAAAAAAAGTTACCAAAAACAACAGCTTCAAATTAAAGTCCTGATCTTCCAAGTACTTAAGCATGCAGATGAAATGTCTCCTTCCTCACACCTAATTTTGGTATGCTGCATTTATCTAAGCTAAGTAAACCTCACTTAACTCCAGCTGGACTGATCTTGGAGACCCTGGAGATTTTAAAAGCTTAACTGGTCAAGGCTCTGAACACCCTGCCCTAGGCTGAGTCTGTCTCGATCCTCTGCACCTCTGGCAGGACAGACAACGTCCAGAGGTCCCTTCCCATCTGTTTTATTCTCTACATTTTGAAGTCTGGCTGTACTAAAACAGACAGAGTATTAAAGCTTTCAAGGACCGAACCTTCACTTGAGTTGTATCCAAAGACAGAAGTTCATATCCTTACACAGAGACATTACAGCCTGTAAAAGCATTATCCTCTAGAGCCCAATTACAGTCATTTCAATAATCTTTACTCCCATAAACCTCAAGCAATACTACCAGCCATCTCATACTTTCCAATCTGACTACTTCTTAATACTTAAATGTTTCAGGATTATTTCAGTAATGCTCTCAATTACCAACAGAAAGCTGGAAAACAGGATACTTCTGCCTGGCTTGTTCCATCCTAGGATGGCCCTGGGTTGGAGAGAGACCAGAGACCACTGGTTATATCTTGTGGCTTACATCTTGTGGGTTACAAGCCCCACTGGACAAGCCCATGCCACACAAAAATCTCCAGCCCCTAAGGCTTGCACAGGGGTGCCAGCTCCCAGGGTCGGTGTCCTGTTGGACCCTGAGAAACGTCTGCTCAGTGTTATCAGTCTTACATCCTGCTCCTGTTCCTCCTGTTTGTTAAGGAAACTCCTCGCAGTAAGGTTAAGGCATAGGGCAATGTACAGACACCTTAATTACCTCTTATCTCACCCAAATTCTTTCCTGAACTAGACAAACCAGCCACATGCCTTTCTCAGAACTGAGCTCACCCAACATGCTCCTCTGCATTGTCCTCCTGCCTCCACAGGCTGACCCAGCTGCTGCTCCTCTTCCTCTACTCAGGACATGTGAGTTTGACTTCAAATTCTCCTAAATCTATTGCCTAATCTTAAATTGTGTTGGTGGGGAAGTCCTGGTTTCAGAAGTCTTGCGTTCCCCACCTAGGACTACATTTATGGCAAATGGTGTCTTTTCCATCCCTGTTGCAAAACGCTTTTAAACAGCCTCAGAGAAAAACAACCCTCAGAGAAGCTTCTCTCAGCACTTCAGACTGTGGAAAAGTTGATTGTTTTCGACAACAGCAGCGAACAGTTACATTTTATATCCTGACAAGTGACTTACAGGAGAAGAAACCCACCTCCTCCAAAGAGCAGCACCAGGCACCACCCTAGAACAGTCCTGATGGACTGTGCTTGAAAGAATGTTTTGCTCCAGTTCCCAGGTCTGCCTGCCCTCATGGAGAAATTGGGCTCTTCAGAAAGCAGCCAGCACACCCCGACCTTCTTCTCTTAAACTCTCCCACAGTTAATAAGAGTCTTGGACACACCCCAGATGTGCTATCTGGGAAGCCTGAGCTCACTGCATCCTCCCACCTCATCCAGCTGGTCTCACCTAAGGCCCACTCAAACTCTGCTCTCGGGTGGCAGCAGATAACAGCACTTCAACACCCTCTGCTACCTGGAACAACGTGTCCTGCTCGGATGAGAATATTCACCTACCTGGGTGGCGACGCCGGCGGAGTATAAAATGCAAGTGCTGAGGAAAAAGGCTGTTTTTTCAGTGCTTGGACAAGATTAGGTTTGTATTTTGGGTCAACGCACCACAACGACCCTTTTCCATTCACCTGCAAAAAAGAAGCACAGCAAATTAGAAGATCCAGGACCAGGCTGGTACAGTCTTTTCTAATTTAGTATCTCCAAGCTGCAGCACAGTGCAATGACTGCATGTAGACATGCACCACTGTACAGCTGATGCACAACACCCAGAGGCAGTTCCATCGTGGATGGTCCCAAAACTGAGAAAATGGTCCTGAGACCTTCATTTTACACTATGGAAGCACCCATCTTGCAGGCTGGAATAGCATCTCCAAAACCCCTTCTCTAAAGCCTCATTCCCATTCCCATTTGTCTCCCAAATGCTGTAAACCTTATTTTAACACTCGGTAAACACAGCTGTGAGTTTAAGGATCTGTCCAGGCACCAGCAAACTGATCAGCAATCTTTTCTTTAACAGGTTTCTAGGCAAGAAACCAAAGCACCTTCCCCTTGGTTTAGATACCAACACGTACTCATTTAACTTTACACCACCCTGGAAAAGGATCTTGCTCAATGCCCAGCTACAAAATGGATTATTCCCGCTTTTTCAAAATCTGAAAACCTAATTAACGTATTTTTGATGCACCTAACAATGTAAGCACCCCCATGCTAGTCATTCTTGATATTAAATTTGGTATATTGAAACTTAAGGAAGATAAAGCACCTCTTGCTTCTCTCAAAGCTTTCTTCATGAATTAAATAAAGAACCTATTTTCTTTTGAGCCTGCTAGTTCTTGCAACTTAAAGAAGAAAATTAAATAGGAAAGTAAAAAACAATTCTATAATCACTGATCTGACAGATCAGCTAAAAGCCCTGCACTTAGCAGCACCAGATTTTTTGGGGAAAACAGATGCTACAGAAATGGAAATGTACGTGGTTGAAGGATGGGGCAGCTGTACACCTGAACAGTAAGATCTTTCTAAAGGATTTTTGGGGGCCAAATATCAGAGCAGAAACCCAAGCTTCATGGAGAAGCTCCTGTGAGCCTACAGTTGCCAGCTGGCCTCCTTCTGCCAGAATCATGGGGGGCAATAATATCAATTTATGGATGGATGCTCCATGACTTACTCCAGACTAAAAAGGACTTAAAAAGCACGTAAGTCTGTGGTTCTATTTAAGACACAGGGGTTTTCTGAGAAGAGGAAATACCTTGCTATCAATAGAGAAAAAGCAAGCCAGGGAGAGCCCCAGCTGAGAAAGAGATGCAGCTCTGCAATTGCAGCTGAAGCCACTGCCTTTAACAAAGATCTCTGAGCTGCTGCATCTCTCCAAGTTATTCTTCTTTAACCTGAATCTTCCTTATACTTACCTTTTCATGCTAAAACTGAGCATGGCTGTAAGATACTTATCAAGAAGCTTACTTTTAATTAATAAACAGCCACGGTGGCTGGCAGAATGATTTAGCCACCTAGGTACTAACAGGGGGCACCCTCCCAACTGGCTCTATCCATCATCTCAATGACAGATTTACGCCTTGATCCCTTTACTGCACCTCTCCCAGACCCCTTTCCCCAGCATCCCAACCATGCCCAACTGGCTTTTTTTTTCCCCTCCCCTTCATACTTTTGAGGCTGTTGCCCCCAGGGAGCAGCAGGAGCTCCCCTGATGATCAAACCACTTCTCTACACTGTTTATCTGCTACTTTATCTGCTACTTTAGGTGAGCACTTTCGCTTCATGTCTCATTCAGTTCAGCTGCTGGGGGTTGGTTTCCCTCTTTCATCTTCCCAGCAAGGTACTCCTCCAGTTTGCTGCCCTGACAATATAACACAAGGATTTTGGGTGGGTATTGCAGCAGCAAGCTGAACCCAGGCACACCCTGAAGCCATCCAGATACTGACAGATCCAATGCAACAGCCAGTAAACAGGGTGACTTCTTCTTTGGGTCATGTGTAATGTGAAACCACACTTCCACCCACCCACCTTTGGAGATACTAAAAGTAGACATTGAGCAAAAGAGATGATGGGGCTGCTCCTGTGCTTTGCTTGCACCCTCTGCTTAGCAAAGACAGGCAGTGGAAGTCCAGCCCAGGTCTGAAATTAAGTGTCATGTGTCAGGGGAAAGCCTGCCACAGCTGGAGCTGGAAATGCCACAGAACCAACATCCAGCTTTAAAACAAGACAGAACAGACTGTGCCATTTCTCCTAGCAAGGACTAACTCAGGACAGACTAAAATGCAAAACTGCCTTTGGAGGTTAGTATTTCACTTCAACAGTGAGGCAAGTGTTGGAGTGAAATGTAGGTGTAACTTTTACTTAAGATCCAGAGAAACATCCCTCCAGAGTCAGTGAAAAGAGGCCACCAGGCTCTTCTTAGTCTGCAACTCCAAACAGGCAATCATATAATTCTGAGATTAGTTTTTGGTCTATCATCTTTTCTTCATCTTTCTAATGTTTCTAATTTGACTTGCAGGATTTTATCTAGGTAAAAATAAAGGAAGGAAAATAATTCCTGTGTTTTGAAGCACCTGAGCTACTTTGTAAAGACAGTAAATTTCCAGCCCCTAGAGTTTCAGGGATGGATTATAGAAATGTGGGTTGGAAACGAAATGCCTCCCATGATCCAGCCTTATCCTTTACCACCACCTCAGCGCAGTCTCCACCAGTCGAATGAGTAAAGCCTAAGGAGCAACCAAAGCAGAGCGATTCAGCTGGTGCTGGTGGCTCAGGCTCACTGCAGACACACAGCCCTGTGCTGTCCATCAGCTTCAGACCTGGGCAGCAGCCCTGGCTCCCTCAGGCATGGACGGTGTGCACCAGCTGCATCCCCCTGAGCAAGGTGAACCACTGGAAAATACTGCCTGTGTGAAAGGAGCTATATGATATATTCACCAAAAGGTTTACCAGATAAAAAGCATCTCTCTCCTATCTCCACAGGCTTATGGATGGGACCTGCCGTGCTCTTTGCCCAAATACTTGAAAAGCTACACAGATTGTTTATCATCATCTCTTGACCAAAAAAAAAAAAAAAAAAAAAAAAAAAAAAAAAAAAANCAAACACCTAAACCACACATTTACGAAAAAAAGAAGGTTTGTTGAAGATATTCAAGCCCTGTAAGCCCCAGCCTTTAGAGGAAACAGTGGCAGGGCCACATCCACACAAGCAGGGGCCTGCCAAATTGATGTCTGATGTGGATACTGATCCTGCCTCCTCACACCTCTTCTCCTCAGCATCAATTAACGGATAATCTCCAGTGCCGTAATTGTAAAAACAAGTCTAGCAAAGAGCAGGGAGACTCTTCATGGCTTTCAGCCCCAAACCCCTTTTCACCTGAGGTCCTCCTGTGCTGTAGAGCAGATGCTGCTCCCTCAAAAAAAGCAATGTCACAGTGTAGGCGCCTCTCTCCCCAATCCCAAGGCAGCACAACAGTGCTTAAGATGGAAAGAGCATTAGCTGTATCTTCTGAGGATCACTGACTCACCATCATACCTCCACATCTTCAGGGGCACCAGAGCCACAGCAGGAACACTGGAAGTCAAGCAGGTGTCCCTGGGACTGCTCCAGCATCATCCCCTTGCTGTTCACCACCACCATTACCAGAGACCCACTGGAAATCTCACCTCCCTGGCTGATTACAGACATGTTCTCGACTGCAGCTCTAACAAGAAAGGCTGTTTCAGCTCGTGGGCCTGTCACCTGGGGTAAACCTTGACACACCACTCAGACACAGCAGCAGTGTGCTATGTGCACACAGAGCAGGCAAAGGTCTTTTAGCAAAGATGTGATGATGTCCATCCATCTTGATCCCATGGCATGAGAAGTTCCTCCTCTTGACTGCAATGCTGGCTCATGAGGCATCTCAAGGCACATACTTTCCTTCCAGCACCACTCATTAAAAGAAAACCACAACATGTAATTTTTTCCAGTGGTCCAAGCAAGGACCGTCTTCCCCAATCTCATCCTAGACTCCCCCTAGACTCCTGAACCCCTGAAGCCTGCAGGTATTTAGCTGGCTGATGCAAATATACACACAAATAGAACAATCAGCCACAGCTATGACCATCCAGAGCTACATCTGCAACATGATGGGGCACAGCCTGGTGGAAAGAGCTCTGCAGAATAAGGGAGTTGGTGCTGAGCAGTCACCTGTTCGTGCCTTGGATGTCCTGCTCAGATCTGCTCCAGCAGGGTCTTGCGGACAATGCTCAGAGCCATCAGGGCACAGTAAGCATGCTCCTGCAGCAAGTCTTCAGGTCAGCACCAGCCAAAATGAGTCCACTCAAATGTCCTGAAACTGTCCTGCAGTGCCAGCTTGGGAGGGCAGGTGGGGAAAAAATCACATTTCCTTCAATGTGCACTTCCAACTCAAAACAAAATATCAGCTTTGTGGCAAAGATGAGGACAGACTCTTCCTTCTTTTGCTGTCAGACCTCGAAGAGATGATTTCACAGGTGACAGCCAGCAGCAATAGCCAGGGAGGTGTCAGAGAGCAGCCTGCCCTGGGATGCAGGGGCGCAGACCATCCATCCCCTACTGTCAGACGTTTAGACTCTTCCAACTCAAGGGCTCAGATTCATTTGAAAGGCTTTAAAACCCTTCATACCCTGATGTCGGCAAATAAGCCATGCTCCTCCCATACAACATGCCATGGACCTTTCTGCTACCACAGGCACTTCACATAGAAGAAAGCTGACTGCGTGCTCCCCTTGAAATTATTAAAATGCCATTAACAAAGAAAAAAATGGAAAAAAATTACAAAATTATCTTGCCCTTTCAGGGAAGCACCCAGAGGCATGGCTAGCACATAGTTACATGCAACAGGATCAGCAAAATGAGCTTGTGAGCAACTGCTGCTTGCTCCAAGAAGTGACACCTGAGGAGCTCATCCAAAGGGGTCTGCAGCATTTCCATCACCTGCCAGATCAACTCCCATGGAGCCCAGGCATGCTGCTGTGTGCCACAGACTTATTTTGCAGGAAGAATCTGGAGCAGTACCCTCAACTGGTCCTTTTCTACGCAGGGCAGAGGGTAAAGATTTAACTGCTGTTTGCTGGAAATGAGGAAGCTTCAGGAAAGTTTCAGGAGGGGCTTTTTTGGGGTGGTTTTTCTTTGGTAAGAGCAGTTTCTGTCCTTTAGAATCAGAGAGCTGTGCAGTTTCTGGAGCTCTGGGAAACCACTGACAGAGCACATCAGCATCACCTTGCTAGTAGCAGTGGGAGATATTCTGCATTTTGCTCTTCCTACTAGAGATGTCGCATTGAGCAGCAAGCCATCCTCTGAGCCCAACATGCACGGAGATGCCAGGTTAAGCAGGGGACCAGGCAGTCTCAAGCTCCTGCCACCCAAATGCCAAGACAACAGGTTTGACTGGTTACTGCTCACCCATGAGGCTGGAAAATAGCAGAGCATTAAAGGGCAGATCGGCAGAAAGAAGGAACTCATGCCAATTTAGATTGCCCTTTTCTGCCTTAATTTTTCTGAAACTCACATCATCCTCCTTGGACAGAGCCACCCAGGTCTTTAACAGCACTTTCGTCACCTGCAGCAGCATGTGGTCCCTGCTCAGATCCAATCCTCCTCACTGGGACAGCTTGAGCATCTCAGTTAACCCATTATAGCACCTGGAGCCACGTTAGGAGCCCGACCCAACACTCAGCAGAACTCAGCAATGGGGTAGTTAATGGACTTGCCACATTGCAGTAAAAAGTCACCTTTTCTTCAGGGCAAAGCTGCTGCTTGTGAAAACAACACCCTAACAATTTAATGCAAAAGCAGGAATATTGAGAAGGAGTGGTGTTCAGTCCTATCAGTACAAGGCAGTCCTCCCCAATGCTCACTCAGCTCCAGGACCCCTCTCTAGAGTGAGAGGCTGTGAAGCACTCCGAGCATTGCAGGCATTTCTGATAACAAGCCTGCTACCACTGGGTCTGACCTCCAAGCACAGGACTTGTTTGTTGACTTTCCGTATGTGGTTTGTTAGTTTATTTAAGTCTGAGCCAGCTCTCTGAGGAACAAGATGGGGAATGAGAGAGGGAGGAAGAAAGTCACTAGTAGAATCACGTAAGTCAGAAGAAGAAAGAACTTGTACAGAAAAGAGTATCCTTGACTTTAAGAAGTGTGTCTGCACCACACAGAGTTGCACATCTTTATCTTATGACAGATGTTAAAGCATTACAGTTCATTAAATGCAGGAATTAATATGGTTACTGGAAAGCTAGGGCTGTGCTAAGTGAAACAGGCGATCACAAGTGGAAGAGTCAATTTAATATTTGAGAAAGCTGCTGGACTGAGGAACACTCAGCCATGTACATCCAGTGTGCCCACAAGCAAGGGCACCTTGCAGAGGACCACATCTGCACCCAGAGGGGGAACATCCCTACTACCAGCTTCCCTGCTTGGCATCCCCCAATCTCCTCTGCTTGCCAGTGTGATCGTAGCCATGGCCGTGCTGGAAAAGCAGGGAAGGAGGAACACACCCCAGAATTTCAGCACTGGAAAATACAGAAAGCACTAGTTTAAGAAGCTTCATCAAGAAGAAATCCTAGGAGAGTTATCTGAAATTTCAGGCTAGTTATTGCAGGCTAACAAAATTGTAAGTAAATGGAAACAGAGTCCTTTGCAATTGCATGTGCGCCAGATTTAAAAAGGATGCACCACAGTTGGGTGTACCCAGGTCAACAATAAACAACAAAACCCAGTGACTTGTCATCCTGTGTTTTCTCAGAAGCAGCATTTCCAAACCACCTCCATCTGCAAATACAGTGTTAAGAGGACACGGTGGGGTGAAAACAACCCAAACAAAACATGCCTAAGAATAACAGAACCTTCTCCATTTCTCCCTGAATTTCAAACTTGCTCCACCTCCCTCCTGCCAGGTCTCACCTTGCCATGGCTTTTCTCCACCTTTCGGAAACACTTGTTCAAGGAGAGGTTGTGTCGGACCGAGTTCTTCCAGCCGGTGGGGGCTGTGGCGAAGTAGGGGAAGCGGTCCAGGATCCAGCTGTAGATTTCTTTGACTGGTAAGCTCTTGTTGGGGGACTGCTCAATCGCCATGTAAATGAGAAGGCTGAAAGAATACGGGGGTTTGGAAGTGGAGGATTTTTTCTCAGGGTTCTGGTAGCAGGATGGTGAGAAGGATGGCACGCTGTCACCCTCGATGTCGTACAAGGGGCTAACAATTGGAAGGCCCTCGCTGCCGAGGCTGAAGTTTGTTAGCAGGTTAGTACTTTCGTGCAGCCAGTTCAAATTTGTGAGCTCATCATCTGCTGAATCTCTGTCCACCACGGTGGCCTTTGGCTTGCCGGCATCGCCCGCGTCGGGCAGGCTGCCCATCCCATGGCACTGCCGTAGTCCTGCGGCTTTTTCTGCTCCGGGCGTTTCAGCTTTCTTATCCGGAGTCATTCCAGTGACTGGACCCATTTAGCTTTATTGGTCTGCAACAAAGGAGATGGTCAGAAATCATGGCAAATCACCACAGTCACATTCAGCAGGAGCCCGCCAAACCCCAGTGTGGGGCTGCACCATGGTGGGGCTGTGCACGAACACTGAAGCCACTGGTGAGAGCCAGGGTCCAACAGGAGCCTCCCAGTAAACTCATGAGCATGTGTTAACTCCCCTTGTTTTATAAGCAGAGCTTATGGGAAGCGCTTGGAAACTGCTGCACCTATCTTGCAACACCAATTCAGACACAGAAATAATAGCTATTTTGATGTCGACATCTGAAACCTGGAAAAAACTCTAGCAGGTAGGCTCTAACCCATTCAGCTCTCACATTTACTTTTAAGTTACTCATTGTATTGTAAACTGACTCTGTTTAGAAGTGTTTGCCTTTAATGTCCAAAGAGTGAAAAAGCAATTGCAAAACTTAAATCAGCATAAAGTCTATTTGTGGTCTCAGTGCAAATGAAATCTTTATAAGCCCCTACAAGTCACAGTCATTCCCAAGTGCTGTTTCCTGTTTCTACCAGAAGATCTAGCCAGCGTATCTGTTCATCAGCTGAGTCCCACAGAGCTGCCTGGGTCCAAAAGATCTTTTTCTCCTCCTGCAAGGGCTTGCTGCCCTAACTTGGGCTTCCCTGCAGAACAGAAGGTGCTAGGACCAGCTCTGAACATGCAGGGACCAACCACTGGGGTGGCAGCTCAGACCTGCAGGAATAATGGCTCACCACTTAGATTAAAAAAAAACCCAAAACACTAAAATCCTAACCATAAAATTATTATCTATAAAGAACTGCCACTCAGAATGCACAGTCCAACAGGCTACCCATGCTTCAGAGGCATTATACCAACAGAAACCACCTTGCTTGTAGAGTTTTGAAAGTGGCCTTCTAGCAAACTTTGTTATGGGAGCAGCTGGGTTTTTTCCTGCTGATGTGAACGTGTTAGAGCTTCACTGCACCCACAGCTTTGGCCAACACAGCTATATCAGAAGTACAGAGCAACAAAACCACTGCAGAGATGTAGGGTGTGTACACATACACACACACATACGCTATAGACACAGGACACTCCAACTATGGATGCAGTTCACCAGCAAAGCTGAGGTTCACATTAACTGTAAAAAAATACCAAAACAAACAACCAAACAAAAACTCAAATCCCAATCCAGTTCCCTTTGCCTGTAAGTGCTATCATTCTGGCTTCATGCTCCAGCTCCCAGTGCCAGAGCTCAAGATGAGGCTGGTTTCCATATCACATCTCACCAGACAGCTCTACACAGTTACTGCATGTTTTCTTACACCAGTTTGCAGTAAACACTTGTCTCCTTGCACTTCCATCTTCTCCTCCAAATGTCCAGTGCCTGGCTGTGCCACCCCCAGACCCACCCAGCTCTAACCTGGCAGCCTCACCGCGTCCCTGGCAGTACACTGCCCAGCCTCCTCATTTTGGAGAAGGGGAGAGATACGTGCAATGGAGGAGTGACGTGGTGACGAAGAAAGGCAACAGGATAATCCATTTTATGCTCCCCAGTCCAGTCAGCCCCTGCCTGGTGCCAGGCGGTCATGAGGTGCAGAATTTGTGCCTCCTCCTGGAAACACACTGTGTTTCCCACCAGCAATTTTTGTTCCTCTCTTCATCTGCTCATACGCTCTTGCACCAGCTATTGAAAAGCTGTGTTGACAATAGCACCTGCACTTATGCTTACCAGTAGCAGTGCTGGAAAACATCTATAATTTTTTTATTTTCTGTTTCTTATTTCAGTTACGTGCAGAGACGGGTATGATTAACTACCAGCTCAGTCAGTATTAAAAAAAGAAAAAAATTAAAGCAAAGTGAGCTGCTCAAATAGCTGGTCAAAAATAGCTTTGCTCTCCCTACAATTTACTTCTCCCCCAAGGCACCAAAGCAGATTTATATTGGCAGTCAGCAATGGCTGGCTTTAAACACAGCCATATACACATATGCTCATGTCACTTCTTCAATCCTTTCTTAAATTAAAAAAAAACAAACAAAGAGCTAGGGATAAAATTCATACAGCAAGACAAACCCCAACTCTGCTGCAACGCAAGCTGCTCTGTTCTCTTTATAATGATTAACTTTGCCCCCTTGTTCAGCACCTCTTTAGGCAGTTACACACGAGCTGACACCTCACAGCCGTGTTTTGGTAATTTTAGCTCTCGGTTCATGTTGCACGAAATCTCCCTTTACAAATCTTCCGTCAGCATGGCAGATCAAGAACACGCACATGCTCACACACACATGCAAGTCTGAGGTCACTGTATTCATTTCTTAGGGGAAAGGGGGCAAAAAAGTCTGTTTTCAACACAAAAATGGCCTGGGCACGCTCAGTCTTCTCAAAAATAGAAGGGAAAAAATGTAACAACTTATTAAGCCAGCACTTATAATCAGGTAGACACTGTGGTGTTGATGCACTATTTGTTTGCATGATACTATGTTTTAGCAGAGAATCATTAGCATAGTTAATGCCCTACTTGAAAATAAAAATTATTTTCAGGTAACATACTTACAGTAAATAATACAGGTTAGTGTCATATTTCTCTTAGTAGATGCATTACAAAAATCCACATCTCATTACCTTCTTATCCTAGTTCACCACCTCACACGTCTTCTAGATGAACACATCAGAAATTCTTTTTTTTTCTTTTTTCTAGGAAGGTATACAGGCCATTATTAGACTATTATCAACCAATAAATAAGAAAAAATAAAATCACAGGAGTGACACCAGTGCCACTGGAGCATATCTCAAGGCATACAAGCAGTCAGCTTGTGTGCCCTCCAGAACCCCTCTTCATTCACAGACCCTTAATGACATCCAAAATCCACATTTTTTTTCTCCATGTGTACTCTGATTACCTATAAGCAGACACAACTGTGAGAACACAGCTTCCAAGCTGTCATTTCCAAGATTATCACTTCCAATATTTGGGGTTTAATGTTTTACGTAAGGGTCACGGGATTCACCAAAGCCATCTCTGCCGTAAGCTGGCAGGGTTTTGTGCTCAGGGATGACCCAGCAGAAAAACCACAGTAAGGGCAAGGAGAGCAAACTGTGAGAAGGAAAGAGCAGAGAAGCAGCTCTCCAGTGCAGATGTTTTGGTAACTCCCATGGGGACAGCCCCAGCCCTATAAGCAGAGCCAGAAGGCAACCTCCAACCAGGCAAATCCAAAAATAATATCCTTTAAGCACACCTCTGAAAGATGTGGAAGAGTTTGTGCTCTGCCCATGTGCTTTACCCTACCAATGAGTACAGAGTGACACACATCACGTTGCTGTTCATTGGTATTAACACTTCCAACTGGAAGCAGAGCCTCATGCATCCAAATCCTAAGGAACTCAAGCATCTACCTCCCATTAGTACCTTCAAAAGAAAGGCAAACCAAAAAGTTTAGCCCTCAAAGAATCACAGTGGAGGTGCACATCATTTTGTATGGTAATTACAGACAGAGGACAATGATTCCAGGGTAAGAAGATTAAAAGGCTGCCAAGTCAACTGAGGTTGCTCAAATGAAAGTTAGGATGCATCTGAAAAGAGGTGAGAGAGATAACCTTCTTCCAGCAGTCTGATTTCTGGCATCACATAATAGCCAGGAGCAGACCTGGCTGCTAATCCATGCCAGTCCAGCACCCAAAGCCCAAAGCCCTGCTCTTCCAGACCACTCACGACCCGAACGGTGGAGCCCAGGTCTGAAGGGACTGATGAAGGTGTATCAAGGCAGCAGTCAGGTCCAGAGAAGCACAAACAGATCAGAGGAGACTCAATGTCTCAAGACAAGGTAGTATTTTTTGCAGCCTTCTCTCAAATTCATTGGAGGGCTAAGTTTGGGAAAGGTTATGAGCACTGAAAGGTCCTCAGCCTAGCAGAGCACATCTGGGTTAAAGCAGGTTTGCGTGCCCCCACAAACACCTCCAGCTATGACTGAATTTTGACGGAAGACCTGGAGCACTGCTATGTTCTGCCACAGGAGCAAATGCTTTGATGTGTGAGCATTTAATGAAGACAAAGTTGCTTTAATGAAGGCAAACCATTCAACGAAGCTGGAAGTCCACTTGTGCATATCCTCAGGCAAGCAGGGAAACACGTTTATTTTGCAGCACCCCTTCTTGGAAGAAGTCTCACCTCCAGCAGAATCCAGGCCCAAAGGACAAAGCTGTGGCAGATGCCACCATCCCACCAAAGGTGACCTCCTCCAAACTCAGCAGCACTGCAGATGTAGGTGTACAGGTATCATTTTAGTACTGTGGCCACCATGCTTGGACTCACCGACCTGGCAAGAAAAAATTCAGCCTTTTTGTCAGAAGGTGCCACAGCCTTGTCCATGCCAAGTTAGCATGAGAACAGAGCTGCTGTTGCTGCTTGATCCTTCTTTACAGCGGCATCAGATGAAAGGCGCCCTTTTGGCACCTGCACAGCATCAGTGCTTCAGGTTAGGACAACCTTCTACACAATTAAATGCACCTTTTTATTTCTGCAGGACCAGCCAAGCAACTAGGTCACTTCTGCTAATAGTGGGAAGACCTGGAGCCTGCCAACAGTGCAGTGATTTCCCTCTAGGTTTTAAAAATGAAATTTAAAAAATAAAAAATCTTACCATGCATTGCCGAAGTCTGAGTAGTCGAACGCAATTTTAATCCAGGAAAAATGATTTTCAGCCATATCACACTTAATGACAGCAGCTCTGCACCCACTCTCTCCACAACAAGCTCAGGGTGTGCAACCTTAGTTACAGAGCCAGGCCACTGTGCTTTACACACAACTTCTGTCCTGACACAAACAGGCTCTGTAAGAGTATTTAAGATGATTGGTACGTGCTTTTGCATGCAAACAACTACACCAATGGCAAACTCCTCTATTGATTTTTCATACTCCCTTGCACCTACCAGAAGTGTAAGGGCTTGTCCTGACTTAAATACATCAATGTGTGTTGTCAAAACAACCCAAGAATTACACAAATAAATGATCGTCACTGCTCACCTACTCAAGCTGGGGATAAACTTCCAACTCATCGTGCACACAGCACTGGACCAGCTACAAGTCTTTGCATGTTGGAGGTAAGAGGGGGGAAAAAAAAAAAAATATCCTGGCACAACTAATGCAAACCCATCAATAGAAAGCACCCATCTGCCTGATCAGGAGAATTAAAAGGACGACACCAAACCATTTTTTGCCCCCTACTAATTCAACCTTTCCTCCCCACTCATCTCCTTTGTCTCGGGCTGCCCTGCTCCACGCCCTGCACACCTCACACCCCTGCTCGAGATCAGCTGAGATCCTCCCCCCCAGCCCTGAGAAAGGCCTATATTTGATTATAACACTATATGATGTCATGTATCCAAGACAACTAAAGGCATTACAGTCTTCCAAGGATAAAACCACCTCTCAGCCATAGATTTCAGCAAGCTGGGACCCAGTGTCTGTGGAAGAGATGAACCCCTGGGTGACAAAGGACACCCAGAGATGCTCCCTGCAGCAGCACCTACAGCAGGCAGGGCCCTTCTTGCTCCTCCTGGCTTGCAAAGCAGAGGAAAATTAAAAATAATAGGTTTAAAAAACCATTAAAAAGGCACTTCTCACCTTCTCAAATCCAGCCTGAAAATAAAACCAACCAACGGACTGGACAAGCCATAAGGCCAGGGGCTTCATTTGAACCTTGGCATTGGTGGACTCAAAGGGGAAGAGAGGTTTTCCAGGGATTTGTGGAATTACTTCCAAGCCTCTCTCATGACAGTGTTCTCCCACACCCTGCGATATAATCAAAGGCAGGGTGGGGGAAAAAAAGTAATGAAAAACCAATTCAAAGGTCCAATATTAAGAAAAGTTAAGAAACCCTACAACAGGGAAGGGATTAAATAAACTCTTATCATAACCCAGGAAAGGGCAGGGAGCAAGAGGAAGATTTCATCTAACTTTTTTCCTAAAAGTTTGCATTTTTGTATTAAATACACATATATGCACACACATAAGCGGGGTTGTGTTTGAAACAAATATCTGAAAGGAAAATGGTATGTGAACTCAGACATGCCCTGACCCCAATCCAGACCCTGTACACAGCCCAGAGCCTCTGGGACATTTATTCCAGTGCTGCCTTCAGAGACTTTGCAAACATGAAGCTTTTCCAAAGGCTGCAGTCACTGTTGGACCTGGTTCCCTGTGCCTCAGATTTAAAACACGCACATGAAAACAGTCTAACACAGAAACTGGAATATGAAAATAATAAGAAAAAAACCAACCAAGCAGTGAAATCTAAACTATTGAGAAAAACCTTTGGTGTCACAAAAAGGGGAGGGGAGGGAAATAAGTGCTTTCAACAAAAATGCTTTACAGCCAATACTAGCTTTTCAAGAGATGCTTATGGGTCATTTTCCGTAAATTCAATACTATGCTTGCTAAGTGCACTAAAATGCGAAAAAAATGTAAACCATTCATATGTTCACAAGTGAGCCATTTGAGAGAATGCCTTGCAAAATAATTCTGATGCTAATTCCCTTTCCAGGCTAACCCTTCCGTGTGTTTCTCTACCACCCTCTTGAAACAGAAGTGAACACAGCTACATTTCGGCTAGTGTCAGTACCAATTTACCAATGCCAGAAAACATAAAGCTATCTTTTCCATACAGCTTTTCTGCCTTCTTCAGCCTTAGAAGTACCAAAACGTCTGATTTCCAGTGGAAAACCAACAATTTGAAGCTTCACCCCAAGAGAGGCTTCTGCAAGATTTAACTGGAAAGCACCATTGGAGCCGTATCACAAAACCACGTTACCGGTACAACTTTGTGACTGCAAAGCTGTCCCCAGTTGCTGCTTCCCAGCTCCTGCTCCCAAAGTGCAAGTTTTCCTCCAGAGCCCAAGGAAGGCAAAGCAATGCTCTTCGCTGTGCTGACCTCCCTGGCCAACTTGCTTTTAATTTTATTCCACCAGTGTGGAATTTGGCTTTCTGTTTAAACAAACAAACAAACAAACAACCCTCCTCCTTTTGACTACTCGACATCCCTAAACCAAACCAAACTGGTTGACGNCTTTTGACTACTCGACATCCCTAAACCAAACCAAACCAAACTGGTTGACAACTGGTCTGGAGATGATCCTCACAGACCAGAGGATGAGGGATGAATGGCTGCTGCTTAGCAGCAAGCTTCCCAGCTCCCACTCCTTCAGCTCTACTTCATGAAACTTTGCCAAACACCGAGCTCTCTCCATATCCTGTACTTGGCTTTTAGGCAGCCATGTACTTGCCCTAAATCTAAGCACAACAAAACCCAGTGACACTGTTAAAAAGAAAGCAAGCACGGGACCACACTTAAACTGGGAAACTAAAAGTAGCAACAAACTGCAAGATAGGAATGCACTGAAAATAACCTGAGAGAAGACACGAAGACTGAGTGTGCAGAAAGAGCAGGGGTGGGAGGTGATGCCTGCAGTAGTCAATTTAATGGAGTCCCTAACATTCTCTAACACGTGAGGAAAAAGTAGGGAGCGCTAAGTCTAGTCTGAACATAATGGGAAAAAAATTTGAATGCACTCAGCAAAAAAAAAAAAGTCAAAATCCACATCATTGACTTTCAGCATAAGTATTCCTATCTGCACAAATTCCAGGTTTCTCTTAAAATGGTCCTGGTGCCCCTGAGCAACCACTTGGTAAAATGGGTGTTCCTGCCCCAAACACAGCAGCCAGGCTTCCCAGCTGCTGACCATACAGGCCGGCACTGAGCACTCAGCAGCGCTCTCCCAACCTGGAGTGACCCCACCGTCGTGCTTCCACAGCCATGATGTTTTACCGGGAGCAGGCAGAGTACCAGGGGTCATAAAGATGCTAGCTGGCATCAGGCAGCACTTCTTCCATTCCATGTAATTTACTACCCAAGCACGGCGAGCTGTCTCTTCTTGCTGGCCTAAATTGTATTTTGGAGGCACCATGGAACATCACTGCGTGCTTTTACTCAGCATGGTGAGGATGAGATGGAGTGCTCACCAAATCAGCAGGTGTAACGTGACAGGGAACAAACACACACCTATCACACAAAGATCCAGCCAGAGAAAAGCGAAGCAGCATCTCAGGGGTTTCTTGTGTCTTCTCTGAGAGACAAGGCAGCCATTGGATCTGGAAAGAGACAGCCCACATGCAGCCACAGGGAGCCTGCCCATGTGGATGGGGTTTGCAAGCGAGCACTTGTCGAGAGCAGAGCCGGGCGCCGCTGTGAGTCACCCCGAGCCGCCGCAGCAGCGACGCGGCGCAGGAAGTTGCCCAACACCATTTCAGTTGTGGAGCGGCAACACGCTGGGAGGAGGCACTCGCTGCCTCCATCTACTTCCCTCAGGAAAAGCTACCATCAGTGCAGTGACATCCTAGAGATGAGCTTTCACTAAATGCACTCATTTATCAGGAGGGGAGCAACAGCAACCGCCGCAGGGAGAAAACTCAAGGAGCCAAAGGGAATAACCCAGAAGTTGCACCTCTGCTAAAAGGTGGTGAGCATTCAACCAGACTGCTCATAGCCATTTACTTACAGGTACCAGAGGCTGCTTTTCATCCGTTTGCAGCCAGGCAAGGAAAGTTGTGTTTCACACAGCATGTTTTGCACCACAGTAGTGCAGTAAGACTATCCCAAGGCAGGGAAAGGCATCAAGAGGTGCAAGGCAGTGGTGGCTGTGGGCACATTATCACTCCTCCCAACACCCATCCTTTCTGCCACCTCGCTGGCTATAATCCCTCTGTGCAGCTCCTTCTGATAAGGTATCACAAACCTGCACACGGAAAAAGTCTTCTGAGTGCCGGGGGTACTTCCTCTCGTAAATACCAGCACCTTTTAACCCCAACAACAAGTAGGCAAGGACAGACGGCAGGGCAGGAAGGTGGAATTACAACCCCAGTGAAACCAACATGAAAACTTCCGCTGCTGGCTGCTGTTATGGGAACCGACAGTTCCGCAGGAGAACTGCGTGGCTTTCTCACCGGTTTAAACTAAGACCATGCACAGCATCTTCAGATGCAAACTATCTCATTAACCAGAAGAGTTTGCTTTTGCTCAACATGTCAGGTTTTCAAGTCTATTGCACTGAGTGGACAGAGCCCATGGTTAATAAAGATGGCAAAAATGAGCTGGACATGTCCCTAAGCCTCTGTCTTCTTCCCAAGGCACTCCACTCACTTGCCAGGCAGTACTTCTTGTTCAGCAGGACCATTACACATCCCTCTATCTGCTCCATTACTTACTGGACTGGCACGTCCTGACATAGAGAGTTGCTGGCAATGCTGGTGCCTTCAATCTCGAGCTCTCTAGAGGACACTGAAAGGCTCCTCAAGCAGAAATTCTGTGGAGGCTGGAGCTGTTGAGGCAGCACACTCCTTGGTTGGTGGCCCTTTTAGACAAAAAATATCTTACTTCTGGGCTGAAAAATCCCTGGGAGCTCCTTCAGCACAGCCCCAGCAGCAGCACCCAAAGCAGGTCACAACTTCATCCTCTGGTCTAGAAACTGCCAACAAAGACATCAAGCAAGTTTTATTCCAGTAAGGTCCCTGAGAGTGCTCAGGGCCACATGCCTGGATTGATATGGGGCCAATGCCTCCAACTCCCTTCAGGACCTGCAGGGCAACCAGTGCAGCATCTTCACCACAGTCTGCAAGTGTAAAGACCGTGTACAGCAGCACTCCTCAGTTTATGGGCACATCTGGTAACAAAAAAAAAAAAACAAAACCAACCTAAAAGCACAGAGAAGTCCTACACTTATTTCAGGCAACTCAAACACACAAAGTTTTCTTTTCTTTTCACCATCTCCTCTGTTTCTCCAAAAGTTAGCTGGCAGAGCTGGACACAAGTGAGCCCCCAGCAGAAGCTGATCCGCTGCAGCAGTGTGCAGCTGAGCTCAGAGATAACACACCCTGGCAGCCGGCTAAGTTCATCAGCTCGAGCCCTGTGCTGCACTAATTGCTACTACAGCGCTTTCAGTTCAGACTTGTGTCCAACTACCTTCTGCAGAACTTGGGAAATGTGAGTTGGCACCTGCCAAGACAAAAAAAAACAAACACCAGCAACCTTCAAACTAGTTCGAGTTTCCTGACATAAGATAATGCCAGCTGAATTTTTCTTGCACAGATGCAGCATCACACCAGACTTTAAGGAGCAGAAAAAAGACCCCAATCCAAGAAACACAACAGAAGTTAAATGATTCACACGTCAATATATTACAACCCAACTATTACTAAATCTGTCTAAATGTAAGCCCACCAGTAACAAGACTTGGAGAATGTGCGTGTGCATATATATGTATATATACACATGTATACATTGTAAATTATACATAAAGTTATCTTGATTTCATAGATTAGACACAAAGCTATTCAAATTGCTTTCTCAGCATTTAAGTCGACCATAATTCAGCATGTCTAACTCCACATTTAGCATACAGTGTCCATCCACAGGCAGACACCATGGCAGGAACATGAGTTTATTGGGTCCTCTTCAAAGTTACCCTTTATTTCTTTGTTCTTTTTGCTCTTTGTTTGGGCCTTGTCATAATCCAAACCCTTACCAACAAAAGCCAGTTTCCGCTCCCACAGAACTTGAGCGTCAAGCACGCCGGTATGTCCAAGCAGGAGCAAGGCAGGAAGGCAGTGGGATGCTGCTCCGCTGCCGTCAGCAACTTATCGCCCAACTTCACCAAAAAATCCCGAGAAAGGCGGAAAACTCCGAAGGGCCACGTGCAGATCCCAGCCTCACCTCGAGCACTTCGCCAGCCGTTTCCTGGATTTGACCCTAAAACGCGGGAACCCTGGAGCGCCTCTCCCACAGTGCCCGCACCTCGGCATGCCACAGACGCTCTGCACATCCCCGGGGGCTTCCCGCCGCTTCGGGGACAACGGGGCGCGGCGGAACAACGCCGAAAGCGTCTTTATTTCACCGAATGAAGCGCCTGAGTTTGACGGGGGTGACCCGGAGGCGAGGGGCACGTCGGGGCCATGCTCCCGGGTCCCGGCCCCGGGCTGGCCGCGTTTTCCATCATCCCAGCTGGAAGCGCGCAAGAAGCGCGGGCTTGCCGCGCCGGGGCAGCGGGTGAAGGGGGGGTCATCCGAGTAAAGCCCGCGGGCGGAAGCTCCGCGGAGCCGCGCCGGGAGGAGGAGCTGCGGGTGCACGGCCCCGCGGGGAGGGGGTGCGTGGGGACCCCTCCTTCCCACGCGCCGCCACCGAGAGCGGCTGAAGAGGAAGCGCCGCCTCCGCGCGTTGTCCCCACGCGGGGAACGAGCGGGCACCGGTCACACCGCCCCCTCCTCCCCGGCACCAGCGGGACCCGCCGCCGCACTCCCCGCGCTTTCCCCTTCCCCCACGAAAACCCTCCCGCAGCGTCAAAAACAAAAAAACCTCACTCCCCAAACCCACGAGAGAGCCGAGAGCTAAACAAAAAAAAGGTGCGGGAGCAGGCCAGGCGGGCGTGGGGGCGCGGGGGCGGCGGGCGCGGGCGGCACTCACCGCGGTCATGAAGCCGTGCGGCCGGCGGCGGACACAATATGGCAGCGGGGGGATGTGTCAGGGAGCAGCTGCTCCCTGCGCAGCGGCGGCGGCACCGCCCTCCCGCTCCCCATGGCAACCGCGAGCAAGCACGGCCCCCCCGCCGCCGCCGCCTTCCCCACCGCCTTCCCTCGCTCCCGCCCTCCCCCGGCGCCGGGACCGCCTCTGGCAGCGCCGCCGCCCCGCGCCGGCCGCG